>JAPPVO010000059.1:86392040-86860621 GCA_030407325.1 Camellia japonica | reverse complement strand
TATACAAATCCACACCATTCCCTTTCATATTGATCCCATTCCATACACTGCGTAATTGTTGCTTATTCGCGGTTTTCAACATATTTATGGTGTACTCCATGTTGTTGTTTTGAATTACAGTAGCTAATATCGTCGAAAACCCCATTAATTGAATTTATTACGATACCAGGTTTTTGTTGCAACCTGAATGACATAGTTCTTTTTACACTATGCTAATATGTTGGTTTGTTTGCAGGGTTGAGTTCTACATCGAAACTTGGTGGCCCATTATTTTGTTGGCTGGTTTGTTTTTTTCCTTGACTGGCCATTCAGTAACATTACCATGTGTTCCTAATTCGAGCATAAATTAATCTTTTTCTTGATCTCACAGTCAATGTTATTGACTTTACGTTAATAGCCCAAGATTGACGGTTACCTATATCAAAAAACCAACTGTAGCTCGACTTTTCGCGCTCGTTTCGGAAGACGAATAAGCCCTACAGTATCGGACTCTCGCGGTTCTGAATCTGATCTCACAAGTGCAATGTGAAATAGATAAACATCAAAGAGTGCAAGTCCAGCAAATTTTTTAGAAAATCGATTTTGAATCAAATTGCCAAAAATGGACTGCTTTGCCAGATACAAAGTCACCACCTAAATGTTTTTTTGGGAAATTTAGGAAACACATGACTCGTGCCAAAGGCCACGTGTCCATCATCACCAAGATTGTCTCGTCTCGGGAACTTAGATACGAGAGGGAAAGGTCATGAATTGAGCACCCCCGCTCGCTCGATCAAAGATCGGCCTCTACTAATCATGATGTGATTCTTATCTACATTATATGTTCTTGTTCCGATTATTAGGCTAGTATTACTATGTGATGTGCACACACACAAGTATAGACTAATTTGCAAGAATTAGAACACTTGATCTCATGTTTGTTTTTTGAAAAGAGTTTGTGAATGTTCTACTTGAAAAAGTGATCACATAGGAACATTACTCAAATTATTCCAATTCAAGCAATTAGTCTTCATCCATAGGCATTCAAACAGTTTATCATTTAAGCACTTAGCCTTATGGTGAACATGCTGAACATGGCAACACTAACATACAATGCACTATGCTAAAGCATAAAAAAGCTCACATAGTACTCCAAGCAAAAAAAAATGACAAAGTTAGAATAATGCATAATCCTAACTATGCAATATGACTAATGCAACACATACAATGTGCAATTACTAGGCTCGGCCACTGATATGGTGTATGAATCAATTTGATAGCATGCGGTCTAAGCACGTATTCAAAGAAGCGTTAAACTAACAATGCAAGTTTAGAATGATTAACCGAGCCTTAATGCATGCAAGACAAGTGGATACAAGGCATGAGAGATGCTAAACAAAACATGATGTCCTAAACTAACCAACATAAGGTAGTAAATAAAAAGGAGAAAGACGTGGGGTTGGAAGACATACACATTATTACATTTGTGCGCCCTCACGCAGAAGGGTTCGAATAAACTAACTAACTAAGCTAATTAACTAGCTATTACAAAACTAATTGAATTAGTTAAACTACTTAACTAATTATTACAACAACAAATCAATTAACTATTCTAGCTAATTAATTATTACAACAAATTAAATAGTCTATGTAACTAGCTAATTAATTACACTAATTAACTATTTAACAAATTAGAACTAACTAATGAATTAAAAATTAACTAATTACTACATGAATACAATATGAGAGAAGTATTAAGCTAACTACTCTAACTACTCTGCCTTGGGAAATGAGGAATGTTCATGTATATGCAGATTTACACCCAAAAAAGCCACTGTTCCACTGCCAGATGCCTCTGTTGCACAGTAGAACACTTGCGCTATTTTTTTTTACCTCAAAACCAACTCTGTTTTGCTAGAAAAAGTACACTTCTGGATATTACAAAGGTGGCCAGCCGGCCAGAAGCGGTGGGTCTACTGTTCACCAAAAGTCGCTTGCCGGCCATTGATGTCTGGTTTTTCCTGCTACAACAGAGAGCAAATAGAGCAAGCACAGGGTATTCTCAAGGGTTTGTTTGCACAACTTACCCCTCCTTATCATCAAACAGCTCAAAAGAGTAGTAAATTTGATTCACAAATCATCAATTGATGTAATTTCATTGCATGATGGCTGTGAGACCATGAAATATCCTCTCACATGGATTGTTGGTGAGATTCAACAAAGATAGTTCCTTAAACCTGTAAGAGATAAATATGGTTGATGCCACCCAACCGAGGTTTCTGGGCAGGGGCACTCCGATGATGAAGTTAGAATCCATGAATGAAAAGTATAGATAGTAAAGAATGTTGCCTGTGGAGTGCAGAGAAAAGATCATACCTACATGCCATGAGGTGCCTTCCTTTTATAGATGGGGGGTGGGCCGAATAAGCCCAATAGTTGGCCCCTTGGTAGGCCTTGTTTGGGTTAGCTCAATAAGTTGATATATATTATTTTCTGGCTCCCACAATTGCCCCAAAACTTTCATTATCTTCGGTAGAAGAAATGAGAGTTTTTCTTGCTGAGTTACACTGTTCAAATATCTGTTAAGTTTTTTGATAAAGAACACTCTGGATAAATGAATAAAATGTATGAATGAATGACTGCATGTATGCATGTACGTATGTCTTGAATGTATGTATAAATATACATGTGTCTATCATAGGATGAAATTATATCACATGAGTTCCAAACAAATCATAATAATGGGCCACGGTATTGTTACCCCCGGACAAAGGCTGTAGGCCGCGGTATTATGACCCCCGAGTAAGGGTGTAGTATATTGTCGAGTACAAAGAGCACTTCAAAATATGGACTTTCGTGCCGAGCTAGTGATATTTCTATGTACCAAGCACGGAAATGATTGCCTGAACCAAATAATGTAGATTAAGTAAGGTAGATATATCAGCCAAAAAATGGACCACGGTATTATTACCCCCGGGCGAGGGTGTAGGCCTTTGCTGATGGCGCTCCGTACCGAATGCGAAGATTACGCTGTATTCGGAGACTTTTGCTGATTTTAAGTGGCGATCAAGCGCTAATATTGCAAGGATTTTGAATAATACATTCTGTACCGAATAAGGTGGACGTGTTAATCACCAATAATATTGCTCCACTTGTAAGGAATTGCCAAGTAGATATTAGGCCAACTATTTAATTGCCGAGTTGCTCGGTTTGCGTTTTGCTCGGTTTGCGTTTAGTCCAAGGTAGACTTGCCCCATTGCTTTCGAATGACAGGTGTTAGTCGGAAGGAATGCAGATTCCCATTGCCCTATGTTGCAGGGAAGATTCGGCTTTGGTAAAATGACGACGCACAAAAATATCCAAACTGCCGACTGCCAAGTGTGTGATGTATTGCCCCAAAACTGAAGCTTGCTTGGAGCGGTGTGGAAAGGAGCGGGAGTGTGTAACTCAAGTAAATGTCAGTGTAATGTTTGTACCAAGTTGGCCGAGTATGCATGCATATCAAAGGTGCCGAGATGATGATCGGTTGATGTGCCCCAATTAGAAAGCGAAAAATTGACTAAGATGTCCCAGTAGGCAATTGTTATGCCAAAGAATGTTGTTAGGCAAGTAAAGTTGATGCATTGCTGAGTAACTAGTGTCAAAACATCGCTGTCCATTTCATATATAATGTGATTTTGCCAAAAAGTTGGTCAGCTACACTTGGGTCGATAATTGTGTCGATCTTTTGGTCGGTGATTTTTCTTAGCTTCGCGGTGTGTCGGTATCCCTTCGGAGTTGGATTTGCTAAGAACTTGGTTGGCAATGGTTGCCAATTTATTGAAATTGAGTTTCTTGTCCAATGTATATTTGCCCCATTGCGTTTGAATAAGATTCGTTACTCGGAAGGAATGAAATTGACTTGGGCCAAAATTGCCGAGTAGGCCGATAACAATTTGAAACAGATTTCATGCCCCTGTTCGGTGCCGTGGCAATATCGAAATGGAGCCGAGACAAAGTAGGGTGCTTGGTGATATTCGAAGTGAGAGCCATTGTGCTAAATTCTTTGAATAAAATTTGCATTTTTTTTTTCCAGTTGAATTTGAAAATTTTGTCCGTACGGATGGGCCCGGAATGCATCAAATAGCTAGAAACGAATATCGAATCATTGGAATAGGACCCCTGAGGGCGAAAGTGCAGCCAAAAATAGATCAGACGGCTTAAATTGGTGAAGAATTGAGCTCCGTGAAGCACTGGATAAGTTCTCGGCTTGGCTTGGTGGCTTTGGCAAAAAATAAAAAATATAGAAAGATGGTGCCAATAAGACTTGAACCCTTGCCTTTGGAAGGAAAAAAGAGTATTGAACCATTGTGCCAAGACAAAGCCTTATGTTTGTATTCAACAAAGTTTATATTTGAATGTGATTGTTCAGCTATTATGGGATGTAGCTTAGCCACGATGCACTGAATAATTTCTTTTGTTTTCCATGCAAACTCTGGTCGTCTTCTTCGGCAAAATATGTGATTTTCTGGGCAAATTTCAATTGGCTTGTACGGCTTCGTTTTAGCTCCGATTTCGATGCGGTTTGTTGTGTTGCACTCATCTCGATGAGTACTTCACATTGGTATAATCAAAACATACTTTTTTGCTCCTCTAGTTAGTGGCTTTGGACTCCTTGAGTTGACGTGAATCCTCTGGTATTGTTAGATGTGGATTTCGGTAAGCCGAGGTACTAGTTTTATGCCGAGATCATAGTGTGAAACAAGTTGTCCATGCTAGATAAAATGCGAAATTGATATTAATTTGCTCTTGATAATATGCCAAATGATATGCCGAATTGCAGTGGTAATATACCGAATAAGTTGTGAATTGATAATATGCCGGTTCGGAGCGTTGATAATATGCCGAGTAAGTTGCCGAATAAGCTGAATAAGTTGTCCAAGGTGAGTTGATAACATGCAGAGTATGCAGTTGATAATATGTAAATAAAACTTGCCAAATAAGCAAATAAGTTGCCGAAACGCTGTTGATAATATGCAGAATAAAAGTTGTCGAATAATTGTTAATAATGTGCCGAATAAAAGTTGCCGAAGAGGTTGTCAAAACTCGTTGGTAATATGCCAAATAAAAGTTGCCGAATAAGCCGAATAAGTTGTCGAAGAGGTTGTCGAAACTCGTTGATAATATGCCGAATAAAAGTTGCCGAATAAGCCGAATAAGTTGTCGAAGCGAAGTTGATAACATGCAGAATGCGCAGTCCATATGAAAATAACAATTGTTGAATAAAAGTTGCAAATAACCATCACCAAATAAAAGTTGCCGAATAAGGCTAACAACGGGTATGGTTGCCGAAACAACATAGATACAAATCTTTATTAAGGAAAGATGCTAGCCATTTGTTTCTTAGTTGGGGAGCCACAAAACGTAATTCCTTAATTCAATAACATGTATATCTTAAAAATCAATTTTAAAATAAACTCTTGTAAAGAAATAAATAAATAAACAATGCTAGAAGTGGGTTCGGCTTAGCAACCGTTTGTATAATGCCGAAAAGAAACTCCCACAAACAAAAGTGTGAAACCTAGTTTTAGAGAGAGAAAGTGAAAATGCTCAAGTAGCTTTAGGAGCACTGTTTTGTAAATGATTGATTAATTAAAAATGTATCTAAATGTATAAAAAAACCTATAAGTGGGGTAAAAAATTGATCAAGAATATGTTACATACTTGGCCATTATAGTAGGCAAAAATTAATATTCAAACAGCAACCCACCACAACTGGTATTATAGATACTATAGATACAGAATCAAGTTGAAGCAGAATGAAAGAGACCCAGCCGTGGGCCGTATTACTTGGGATTGATTTTGCTTTTGTAGAAAGTGCACTAACCTCAATGCAACCAATATATGTTTACTTACAACAATATGTTTGTTGTGTTCTTCGTTGATCTCATTCAGTCTTTCCCACAGACGGCGCCAATTGTGAGACCATGAAATATCCTCTCACATGGATTGTTGGTGAGATTCAACAAAGATAGTTCCTTAAACCTGCAAGAGATAAATATGGTTGATGCCACCCAACCGGGGTTTCCGGCCGGGGACACTCCGATGATGAAGTTAGAATCCATGAATGAAAAGTATAGATAGTAAAGAATGTTGCCTGTGGAGTGCAGAGAAAAGATCATACCTATATGCCATGAGGTGCCTTCCTTTTATAGATAGGGGGTGGGCTGAATAAGCCCAATAGTTGGCCCCTTGGCAGGCCTTGTTTGGGTTAGCCCAATAAGTTGATATATATTATTTTCTGGCTCCCACAATGGCCCATGAACCAAAGTGTGCAAGTTCAATAAATGCAATAAAATAAGACTTTAAACCACCTCCCTATCATGAATTATCAAGGGAAGTTGTTGACAATGACTTTTGAACCGTTTTCATCACTAGCAAGTATGAAATGACTTAAGACTCAAATGGGTTTAATTAACATCCGATTGAACCCAAACCAAGTTATTATCTTGCATCATTTTTAGTTCCAAGTTTTATTATTCCGTTTTAATTACCTTTCCATTCTTTAATTCATTAAGTCCAAAGGTGAGCTTTAAGTCCTCTAATGGAAAGAAGCATCAAATCAAAAATTGTTTTAGACATGAGAGAAGCTTCATGTCGTTGGTAATGAACCCCCAAAGGGATTAAACCATTAAGCACAAGACCTCAATCTCATGCTTTAAATAAACAACTAGTTTGAACCAACTTTCAAAGTAAAGCAAAAGCCAAGAAAGGAGGGAGGTTGCAGAGGTGATTAAAGGTGATCACGAGTATGGAAAGCCATAAACAAATGTTATCAACTCAAATAGGAAGGTTGCTACGGCCTAAAAAACCAAACCTATGAGGACAATAACATTATAAGCATGCAATACAAAGCTCAAATGTAATTAACACTCAAAAACAGTCCTAAAACACTGCTAAATAAGTCATAAAACATGCTGAATTAAGACAAAAATAGCTAGAATAATAAGCTAAATATAGAGCATGCTAGGCTAGTAAGCAAGACAAAAGGAGGGGAGGCTAACCCTCCAATTTTGGGCTTCAAAATAACATTTTAGCCACTGAAAAACTCTGAAAATCAGTGTTTAAAAGCTCAAAAAAAATAGTGTAAATGTGGGAAACACAAGGTAAATGTTAGAAGAGCAAGGTGGAAAGAAGGGTGAACCACCCCTCCACCCTTTAAGGCTTTAAATCACAAGTTTCAACAAAAAATACAGAGTTTATACAGTCCAAAAACAGTAGAAAAATAGTAAAAAAAGAAGCAACTAAAGCAATAAGACAAGCAAAGCCTTATACATCTTGAAGAGAAGACCAATTTTAAGCAATAATTCAACACATACACACCCTCAAGAGCTCAAGATAGGCTCAAAAGTACCTCAACTCAAAGGTAGCAAGGTTTGGTTAAGAGTGTATAGGCAAAAGCTCAAGAAATTTAAGAAAGAGAGAGAGAGAGAGAGAGAATTGTAGAGAGAGAAAATTAATTTTGCTCCAATTTTTCTAACCCTCAAAAATGGGAGAGGAGGTCCTATATTTATAGAAAAAAAGGCCACTCCCTCAAAAACATCCATTCATACACATGGGAGCAGATGCAAGCATCTGTGCAAATAACTGCTATAACTGTCACAAAATATTTGCAAAACACACTTGTGGCTAGCAAACCACAAATGGTGGCCGGCAGGCCACACTCTGGCCGGTAAGACACAAGGGTGGTCGGCAGCCACAAAAATGGGCCTGCAAGTCCCAAGTTTTTCAGGTTTGAAAAACTGAGGTTTTGGTGCAAAAACAAGGCACAAGGTTTGCAACGTTTTGAGGCTCAGAGCTGTGGCATTCTACCGAGGACTTTTGAGCACTTGACAAGCATATACATTCATCATTGGGTGATCAACCTGAGGCGCCCAAGTCTTAAGGGCGATCAAAAATGGGGTGTCTACACCAACCTAGGATGTATCCGTCAACTACAATTCCAGGTCAGTCCATATCAACCATACAACATACCAACATCAGCAAACCAACTATCCGAAAACAAAATAACCATTGTGTTCATCTCTTACCATAACAAACCCATGAAATGAACATCTCCGAAACGATTAACGAGTCATGAAACAAGTAACTAACCAATCCAATCAAAATATGCACATCAATGTTCAAAAAAAAAAAAAAAGGTATTGAAACCAAATTAATCAACCCACATCATGGTGCTTTCAAAATAATCATAATTGTTCGAAACCAGATAAACAACTTCAAAATGTTAAAATAATTAATCCAACACGATGAAAACCAAGACTTTTTCAAACAAAAAAATAACCTACCACGTATACGACATCAACGTTTACCAGTTACTAACCAAAAAATAATTACTTACGCCGTTACCAACAAAACAAAATGAACAATTGGGGGAGGGAGTGGTTGGGGGGTGATACTAATGGTGATTCTAAACACTATAGAGTATGTTATTCTGGCATAAAGTCCTCTTGTTGGCTTGTTCAAGGACATCTTAACTACCGCAGAACGTAAACCAGTAAGGGTGACCCCATCCATTGTGTTGTTGATTTCCTTCTCGTGAATGTATTGTCGAACAATGAAACACACAACAATTGCGCAGTCTGACCTGCAGGCGCACACGACCACCACAACGTCACACTAACCAATACATTAACACACAAAAAAAATAAATGCAAAGTGGAACAAACGCCACTTACGACTCGGGCACTTATTGTGGGCAACCCACAACTGACACAAGAGCGCTATGAAAGTGATCTACCCAAATATCTTTCGTTGCAACTCTAGGCTTCACGAAATTGGTATGGTGGTCGGCTACTCATCGTTTCTGGCATTCAATTTTATGGTATGTTAGTCCCTTGTCAAGCAATTAACGTTCGACATGTATGAACAAAACAAACACACCCTCGCGTGTCAAACATGGAAACATATTCAGCCGACAAAAACCACTGACACACTTACCACTTTTAGAGCCTTGTTGTAATGCTCGTCTCAGACCTTACGTCTTGGCCTTATGGAATTGTAATGTTTTCATTCACCACTTTCTTCATCTTGCACCATGACAGTCCAATGGTTCGCATGATATAACAGGTACACTGTGTACCTACACCCTTTTGCTGCATTCATTTGAATGTTTAAGTACGTAGTACTCGATAATGCGCTTGTATTCCTCATCATGTCCTGCACATATGTTATATGTCAATTTAGTCACTTGTTTTGCAATGTTGTCAACATCTATTTTCATACGGGGTGTTTATGTACAAAATGCGCAAAACGTACCGAACACACACTACTAAACACATATGTCGTGTCCCCATATTCTCTTCTTCCAACCACCTTCTGCTGCACTTCCATCAATATATCGGCATATACATCGATTACCTACATCATATGTCAACCATAAGTTTCTCCTTATAACTGTGTATATGTACAAAGTATTACTGTTGTGTGTTGAAGTGTTACATTATAATTTTTATTTCCTCATATATGCACGCATTACATTGTTATTATGGTCACATAATGCATATGTTTTTTTCGCCCGGTCCCAAAATGTGCATACGGAAACTATGACAATCTCCTGCTTTACGTTCAAATGTTGATAACATTTTAGGTGTGTAAATTTGATCTATACATCAATAACAATATAGTCAACAGATACATATCCTTATATCAGCATGAATTTTTCCAAGAACATTACGCCCACACAGCAAAGATTTAATTTTTAAAATAACAGCCATATTATACACATTTAATCCAAATGACAACATCATTTAAAAGGATACAAGACGCGCGTACATTTCCATGAATTGAGTTCTGTTATACCAAGTCTTGGACATCCGTAAAATGCACTTGCACTCCGTTGTCCTCACTGTTCCATATTACTGCCCTGCAACCCACACACCAAATTTAACAAGTACAACTCTTCAACATTATGTACTACGTACGTTACAAGTATTATAACAAATTGGAAAAATAACTTACTCGTCACCATCTAAATAGTATATTTTCTCCAACATTCTCAGCTCATCATCCTTCAACATGTTCCACACGGTATGCCCTTGCTCATACCAAAACCATGCCATGTTTTATGTTCCACGTCCATATCCTCAACACTGTAAATCACCCCAGGCTCTGATGATTTTCGCACTACCACTTTGCTACTTTGTTTGCCTCGACCCACTACATCTGGGTACTCGTAGTCAGACAGCCTAAATTCACGCCTTGGCTTGTTCTTCACACGTCTAACAAGTGACGTGATCTCAAGAGTATGCCTTGCAGCAGTTGTTTTCCTTATACATACAGTTTCTACGTCTGTACCAGTAATACCTACACCACCATCTGCGGTTGAATGATCCTATAAATACCCATCTGCATTGTCCACAGTCAGATCTTCAACTTCAGTCACATCTTCAACAAACTCCACCGCAGGCTTGGGACCGGCCTTCACTGCGGCTGCATGGGATGAGGGCTGCTGTGTAATTTCCCCACTTGTGTTGTTGACCGATCCATTCATTTTCCCAAAATGACTGTTAGAAGGTGTTCGCTGATTGGATCCACCATTTGTCATGGATTGCGTCACCTCATGAACCTCACGATCGTTAAGATTGTCCTCTAGTTTGGCTATCGTATCCTTCAACTGTTCAATCAAGTTGCTAAGGTGTGCAATTTCAACATCCTTCCCAATGATAACGTTGTCAAATCCTATAAACATATTTGCAGCCTGTGCCCCAAGCATCTTCTCCACCGATTCAACCCAACATTCCAATTCATATATTCGGGCCATCTTTGTTTTAATTTCCTTTTCCAAATCATTAATTCTTTCCTTAGCCTTTCTCAATTCAGTATTGCAGCCGTCTGTTTCGGTGTTACACGTATCATCATTCGGTGTACTGGACAAGTCAAACAGATCTGGGAACAAAATCGGCCATGACTCTCTGGCTGCACGTATTTTTCTGCCAAAATTTATTTTACCATCCGGTGTCATACTACTGATGTTCTCATTTCCACATGTTCCACTCATTTCGACGTTACCACTGTTTGGCAAATCAGGCTGCTACCAATCAAAGCTTGCCTCCATATCATCCACATCAACTATATCGACATCAGCCCCATGTCCAACCCATACATTTACTGAATCAACATCAAGCATGATCTCTTGATTCTGTTTTGCCTCCTTCTGAACCGGAGCCAGTTTTAATAAGTAACACTCATTACTTCTTTTAACAATTTTATCACAGTTAATCTGCAAAATGTAAATAGTATTACATACATAAATAATAACTTACAGACAACTAAAACCAACATTTTTTAAATGTTTTGTGCCATACCTTAATGGAGCCTTTCGCCGTCAAATTTACCCCTTTTAACCTCCTACGAGTGTATTAATGTTCCATTTGCAAAATCGCGGCATCACATTACTGCGCTCTGATTTCACAATCTCTAAATGCTCACAAATAAGAAATTGAAATGACAATGTCAGCAAATACGTTAAATAAACACATACAAAACATATAAATGTGTATGTGGAGCAACATATGTGTTATGGTAGTTTATATGGCATACGAACCAGTAACGCAACGACACAACCTGTAACCCTCTCTGGCCTGTCGTGCATTTCATTCAGTGAGTTAATTAGGGTGTTACGGATTGTCGCAATCCAGTCGTATAACCTTAGGCTTTCAAGTTTCTCAATCGCGCGCACAAATGCCTACCCTATATACTCACCCGTAGTTGCGAAAAATAATTTAGCACATATATAAAGGGAAAGCAGCTTCGCTATATCTTCCTTGTCTCGTTCTGTACGACCACAAATTGCCTCCATGAGCAAATCTTTGATTACTTTCGAAGACATCCGACTAACATTCGGACACCGCTTCTGCATAACATCTGACGAACCTTTCACACCTTGTGCCAAATATAATTTTTCTTTCCCACACTGTATTCCATACGTCAATCGAACGACGTTGTTTCTCAATGGAAGTCCAATCCCACCAATGTAAAACTTCTCATCCGTTGGATGATACGTTTGAATTATTCGACAAATCGTTGCATCACACTTCATATATGCTCTTGGATCTAGGTTCTAGACACGAATAGCATCAATTATTGGCCAGAACGGGGTTTTCTCCAATTGCCGAATATGCCTTTCACCCGACTCTAACTCAAGCACGGTCTTGATGACCCTCGAAATGTTGGACCGGTACATTAGTCTCGCAGTGTCGATCTCAGAATGTTTAACAATACCATAGTTTACTTTATGTTTCTTAAATGGTAGTCGGGTTTGCCTCTTTGTGGCCAACCCGGTTGATGTGTTGCCAATCCATTGTGAACATGGTGAGCTGTTCTTAGCAGTCCGTTTCCCATGTTGGCGGTCAATGCTACTTGTCGTCATTGTCACACCAACGTCAGAGCAAAAACCACGCTGACGACCCAAATCGTAATATTAAACAAATATGTATTTAAAAACCCAAACTAAATTATATTCATAATAAAGACGCAACGTAAAATGCAAAACCAATTGCAGTTAACATACATAACATCACACATCACACGCCCTACTAAACACTACCAAACCAGTCACAAACCAACATGTAAGGGCAATCTTGTGCACACAACAACATACGCACTTCCACAAACAAATACGTCCACTACTACCAACTCTACAGAATCTCAACACACAGCAAAGCACTATACCAATGTCGGATATATAAAATTTGTTTTCATTTGACGTCCTATATTTCGTGCCATAATTTTCAGTAGATTATTGTAAGTCCGTTACATTGCATTCAAACAGCATGCATATATGTCACGTATTTTCAAAACAACTAATGTTCATACATAAGCAACAACCAAATCCAACTCCATCAACATCACAACAAGCATGCATGAACGGCATAACCCCACAACACAATCAACTACTCCAACCTCACACCTCAAACCTCCTAATACTACTACAAACCGAAATGTGATCACGTACCAACATTGCACAACATTGTAAACTACTCAAAACTCCTAATTCTACAAATGACATTTTCAGAACACATTACCATAATCTAATGTACACCAAATCAAAAACAGAAGAATTATTAACAAATTACCATAACCATTAATGTGTAAATACCGTCATATGTAAATACCCCCATATGGACAAACCCCAATCACAAATTAACATAACCAGTTAACAAAACACAACAACTACACAGAGGAATCCAAAACAACATTACCACATTTCATGTGGAAATAAAATAAAAAAAAAACAATTAGGTAATAAATGTCTGCACCCAATCCCCATTACGTTCAACCCACATTTCGTTGTCCCGACCATCAACAGTACTCAATAACATCAACACTTTCCACATTTCAACGAAGTACAATACACTTCAAAACACTTCCACAACTCAATCTGAACAACACCAAATATATCATTTACTTTACATACACAACGAAACAACTTACCCGACGTCATTTCTAATGTCACAATCACCGGCGACACCGACTGGAGGTTGTTTTCTTTTCGCACCACTACACAACGTAAACGTTTGGCCACAATAGGGGGCTTCGTATGTTACTAGGGTTTACGAAGAAAATGAATGTTTAACTCAAAGTACCAATCCACACTGAGTCAACGTGTACCCATTACAGATAGATCATCAACACACCAACCAATATCCCATTAACATCGGAACAAAGCATAAATTTCCTATTACGTCTCTTCCGTTCCGATTGCTTCAGAAGGAAACCAATATTCCCTTTGGAGAATATTTGGGGTATTCGCATAAATTCAACATCAACAAAACCCACAATTACCATTACTTTGCGTCATAAAACATGGGCAACTTGGTCTTTGACACTGGGATAGGACTTATTGGTTTATAAGATTAAAGTTAGGACTAAATGGATCAAAAGATTAGAATTTGGGATTTATTGGTGCATCTCCCAACAAAAAAATACAGAAAATGAAGCAGTAGAACTTTCTCACAAGTGAATTCTGGAAATGAAAACCAGATAAGACTATCTTTTTGGGGATCAAAATTTTCTTCTAGAAAACTAAACTATTTTTTTGCATGAAATTGTTTTGTTATTAAAAGTGCATTTTTTATTAACATTTTCAAAACTTCGTTTTTGTTTTTTGTTTTTTACTTTTCAAGAAAGCTTTTTATTGACACCTGGAATTGGTCCTCTAATTTTTTTTAACCAAAATTTCATTTTTAGAGGCAATAAATTTTGGTCCCTAAAACCCTTGTGTGGTGTAGTGTGTGTTTGTGTGTGTGTTTTTTTTTTTAGGCATTTACACACAAGTCCTAATTTATGAATTTATACTCTATTAAGTCTTAACTAAGATTTTTTGGATCTTTAAGTCCCATTAAATTTTTAATAGTCGGAATTACCCTTCAAACAATGATTATTCATTATTTATGATTATCTATAAAGGAACATGATAATTTGATATTTATTTTAATTTTCAAAACTTTAAACATAAACTTTCAAATTGGAAAAACTTAAAAAAAATTATGTGCCAAAAAAAAAAAAACCTAAGTTTTTTTTTTTTTTTGAAAATATTGAAAAAACTAAATTATTTTTTGTGCAAAACTAAAAATTTTATGTTTATAAAAGATAATAATGATGGAACATTGATGTGCAAAACTTAAATAATAATAAAAAAAAACCTTTAAAAAAAATGATAATGTTCTCAGTTTTAAAACTAAAAAAAACTGATAATGTTCTCGGTTTTATTGGATAGTTGAATCAAACTAATAAGTAGAAGGACAAAAACTTTTAAAATCATACTCTATTTTTTTATCAGTTAGTGAAACAATTATCTAAAATACTACTATGCAAAATTGATAATATTCTTAGTTTTAAAATTGAGAAAATTTGATAATATTCTCAGTTTTACTAAAGGATTTATTGGTTCAAAAAATCTTAGATAAGACCTGAGCTACCATACATTTGTAAATATGACTTTTAGGTAATTAATTCTTTTTTTTTTTCTTCATTTTTTTCACCATACTAATTTTGAAAATTAAAAAAAATAATGGGATCGTTTGGTTTAAAACTAAAATCATGATTTAGATTAAAAGAAATTTCAAGACTCATAATTAAACACACAATTCACAACTTAATTCAAAAACTCTTTTTAAAATTCTATTTTAAAAAAATTCAAAAAAAAGTATTTTTTTATTTTGTTCATTAGAATTATTTCTTATTTTTTTGAATATATATTTTTTATTTTTTCAAAAAAAATATTTTGTTATTTTTATAAGTATTGACCAAATAATTTGTTATGATTTAGATAGAGTAAATTACAAATACACTCTCTGAGATTTGCTTTGTACAGATTGCCTCTTATAGTTTGAAAAATTACAAATACCCCCTTGTTAGAATTTTTCATTTAACAGAATTAACTAAAAAAATGAAATTCATAATTGCTCTCCTATATAATAATAAAATTACCTAAATTATTAATCAAAACATATTTCTAATATCATTAAAAACTGTTAATTGACTTGATGATTTATCAATGAAAGGCGATTTGTTATGAAATTAAAAACCTTAGGGGGTGGAATGTAATTTCCAGAATCACAAGAGGTGATTCGTATTTTAATCAAACCTCAAGGGGTGTGTTTGTAATTTACCCATTTAAATATATATGGACGATCCAAAATTTTTGTTCTTTTAAAAAAAGTTAAAAAGAAATTAAATATTTAAAAATAAATAAATAAATATTTAAAATATTTCATATATTTAAATATTTAAAAATAAATAAAATATTTAAAATAAAAAATAATATTTTTTTTAAATATATTTAAATATTTTTAAAAATAATATAGCTCACAAATGTAGTAAATACAGCACACATTAAAATAAATAAATAAATATTTACAATAAAAAATATTTACCCTAAAAAATAAAATTAAGAAACTTTTTAAATATTTAAAAAAAGAAACTTAAAAAATTTCAAAATACAACTCAAAACTCAAAAACTCAAAATTATTTTCAAAATTCATAACCAAACAAATTTTCTCTTTTCAAAACTCATTTTAAAAATTCAAAATTTAAAATATAACTCAAAATTCAAATCATGATTCAAAAATTAAACCAAACAGAAAAATCTCAATTGAAAACAGTTTCGTATCTCTCAAACAAAATGCAAATTGAAAATGGATTAAATCATTTGCACTTAGTCAAACCAAGAAGAAAAGCATTGAACTAAAAATTGTTTTAGGAATTTGGTTAAAAATTAATTTTTTGGATTTTTTTGAATTTCTTTAAAAAAATATATAAAAAAAAAAGTAAAGAAGTGATATGACCCAAAACAGGATGAAAAGTCAAAAAATAATTTTTAACTTTGTTCCCAAAAGAGGCCTTAAGAGTTCGTTTGAGATGCGGGTTGGTTTTTTGACTATTTTAGCTTAGGGCTAAAAAACCTCGTTTGAGATATGTTTTTTGAATTTTTTGACTTTTGTGAGAAAAAATTAAATTATTATGAGTTAGATGTGATATTTTGTCCTATTTAACTAAAATAACCTATTTTGCCCTAAACTAATATCTCAAACAAGGCCTAAATGTATTGAATTGAAAACGTTATCATATTGATACGGTTAAAGAAAGAGATTACATTGAATGTTGCATTCTAAAATGTCAAGGCAAGACAACAAAGCTGAGTGTGGTGTTTTGTTACCCTCTTTGTGTCACTGTCCCCTTCTCCTTGCTCTTCTTCTTTCTTCTTCTCCTTCGGGTTAGTCAGGGGACTATTTTTGTGTGGATTACACATTTCTTTTTGCTATAAATGGTGAATAATGGTTTTATTTATAATACTATTTTTATTTGAAAAAATTATTTATAAGTCTTATTTAGAAAACTTATTTAATTTGAAATCTTAAGAATATTCTTTTAGAGTTTGAAATCCTATTTAAATAGGAATGTGTCCATAAGGTCATATGAATAATAAATGAATGATATTAGTGTATTATTATACTCCTAATTTGTTTTCATATTGTATCTTATTTTATCATTCATCATATCACGTGTGGAAGGTTTTTAAGAAAAACAAGTCTACCGGCAACGACCGTGCGAGTTTTTTTCGTCTTGATCGCGGGATTTTAGTGCATTTTCAAAATGTTGCTTAAACGGATGTGGATATAGTCGATGATATGATGAAGTTTGAGGGTTGTGTGTTGATTCATTCGACAAATTTTGACTCCAATCGCTTGAGGGGAAGATATATATTTTTTTTAAGTGTGTTGTTGTTTGTTGAAGTGTGGATTGCTTATCTTTAATAGGATATTGACAATCTATTACACTCATTGATATGCACACTTTGGCTAATGTTCTAATTGAATGTGTGTATTTGACATTGTAATAGTTGATGTGTTTTGATATGTTCGATGTGTGAGGTAGTGTGTATGGGTTTAAGGGTTGGGTTGGGAGTATTTGGTTTTAGTTGTTAATTGGATGTTGAATATGAACCATGTTGTAAGATGACAATTGTACATTGAGATTTGGATGATCGTATTACAATGCATGTTACATTTAGTGTATAACGTTAATTCACATACACCATGTAGTAGATGACATTTGTGTGTTTGAATGCGTATCGTGTCTTTGTTGTAATTGGTGCTTATATACATGTCAGAGTACGTTGCACAAAATTATTGGGGATTTGAGTTTGTAATTGAATGTGGATTGAATCTCATCGCTCGATGTTAAAGTTACGCTGGGTTGGGGGTGATGGTGGTTCAATACATGGGTTGGGTTAGGATATTACAGGTTACATTTAGAAGGTTACATTATTCATAATTCAACGGTGGAGTATTGGAATGTCACATTGGCTTTGGGATGAGAAGCATCTGGGAATGTCACGGTAGGTATGGGATATTACATGTTACATTTATGTTGGGTTTGAAATGAGAAGCATATGAGAATGTCACGTTGGGTTTGGAATGTCACGTTGAATTTAGGATGTTACATGTTACATTTATGGTTTGAATTTCAAATTTCTAACCATATAGATATAATCACAATCTATAGTAACATTGGATTTTCTATATATGGTATTGCCATTAATCAAGTTATTTTGAATTTCAGAAGCATATGGGAATATCACGTTGAGTTTAGGAATGTCACATTGGGTTTGGGATGTTATATGTTACATTTATGAAAAATGATTGGGAGCACTAAAAATGGAACACTGGGGAGAGCACAAATGATGTGGTAGTGGGCCCCGCCAACTTTCTATTCCTTGTTTTTTTTTTTTTTTTTGTCATTCCTAATGCATTAGTACTATTAGTGGTATATTTTTTAGTGGTCTACTAAATCATTGTTGTACATTTATATTTTAAATTTCAAATTTCCAACCATATAAATATAATCACAATCTATGCTAACATTGAATTTCTCATATATGATATTGCTATTAATTAGGTTATTTTGAATTTTAAATTTCTAACCGTATAAATATGATCACAATCTATGGTAACATTAGATTTCTCATATATGGCATCATCATTAATCAAGTTATTAATTAATTAAGATTGAGGGTAGGTGTGTCTATAAAAAAATCACAGGACCTATTAGATTTTAATTTTTTATATAAGACCATATCTTGTATAAGTTTTCCAAATAGGACTTATAAATAATTTACCATTTTTTATTTTTATTTTTTAGTGAACCAATGTGAGGATTTACATTTTGCTGGTGGGCTTCTAGCCTCTACGGTTCGGCTCACTGGTTGGCCTCAAGCCTTTAGGGCTTGGGCCTTGCTAGCTGATACCAAGTTCAATTGGGCCTGTTCCTTATTTTTTTGGCCCTTTCCGGTCCTTGAAATTATATAATCCACATTTACCCACAACATTTCTTATTAATTGATCTTAACATATTTAAACAAGATAAGTACTTATGATTTTTCTTCTCTTTTATTTTTTAGGGAAAGTGGAAAGTTGAAAAATAATATCAAACTTATGAAAATTCAAATTTATGCACTAAATTTGTGCAAATGAATGTTTACTTTCAAGAGTTTGCAATTATTTTTTATACTTTTCACTTGAAATTATATAATCCACATTGACCCGCAACATTTCTTATTAATTGATCTTAACATATTTAAACAAGATAAGTATGATTTTTCTCTTTTCTTTTCTTTTTTTAGGGAAAAATTCAGAAAAAAGGAAAGTTGAAAAATAATATCAAACTCATGAAACTTCAAATTTATGCACTAAATTTGTGCAAATGAATGTTTACTTTCAAGAGTTTGCAATTATATTTTATACTTTTCACTTTTTTATATTTTCCTTTTTTCCCCTTATTTCAATTGTATCATGCAAGTTACTTTATTGTCCCTCTTCAACTTTGATATTGCAACAATGCTATCAACTCAAAAAATTTACTGAGTGGGAAAATAATGGTCTGGTACCGTGCCGGACAGATTTTGCCGGATAGAGTCACGCCGGGCAAATTCCTGGCCGAGCATGTACTGGCTGAGAAGGTACTCGGTCAAGGCACCGATTGTGTGAACCGAGCTGCATGCTTCGCAGGAAGGCCGACCAGCCAAACAGATGACCGGCGCCAGGAAGGGCGTGGTCGACCGAGCTGTGAGTTTGTTCGGCAGGAAGGCCGACAAAGGGGTAGTGCAGATATCTCGGACATGGTTCAGCCGGGATGCTGTGTAGCCCGGTTCCCTCAAACTTAGCCAGCGGCGTGCTAAGGCACGAAGCACAGCCCGGCCATAGATTGGGCAGCTCGGCTGCCGGGCTCCAGAAGAGAATGCTGGCATTTGGGATTAGGTAATGACCAGCATGGTGTGACCTGACAAAAGCATGGTTTATGTGCTGACAGACGGGATAGCAGAGCCACGTGTTGAGAGATCATTGGGAGTAGATATGAAGCGCAGAGAGGTATATAAACAAGTCGGCGCCACCCCTTAGAAGGATGGACAATTTTTGTAAGTAAGACAAACACTCAAACTCTCTCCCTTCTCTCTATCCCAAGGTGTGTGCTAACTTGAGCGTCGGAGGTGTTTTCCGGCCACACACCGCCGGGTAGCTCACCGCTTTTGCACTTTCAGGTGATCGGACAGCTGAGGGACTTGGAAGAAAGGAAGTGCGGGTAGCCGGAATATTTTCCCCCCGCACAATTGGCGCCGTCTGTGGGAATCTTGCAGATAAAACCTTATCTTTTGGGTTCATCTGATCGTCGTTCATGGCGCACAACGAGGAGTTTCCGTTGTCCGCCGTCGACGGAGCCACCCCTGAGTTTGCCCGGCAGAGAGAAGGACTCCCGTCCGTCTTTCCGATGGCGGACCTGGAGACAGCCACCGGAGGACAGGCGGGAGACACGCGGGATAAGCGCGGGAGAAGTCATGGCCATTCCCGTAGTCCAGACGGTCACCGCCGGCGGAGAGAGTCACACTCCAAACGCCTGGAACACAAGTTGCGGGACCAAGATGCCGTCATCCGGCGAATGGCGGCGGAGATGGAGGAGCTCAAGCGGCGTTACAAAGGGAAGGGTGTAGCTGGAGTAGGTGACCACAGTGAGCGCACCCCATCCCGCCATTCAGCCCCCCCCGCCGTTCAGCCAGCCAGAGTCAGAAGCACACTCCGGCGATCTCTATTACCAGGAGCTATAGAGATGGTGACACCGACTTGCACGCAGAGAAGTCCAGCGCGCAAGATAGTACTTATAGACCCTCACGTCCGGATACGACGTCGAGGTATTCCTATTCCGCCTGTACAGAGGATTTGCGGGCAGTTCTAAAGGAACGGGCTCGCCGGCGGGAAGCTCAAAGGGTGCCGGCGTTCCAGCGGTTATCCTACGGAGCCCACGCCAGCGAGGAGGTCGGAATGCCTCCACCGCGCCAAGCGGCGCCACTCCTTTTAGATACAGATTTGGCTAGGTTGAGCGCCACTCCTTTTTCACTGGAGATAGAAGCAGCGCCGCTCCCGGCGGGATTCCACCAGCCAAAGTTTACCCTTTACGATAGAAAGACCGATCCGTACATGCATATAAGTCATTTCCGACAGGTTATGGCCGGACACCGGCGGAATGATGCTCTTATGTGCCTAATCTTTCCGTCGAGTTTGGGCGAATTGGGATTGAAGTGGTTTGGAAGGCTCCCGGAGGGAAGTATTGAAAGGTGGCAACAGCTGGCCGAAGCCTTCGTAACGCGCTTCACGACTAACACCAAAACTCCTAAGGAAGTTGATCACCTCCTGAGTATCAAGATGGAACCGAGCGACACACTCAAGGCGTACAACTCCAGGTATTGGGAGACTTTCAATGAGATACTGGACTGCCCGGTCAACCTTGCTATCGTACAGTATAAGCGCGGGCTCCCGGTCGGACATAGACTGCGAGACTCACTTACCATGCAACAACCTACGACCATGGTACAGCTTATGCAGCGCATCAATGAGCATATCCGGGTAGAGGATGATGCCTCGGCCTCAACCGAGAAGGCAGCCCCGGTCGAAACGCCCAAGAAGTTGGCAGGAAAAGTGCATGCAGTCGGGCAAGAGTCCGGCCGATCTAGTGACCGAGCTGAAGAGTCTGACCGAGGTTCAAACCGCAAGAACCGGGAAAGGGAGCGGCGTAATGACAAGAATGATTACCGCCGGGATGACTACGCCCAAGATAATGTGGCCGATGCAGGCAGAAGGTTGAAAGCAAGAACAGGCATCACCACGGTCTTCAAAATTCCAATCTATCGCATACTTAGTGAAATCCGTGACGAGAAATACGTCCGGTTTCCTGCTAAGCTAGGCGACGGGCAGAGAGGCTTCAACTCCAAGTACCATTGTACCTTTCACCGGGAACATGGCCACCGAACAGAGGACTGTCTGCCTTTGAGGCAGCACTTAGAAGAGCTAGTGGCAGCCGGGCATCTGGACCTCTACATTGATGGAGGAGTTAAGGCAAATCAGGTTCCAGTTGATCCACGCGGACCGGATGACCGGGATGACCTCCGCAAGGGGTTGTAAATGTCATCCACGGCATAGTGGAACCGGCGCGTGTTTGCGAGCTTCGTGGTATGATTAAGAAGGCAGAACACATGAGGGAAGTTTTGTCAGTTCAGCCTGCGCTCAAGAGGGGGAAGACAGAAGTAAAGGATGTAATCAGCTTTTCCTCAAAAGATTTGGAGCGCATACAGACACCGCACAATGACGCCTTGGTAGTAACTCTCCGCGTCAATGATTTTGAAGTTAAAAGGATCTTGATCGATCAGGGAAGTTCGGTCGAGATCATGTATTACGACGCTTTCAAACAGCTCAAGCTCCGAGACACGGATTTGGCCCCAGCAACTTCGCCATTGGTCGGTTTCAACTCACAACCGGAGTGGCCTTTGGGAAAAATTATCTTGCCGGTTAAAGCGGGATCAGTGGTCAAACAGGTTGAATTCTGGGTATTGCAGGTGCCGTCTACTTACAATCTGATCCTTGGCAGGGGATGGCTTCATGCAATGCAAGCCGTGGCATCAACCTTTCACCAAGTAATGAGATTTCCCTCGGCTATGGGGGCAGTTGAGGAGATTGGGGGCGATCAGGTTATGTCAAAACAGTGCTTTGTGGCGGTCAATGGAAGCCGGGCTGCCAAGGGATTTGTTCAAATGATTGAGGGACCGGAGGACCACTTTATGTCAAAACAGTGCCGTCGTGGATGGATTCAATCATTTTGTTCCTCCGAGACCGGATTCTACCAACCGAAAAGAAGGAAACACAAATGCCGGGTAAAGTCAGAGCGGTTTTGGCTCTCTCCATCTGGCGCGTTGTATAAGAAGTCCTTCTCTGGTCCTTACTTAAAGTGTGTGCACCCGAGCAGTGTGGATGCATTCCTGCACGAAATTCACGAGGGCATTTGTGGCAGCCACACCGGGGGCAGATCCTTGGCCTACCGAGCTATTTCACAAGGCTATTGGTGGCCGTACATGCAAGCTGACGCGCAAAAATATGTCCGGAAATGTGAGAAGTGCCAGAAATTTGCACACCAGATCCACCAGCCGGCCCGAGAACTTCTTCCCCTCACCAGCCCTTGGCCTTTTGCAATGTGGGGGCTAGATATAGTGGGACCTCTCCCAACTGCACCGGGCAACCGCAAGTTCTTTATCGCGGCAACGGACTACTTCACCAAATGGGTTGAAGCCGAACCTTTGACAACTATCAAGGAAAAAGACGTGAAGAGGTTTGTCTGGCAGAATGTGGTAACGCGGTTTGGCGTCCCCAAGATCTTGATTTCTGACAACGGCACCCAGTTTGACGGTCGCCTATTCAGAGGTTTTTGCGAAGATTTAAAGATTGAATTCTACAACTCCACTCCGGCTTACCCACAGTCCAACGGTCAAGCCGAGGCGTCGAACAAGATTATATTGGATGGGTTAAAGAAAAGGTTGGAAAAGGCAAAGGGAAAGTGGGCCGAGGAACTTCCCAGCGTCCTTTGGGCATACCGGACTACCCCGCGGCGCTCCACCGGGGAAACTCCATTCGCTTTGGCTTATGGCATGGAGGCAGTCATTCCCTTGGAAGTCGGCATGCCCACCCTCAGAAGTGAAAGCTTTGAGCCCGCTCTGAACACCGAGGCTATTGCTCTGGAATTAGACCTGGCTGAAGAGCGTCGGGAAAAGGCTCTCATCCATGTGGCAGCCTACCAGCAAGAACTCTCCAGGAAGTACAACAAGATGGTGCACCCCAGACCGTTCAAGGTGGGTGATTGGGTCCTGAGGAAAGTTATGGGAAATACCCTGGTGCCAGGAGAAGGCAAGCTAGGGGCAAATTGGGAAGGACCATACAAAATAACCGGTCTGGCGGGCAAGGGGGCATACCACCTGGAGGACTTGGATGGTAGAACAATACCTCGGCCATGGAATGCGGCCAACCTCAAAGTGTACTATTTCTAGCTATTGTTTTGTTAGCAAAGGAGCTTTTTGCATTACACTTCAGAATGTAATTCTTTTTTGTCAATATATACAAGTGTTCTTTGCCTTCGTTAAATTGATATTTCGTTCAAATTAAGCATGCCCAACCGAGACGTTTTTTGCTCCGGTTGGAAGAGTTGGTGGTTTGGACCAACTTTGGATTCCCAACCGAGATGGATTAAGTCCGGTTGGAAGAGTTGGTGTTTTGCCCAACTTTGGATTCCCAACCGAGATGGTTTAAGTCCGGTTGGAAGAGTTGGTGTTTTGCCCAACTTTGGATTCCCAACCGAGATGGTTTAAGTCCGGTTGGAAGAGTTGGTGTTTTGCCCAACTTTGGATTCCCAACCGAGATGGTTTAAGTCCGGTTGGAAGAGTTGGTGTTTTGCCCGACTTTGGATTCCCAACCGAGATGGATTAAGTCCGGTTGGAAGAGTTGGTGTTTTGCCCAACTTTGGATGCCCAACCGAGATGTTTTTCGCTCCGGTTGGAAGAGTTGGTGTTTTGCCCAACTCCGGATTCCAAACCGAGATGGATTAATCCGGTTGGAAAAGTTGGGGTTGGGACCAACTTTCTAATTCCCAACCAGGATGTTTTGTCCGGTCGGATGGATTAATGTGTGCAAGTCAGATATATCTTGCCGAGATGAATCACCTCGGTTGGAGATGGTATGATCTGGTCTCTCAACCGAGGTGATGTATCCCGGTTCAGCGAATTGACGTTTGATGAAGCTCAAGCAAACCGTGCAAACACTTCATAAAAGTTCAGCTTTTTTAATTCGAAATAAGTACAAAGGTGGGGTCCTTAGCCCGGTTACAAAATGTGAAACTTAGCCCGGTGACATCAAAAAAAAAAAAAAAAAAAAAAAGGGGGCTAGTTCAAAGAGAAACTAAGCAAGGGGGGAGAGGTTGTCAAATTCATCTTCAATGTTGACCGGTGCATTCCTCTCTTGATCACCGGGCTCGTTCTGGACATTCTGCTCGGGGCTGCTTCCCTCACCGGCGTCTGCAGCCGTCTCTCTAGCAAGCTCTTCCTCGGCCTCCGCCTGCAACGCAGTGAAGACGTCGTTGGCATAAGGCACAAGATAGACCGGCAGAAATTCTTTTGGTGTGGAGGCAAACACGTCGGTTTCAGGCCCCTGACCGAGCTTAGAGCAAGCTTCCTTCCAACCGGCCTTAAAGTATATGTCCTGGGTTGCAAAGACCTGCTTTTTGTAGTTGTCTTCTGCTTCTTTGAAGCCTGCATTGTTGGCATCTTCGCAGTCTTTGTCCCTGGACCCTTTCAGTGCGTTAAGCTCGGCTTGGAGTTCATCTCGCTTCTTCTCGGCCTCATTCAGCTGGCCGAGCAGTCTGTTGTTTTCGGTGCTAGCCCGGTCGAAAGACGCCTTTGCCCGTCCCAGCTCGGTCTGAAGGCTCTCAACTTGGCTGGCTGTATCAGTTGCCCTCTGCCTAAGTCGGTGGATGCGCTCCATCACGAGGTGCTGTTTCTGGATGGCCTGCAAGAAAATAACTTGATCAGCAAAGAAACCGGGCAAACACTTGTGAAATTCTGGGAGTAGGTTGGGGTGCTTACCCTGGTCATTGACTTCACGGACGATTTGACCAGCCGGGTGTCTGGAACGTGGTCACTTCCAACCACGTCAGACGGCAGCAGGAGTGCCTTCGACAGGTCGAAGGCCAACAGATGTTCCTTGTCGCCCTTGACCGAGGCGTTGGCCGGGATGTCGGCACCCCGGTGTTTCAACAGCGGGCGCCAGGCCGGTACGGTGCTGGCTTGTGCAGCAGGTTGCTCGGTTTCCAGCTCAGCTACCAGCTCGGCTGAGGGATCTGGCCGAGCTCTTTTTCCACCACGGCGCTGCGCAGGTTCTCGGCGGGGTTGGCCGGTTGCAGGTGTGGCGAGGCCAATAACTGCGCCGCTGGATGGACCGGCCGCGGATGAGGGAACGCTGGCGCCCGGTAGCTCGGCTGAGGTGGCAGTTAGCAAATTTCGGATTCGACTCTGCTTAGCCATTTCCTGTTCCTCGGTCAGCCGGATGAAGGGGATGTCAGGTAAAGTTGGATCCGGAGGTGGAGTTGGCTCGCGCAGGAAGTCCGTGACTCTACCTCGGCGGGGAGCAGAGTATGTGTAAGTAGCTTGATAACCGAGCAGTTCGTCACAATCCCGGTGCCTGTATCGGAGCACGGTCCGGATTGACTCAGAGTTTGGGAACTGGTAGTGTGCTTGCAGTGCTTGTATTGCTGCAATGGAAACAGAAAAATGGTTAAGGAATAATCAAATAGTGGATTGAACAAACAAGACAGCGCGACTTACATGAAGAACCAAAGTTCTTGCTAATAAACCAGCCCGGTACCTCGGCCGTTTCGTAGGAACCTGACACCCAGAAGAAGTCGTCATCGTGTAAGTCTTTATCTGGGGTGCCGGTCACTATTTTCTCCTTGCCTGGTCTTATTTTCAAATAGTAGGCAAGACCGTCCCCGGTGCGGCCCATGGTGTACTGCCTTAAGATCTCGGCTAAGCCTAGTTGAGTGCCAAGCCGGTTGTTTAATTCGTGAACGCCATTGATAATCCGGTATGTATTTGTTGACACTTGGGTTGGTGCCAGCCCGGTGCGGCGTAAGAATTCTGTGATCAGGGGGTTGAGTGGAAAGCGAAGTCCTCCCTCAACTATTGAGAGCACGGTGAAGGGGCATTGCTCGGTTCTTCCCCAAGGAGTTGTTTGCTCGGCTGCTAGTTCGAGGTGGACATCGGCCGGGATGCCGTACTCCTCCCTGAACGCGTCTAAGGCAGCCGGGGTGTCTACCATATAGCGGTACTTCCCCATGTGAGGCGGTCCTAAGGTAGCTCGGTTGTGGTTTGGCACCGGATGTTTGCTCGGTCTTGGGAGCTTCAGAATGGTTAATGGTCCCCTTGGACTCCAGGAAAAGGATGGCAAGTGTGAGCGCGGTCTCTCAAAAACCAAGCTTGACTTTAGCTCGGTCCGAAGGCGTGCCAAACCACCCCGGTTCCTAAGGCTGCTAGGGAGCTCAACCGCCCAAACGGATCAGACACTAACCGGTTGGACGACCAAGTGCTCCCACTATCTCGGTTTTTACTGTATTCACTACAAACATGTTATTTTCTCGGTTTCGTGGTTCTTTTGGATCAAATGAAGACCAGGAGCCCGGTCCGCCCCAGTTCTTCACTGTTCTTCAGGAGAAAAGAAGAACACTATGAACTATGGAGGGTTTGGGATGTTTTTAGGTGCCTAAGTTCTAAAAGTTGTATTTTCAGTCCCTAATGTGTGAAATATGAAGGAAAAGAGCGAGAAAGTACAAGAACTTACCAGGTGAAGGCGAGAAGGACTTCTTCGAGGCACCAACGCAGCAATGGCAGGAAAAGGAAGGGGCACGAGCTCTGGAGCGGCTGGAATGGTGGAATGGCAGTAGGAAAGGAAAGAAGGTGAGGGTGGCCTGTATATAAGGTAATGAACCGCCAAAATTTTTGAATTTCGGCAGCCGGTTGGCTGCTCGAGAACGAATAGGAAGTTGCCACGTGCCCCCCATTTATTGACTTCGTCAGAGTCGAAGAGACACGGGTAGTTGATGCGTCAGCCATGAAAAAGAGATGAGACCGAGGTCTGATGTAGCATCAACCGGGATGACTGCCGGGCACGTTTGAAAGCAGAACCGGGCAGGTTCGAAGACTGAGCGTCGTCCAGTCTGGTTACTAATTGATAAGCCGGGGACCGAGGAAATAAAAATATATCTCGGTTGGTGTAGGTAATCCCTGCCACGCTAGAGCGGACGGAATTAAGGGGCAATTGAGTGGGAAAATAATGGTCTGGTACCGTGCCGGACAGATTTTGCCGGATAGAGTCACGCCGGGCAAATTCCTGGCCGAGCATGTACTGGGCTGAGAAGGTACTCGGTCAAGGCACCGATTGTGTGAACCGAGCTGCATGCTTCGCAGGAAGGCCGACCAGCCAAACAGATGACCGGCGCCAGGAAGGGCGTGGTCGACCGAGCTGTGAGTTTGTTCGGCAGGAAGGCCGACAAAGGGGTAGTGCAGATATCTCGGACATGGTTCAGCCGGGATGCTGTGTAGCCCGGTTCCCTCAAACTTAGCCAGCGGCGTGCTAAGGCACGAAGCACAGCCCGGCCATGGATTGGGCAGCTCGGCTGCCGGGCTCCAGAAGAGAATGCTGGCATTTGGGATTAGGTAATGACCAGCATGGTGTGACCTGACAAAAGCATGGTTTATGTGCTGACAGACGGGATAGCAGAGCCACGTGTTGAGAGATCATTGGGAGTAGATATGAAGCGCAGAGAGGTATATAAACAAGTCGGCGCCACCCCTTAGAAGGATGGACAATTTTTGTAAGTAAGACAAACACTCAAACTCTCTCCCTTCTCTCTATCCCAAGGTGTGTGCTAACTTGAGCGTCGGAGGTGTTTTCCGGCCACACACCGCCGGTAGCTCACCGCTTTTGCACTTTCAGGTGATCGGACAGCTGAGGGACTTGGAAGAAAGGAAGTGCGGGTAGCCGGAATATTTTCCCCCCGCACATTTACTTATAAAAACATTCAAAAGAAAGTAATGCGTGATTGAAATTTGTTTCAAGTGTAAGTCTCATTATACATTAATTGAATCTAGACTACAAATCATTTTTTAGGGTAAATTTCTCTACAAATTTTCATAGTTCACATATTTTCTATTGACATTGAAAGTTCATTTGGCAACCAAAGAAAAAGCCAACTTTTGGCTAAAAAACAAAAATAAATAAATAAATAAAATCAAATAGTCACTGAGCTTTTTGTCATTAATTAACAAAATTAAATATCACATCAATTTTTTTACTTACAAAAAATAACTTTAATAATAAATTTTCAAATACATCAACTAAAAAGTCAATAAAAATTTAAAAAAACAAAAATAAGTAAATCCCAAACACCAACATACCTTTGAAGCAAAGGTGGGCGCGGGTCGGTTGCGGCCACAGAACTTCCAATCTGCCATTCGTCCGCCAGATTAGCGAATTGGAGAAAATCAATCCACATCCGTCCGCCAATCCGGCGGATGTGGATTGAGCGGTTTGGCGGTTTGGCGAATGGATGGAAATCGGTTTGGCGGTTTAAAATTTTATAAATTTTCAACATAATTCAACGTGTACACTTCCTTAAAAAAAGAAAAAGAAAGTATTACAGTTAATAACTTAAAAAAATATTACAATCACTGCATGTCTCATCCAAAGTAAGAAAGTTTGAAACTTTGGAATATCACAATCACCGCATGCCTCATCCACATAAAGTATTACAATCTGTGGTTCTTAAAATATAAAAACAATTCAAACCACCAAAACCATGAACAGAGTAGTAGTAGAGATTGTATGTCTCTATATTGTTACATCTATATCTGTTTTTGAAAACAAAAACAAACCAGCATATATCATATTTTCTATTTATTATTTCAGTTCCGGTTGAGAGCTCGAATCGAGCTCCCCTGAATGCCCCGAAAATGAAAAAGGTGAGTTTTGAACACACGCGTGAGAAATAGAAGAAGAAAAGAGAGAAGAGGGGAGGAGAGGAACTAGTCGAAGACGAATAGGCGAGAGCGACCACTGCCGAGGTCGACCGGTGTTGACACTACCGACCTGGGTCACCATCGACGACCAGAATCTGTATAGTGGAACAGCTTTTGAACAGATTCAGGTGAGTGCATTTTTGTTCATTCTGAATCAGAATCTGTATCTGGATCTGAATCAGAATCTGTTCTGAATCTGTCCATGCAATCACCTGAATTTCTATAATGGCTTTTTGTTCATTCTGAATCTGAATCTGTTCTGAATCTGTTCGGAACAAGCATTTTTGTTCATTTGAATCTGTATAGTGGAACAGCTTTTGAACAAATTCAAAACTGGGGTCCAAATCTAAACATGTTTTTTTTCTTCTTATAAATTTATCCATGTTTGGGTCTATGTGGGTAGATGATTTAAATTTAAAAATATGTTTGGGGGTCTATGTTTGCTCTTGTTGAAGTGAAATGTAAATTTGCTGAATCTGTCTGAATCTCTGAGTCTTGTTTAAATCCACTTGAACCTTATTTATGTGACAAACTGTGGTTGGGTAATCTCTTAATCTCTTAAATTTGTATACAAACTGTGGTTGGTTAATGTCACGACCCAAACCCGGCCCTATGGGTTTAGCACCGTAACCGGCCAGTAATCTGTGATTACCGAAGGCCTGCTTAACAGTAATACAGTATAACAGAGTTCAGGGCCTGGCGGAAGCCAATACAGTAAATAACTAGTGTCCATTGAGCTGTGGAAATCTGTATGCCAAAAACATTTTTCATGCATTCCTACAGTTCAAACAGTACGGTCCATAAACAGTCTATACATTCATATACAAACATTCAGTACGGGAACCCAGTCCCTCGATAACAGTACAGCATAGAACAGTAAACAGTCTAAACAGTGATACAAAACAGTGAGGAGACCGATGGGAAACCCAAAACAAAATCCCAAAGCCATAACATGGCAACACGGAACCTCACAGTGAGGCACATAGGCTGGCTTGACAAAACTGGGAACCGACCCACGCTCCTAGCTCTGGTTTGGCTGCTGAGAACCTACATATATATATATAAACAGTGAGCTAAAGCCCAGTGAATAACATAATGTATAAAGAGGTTAAGAATGTAATGTCCTTACAGTAATGAAAACAGTTCAGTTCAATCAGTATTACAGTCGTTCAGTACAATAAACAATCATATGTGGTACATCCATTAGCATAACAGTAACAGTAGGTCAAAGAGACCGAGCAGTAATGATGGCCAGTCATTTAGTAAGCAGTATGGTTCCACAAGGGAACCGACAGAGATCTCTGTAACAGTAACAGTCAGTAACAGTAGTGCTAAGGATGCCACAGTACAGTTCAGAAATAAAGGACATACATTCATTCAGTAAATAATTCCAGTTCAGTAAACAGTTCAGTTCAGTATTCAAAAGATAGTCATTTTGAACATATCTTTACACAATTGTTACTCACTGTGATTGGGCTAATAGCAGCTAGAGCGCGTCCCCGAGAGTCAACCCTAAACAGTTAACAAATAGAACACACACTAAGTTTCACAGTCGGGAAGGATGATAATTAAATCCCTAAATTTCCTCGGTGTGGTTCTATGTCTAAATCCTCATTAAGATGTCTTAAACTAGGCCTAAGAATGCCTAGAATGGGATGATGATGCAAAAACACAGTTGGAAGGCATTTTTCAAAAGTTGCTGAAAATAGGCGCTTCGCTCGAGCGAGCCTCCCTTCGCTCGAGCGAGCTTCCAAAATCAAAGGCTTCGCTCGAGCGAACAATCCTTCGCTCGAGCGGTCTGATGAACAGTAAAAGTACTGGTTGCTCGATTTTTACGCGCGTACCACGCTCGATGCTCGCTCGAGGAGCCCTGAATAAAGGTGCTCGCTCGAGCGAGGAATCCTTCGCTCGAGCGAAGAAGCCAAATCTGGAAATTTCCAGATGTGCCTTCCAAGCTCAAACCAAGCATTCTCAACTCAAATCTCGACCTCTTGGGCCCAAATTCTGGAAAATACATCCCAATACAATGAATAACAAGTTTCAAAAGCCAATTTACACATGCAAGGGCCAAAGGTGAGTCAATTAAAGCCATTTTTCAAACCCATTTCAAGAACAAACTTAAAACATGCAATGCATGAGTTTTAACCCAAATTCAAACTTCAATTCTTGTCCAAATGGACTCATTTCTTCAAGAATATGCTGAAAACATGGACTTTAGTATAAACATGAACATGCATGCACCAATCCACCATGAATTCAACTCAAACTTCATTAATTCAAACATGCATGCAACAATGGAGTTCTAATTCACCATTTATGAACTAAATCATGGTTTAATCCTACAATGGAGCATGAATCATGCAAGAACAAGTTTAAGGACAACAATGGAGACCTAAATTTCTTACCTAAGTCTTGTATTCAAGGTTGGAAAGCTAGATTATGCAATTCTCTAACAATTTCTTCAATTCTTCAAGTCAGCAAACCAAAATACAAGATGAAAGCATTCCTTCTTCACTCTCTCTATGTTTGGTCGGCTAGAGGCAACAAGAAGGCTGAGGAAATGTTTTCTCTAAGTGTATAAGGTGTATAAGGCTCAATATAATTGAATAAACAAAGTTCCACTATAGGTGGCAATATGGTAATTAAGCTAAACTCTTCAATTGGCTCTAATTAATCTAATTTAATCATTCCTAATCAATTTTCAGGTAAATATACCATAAAACCACAAATATTCTACCGATTATGGAACATTAAACGGTTTTCAGTTCGGCCGCCGATAAGGCCTTCAATTAGCAGTTTAAGCACATAAACACAAACAGATAATCAATCAATCAAACAGATGCAATATGCAATACAACAAATAAACTTATTCAATTTCAGTTTCGATTTCAATCAGTTTACTCAGTACTTCAGTTACTTCCATTATCAGTCATTATCAGTTCAGTTTAGCAGTAATCAGTATATAATTCAGTGGTTTATCGGTAATCAGTACGAGGGTTGTTACAGTCTCCCCTCCTTATAAGGAGTTTAGTCCTCTAAACTCGAGTTACCTTCAGTTTGGAAGAAAATAGGGTTCAGTGGGAACAGTTCAGGATATCTTTTCGCCATGTCATCTTCCCTTTCCCAAGTGGCATACACACCACCATGATTCTGCCAGTCAACTTTCACTAGTGGAATCTCTTTGTTTCTCAGTTTCTTGATCCGCCGGTTTACAATCTGTATAGGCCGTTCCTCGTAAGTGTAGTCATCACTCAACACGATACGGGTAGGCTCAATCACATGAAACGGATCTCGAAGATAGTCTCTCAACATTGAAATGTGGAAGACGTTATGCATATGCTCCATTTCAGGAGGAAGTGCAACTTGATACGCCACCGGATTGATTTTCTCGATCACCTCATACGGTCCGACATACCGCGGCGCTAACTTGCCTTTGACTCCAAAACGAGTCTGGCCTTTCATTGGTGTCACTTTCACAAAAACGTGATCACCCACTTCATACTCTCTATCCCGTCTTCTAACATCTGCATAACTCTTCTGTCTACTCTGTGCAGTTTTCAATCTCTGTTGTATCAGCTTTATCTTTTCAGTCGTTTTATAAACAATTTCGGGCCCAAGCAAAGGCCCATCTCCAACTTCTGCCCAGCAAATTGGAGATCTACACTTTCTGCCATACAATGCCTCGAAAGGCGCCATACCAATACTCGAATGGTAGCTGTTGTTGTAGGCGAATTCGGCCAACGGCAAATGACTTTCCCAGTTCCCCTGAAAATCAAGGACACACATTCTCAGTAGGTCCTCTAAAGTTTGGATGGTCCTTTCTGACTGTCCATCCGTCTGAGGATGATAGGCGCTACTCAGCCTCAATTCAGTACCCAATGCAGTCTGTAGGCTTTGCCAGAACCTCGATGTAAACTTCGCATCCCTGTCAGAAACAATAGACACAGGCACTCCGTGCAATCTAACAATTTCATCAATATAGATAACAGCCAGTTTGTCCGCATTATAAATTGTCTTGACAGGTAGGAAGTGTGCAGATTTAGTCAGTCTATCAACAATAACCCAAATGGAATCCATACCTTTCCTGGAGCGAGGTAACCCAACGATAAAATCCATCGTGATATGCTCCCATTTCCACTCTGGTATGGGTAAGGGTTGCAGTAATCCGGCAGGTCGTTGATGTTCCGCTTTGACTTGTTGGCAATGAAGACACTTAGACACAAAGTCGGCAATTTCTTTCTTCATTCCCGGCCACCAAAAATTCTGTTTCAGATCCTGATACATCTTCGTATTCCCCGGGTGGATCGAAAACTTCGAATTGTGGCCTTCTTGGAGAACTCTTCTTTTCAATTCAGTGTCATTTGGTACACACAGTCTATCTTGAAATTTCAGTACATTGTTGACAAATTTGAACCCCGGTCTCGGTTTTGAATCTCTCTCTTCGATGATTTTCTTCAAGTAATCATCCAGTTGCTGTTTCTCCTTAATCTCTTCAATCAATGCCGGTTGAGTAGTAATGACAGCTAAGGTTCCCCTTGTTCTTTCAAAACAATTTCAATTTCAGACTTTTCTAGTTCATGAAGCAATTCTTTCTGCCCGGTGAGCAAACAGGCTATGTTCCCAATCGATTTTCGGCTCAAAGCATCGGCAACGGTATTGGCTTTTCCCGGATGGTACAGAACCTGTAGGTCATAATCTTTGATCAGTTCCAGCCATCTCCGCTGTCTCATTCAGTTCTTTCTGGGTGAAGAAATACTTCAGGCTCTTGTGGTCGGTGTATACTTCACATGTCGCCCCATACAAATAGTGGCGCCAAATTTTCAATGCAAAAACCACTGCAGCAAGTTCAAGATCATGGGTTGGGTAATTCTTTTCATGCGGTCTCAACTGTCGGGAAGCATAAGCAATAACTCTCCCATTCTGCATTAAAACACATCCCAAACCCTTATGAGAAGCATCACTAAAAACAGTATAACCATCTGTACCTGAAGGTAGAGTCAAAACTGGTGCAGTCACAAGTCGAGTTTTCAATTCTTGGAACGCTGTTTCCCTCTGGTCAGTCCAGTCAAATAATGTCCCCTTCTGAGTTAACTGAGTCAGTGGTAAGGCAATCTTGGAGAAATCTTTGACAAATCTCCTGTAATATCCAGCCAATCCCAAAAAGCTTCGGACTTCGGTTACATTCGTTGGTCTAGGCCAGTTCACTACAGCTTCAATTTTCTGCGGATCAACAGAAATTCCATCCTTGCTAATAACATGCCCCAAAAACATCACATGATCAAGCCAAAATTCACATTTAGACAGTTTAGCATACAGTTTCTGTTCTCTTAAGGTCTGTAGGGCAAGTCTTAAATGGTGTTCATGTTCTTCAACAGTCTTAGAATAAATCAGTATGTCATCAATAAAGACCACAATAAAATCATCGAGGTATGGTTTAAAAATTCTGTTCATGAGGTCCATAAATGCAGCAGGGGCATTCGTGACTCCGAACGGCATAACTAAAAATTCATAATGTCCATACCTTGTTCTAAAAGCAGTCTTATCAATATCTCCCGGTTTAACCCTCAGTTGATGGTACCCCGATCTAAGATCAATCTTGGAAAACACTTGTGCACCCTGTAACTGGTCAAATAGATCATCAATACGAGGTAATGGGTATTTATTCTTTACAGTTACCTTGTTCAGTTCGCGATAATCAATACACAGTCTCAGTGAGCCATCTTTCTTCTTTACAAACAAAACAGGTGCACCCCACGATGAAGTACTGGGTCTGATAAACTTCTTGTCTAACAACTCTTGCAATTGCACTTTCAATTCCTTCAGTTCGGTTGGGGCCATTCGGTAAGGAGCTTTCGATATCGGCTGTGTACCCGGAATCACATCCACAGTAAATTCAATTTCCCTGTCAATCAAATCCCCTGGCAAATCATCTGGAAATACATCTGGGAATTCTCTGACTATAGGAATACAATTCACATCAGTTTTAACACTATCATCAGTAGACACAGTCAGTACAGAACATAGATATCCTTTACACCCCTTTCTAATCAGTCTAACAGCTTTTACAGAAGAAATCAGATACGGTGGGGGTACTACTCCAATCCCATTAAACACAAATTCCGGTAAGCCCGGTGGACGGAAAACAACTTGCTTGGTCACACAATCGATAGTAGCATGGTATTTTTGTAACCAATCCATCCCCAATATTACATCAAAATGATCGATATTCAATGGCAGTAAATCAATAAATAGATACATATCCCCAACAATAATTTCACAGGCAGGATACATGTATGCACATGTCATGGATCCCCCAATAGGTGATGATACAGCTAGCAGATAGTTCATGGGTTCTAAGAGTCTATTCAATTTATGCGAGAAAGCATATGATACATACGAATGTGTAGACCCCGAATCAATCAACACATATGCATTTTGAGCACAGATAGAGAGGATACCTGACACGACAGTCTCAGTGTTTTGCACGTCTCCTGGTACTAGGGCAAACACTCGGCCCTGCCTCATAGGCTCTTTCCCGGTAGTTTTGGGGTTAGGCTTCGATGCTACATTTGATGCTGCTGCACTTGGGGCAGCTTTACTACTGGATTGCGGGGCAGAGGGACAATCTTTAATTCTGTGGCCCACCTTGCCACACCTGAAACAAGCTCCAGAAATCTGATAGCAAACCCCTTTGTGCTTGTTGCCACATACAGAGCAGGGTGGAGTAAATCCACTCCCTTGGCTGGGGCTAGTTGTCGACCCAGTATTCTGTTTCTTGTTTGCTGGGTTATGCTTGCCTTTCTTGAATTTGAAACCCTGCCTTTTACCTTGCCACTCAGTTGTTGGTGTTTCAGATTGTTTCACTGCCGCAATGTTCGTCTCGGCCATCAATGCCCGGTCGAGAACACCCACAAAAGTTGGCAATTTCAAAACATTTATTCGGTCCTGAATAGCAACACTAAGGCCTCCCTCAAACCTTCTGGCCTTCTTATAATCGGTGTCCACCATGTGTGGTGCATACCTAGCAAGTTCAGTGAATTTCTTCTCATACTCGGCAACAGACATTTTGCCCTGTCTCAGTTGTTCAAACTCCGTTACTTTCCTGTCTTGGATGCACTGGGGAAAGTACTTTTCAAAGAAGGACTCCTTGAACTGAGCCCAAGTCATAATAGCATTCGCATCGCGGGTCAACATCCACCACCTTCTTGCTTCTTCCTGAAGGGTGAAGGTTGCTAACAACACTTTGTTGGCTTCGGAACACGGAAACACTTCAAATAATTTCTCTGTTTCAAGTACCCAAGCTTCAACCTTCTGTAGACGTCCCCCGAACGCCCCGGGAGGGTTAGGTCCCGTTCTGTTCATATTTAGGGTCACTACAGTTCAAGGACTCAAATGTCACGGTTCTTAATCTTGAACCAAAGAGTCCAAATCCGGCAAATCGTTTTGAAAACAGATTTTTTGAAAGAAGTGCCAAACATGGACTGCTTTGCCAGATAACAGAGTCGCCACCTAAATATTTTTTAAATGGGAAATTTAGGAAACCTTGACTCGTTGCCAAAGGACACGTGTCCATCATCACCAAAGTTGCCTCGGCTCGGGAACTTGGGTACGATTGGGGAAGGTCACATCGTGAGCACCCCGCTCGCCCGGTCAAAGACCGGCCTCTACTAACCATGATATCTTATTTTGAAAACATTGTATGCTCTTATTCCGGTTATTAGCCTAGGTTACTATGTGATGCTCGCAGCAAACAAGTATAGACTGGGCCGCCTGAATTGGAACAAAACATTTCATGTTTGTTTGTTTGAAAATGGTTTGATGGTGCTACCCGCAGGTAGGCTAAGACGCGGATTTGCCACCCTCAGGTGGGCTTAGAAAACATGATTTTGCCACTATCTAGTGGGCTTAAAACAAACAGCCGATGAATTGTCCAGTCCAAGCAACTCAACCTCCACCCACAGGCATTCAAGGCAGTTATATCACATAAGCATATAGCCTCATGGTAAGCATGCTGTCATGGCAACACTCACACGCATGCAAGGATGCTAAAGCATAAAACTTACCGAGTACTCCAAGCCAAAAACAGAAACTTATTAGAAATCATGCATGATCCTAATTTATGCTGAATTGCCTAATGCAACACATGCAAAGATGCAAACTATAGCAGGCTCGGCTGTCCTAAATATGGCATATGAAATGCTACAACTAACACGTATTCAATTCGGAATTGAAATACAAATGCAGTTTGTATGATGCGCTGAGCCCGGTGCGTGCAAAACAGATGAATGATGCAAACATGCTGTCATACTGTATGCTAATTGAAATATGCCCTATATCTAACCATCGTAAGCGGGTAAATAAAAGGGAGAAATAAATGGGGGTTGGAAGACATACATCACACTCACCCACACTTATTACAGTTTTTGCCCTCGCGCAGAGGGTCCGAATAAATATACAGTCCGAAATAAACAGAATATTACAGATTTCTAATAAATTAACAAATTAAACTAAGAAAGCTTTAAAATTGGCTTGCAAGCCAGGGGCTGCCTTGACTCGTTCCGGATAATGGAATAATGTATGCTGGACTGCCTCGCGCGGAAATCCACTGGGATGCCCAATTTAGCCTCTGTTCGCAGTGTTTCTTGAAATGCGGGCCCGACTCTGAAAAGTTGTTGATTCCTTATCTTGCTGCAACGGAGAGCAGGAAAAGGGCATAGCAATGTATTTCACAAATATATGCATGCCTCGATCCTCGTGCCACCAATCACGCATACCGATGCATGATGGCCGAGGAATCGGATTACACAACTCACTATAGAATGAATGCACATGAATGCTACAATGAAAACCTAACTCCATCATGGGTAATCCGGAGTGTCGGTGACTGGGAATTGAGACCCGTTCCGTCACTCGGAGTGCGAAACGTGCCTCGTTTCCCGTGTCCGGGCTAACTCCTATCCCGAACACGATGCAATATGCATGATATGCATGAAATGCAGCTAAGATACAATCCTAACATACACAATGCTATGAAAATGGGATGCCTCAAAATGCGTGCACGCGGGCACGCAAACCGAGGCGATGATCCTAAGACATGAAATAACATGGAATATGATATACAATGAGACTAAAATGAGATGTCTCGAAATGCGTGCCCACGGGCATGCAAACCGAGAAAATGGCATACGGAATGCAACAGATCTAAAATGGCATACGGAATGCGATATGGGCTTATACTAACATGAGAGGGCCTCAGCCACACTCACACAAGAGGCCGTCGGATAAAAGAGAAGTGTCTCGAAATGCGTGCCCATGGGCGCGCAAATCGAGGCGATGCATACAGAATGCAAAATGTCATGGAAGTGATATGTAATGAGGTTAAAATGAGATGTCTCGAAGTGCGTGCCCGCGGGCACGCAAATCGAGAAAATGGCATACGGGATGCAATGATGCGAAAATGGCATACGGAATGCAGAATGGACTTATACCAACGTGAGAGGACCTCAGCCACTCTCACACGGGAGGCCGTCGGATAAAATTGAAGTGCCTCGAAATGCGTGCACACGGGCACGCAAACCGAGGCAATGGATTAAAGCATGAAATGGCATGAAAATGCAAATTGGGCTTACACTAACATGAGAGGGCCTCAGCCGCACTCACATAAGATGCCGAGAGACAAAAATGAAGTGCCTCGAAATGCGTGCACACGGGCACGCAAACCGAGGCATGGCCCTAAGGCACAGAAATGACATGCGAATGAGATGTGACATATGGCATATGGAAAATGCCAATTTCAGCAGCTAAAATGATGCACAAATAGCCCCCGAATTATGACAAAATTACACCCGATGCCCGAAATGCGATGTAATGCACCCGAAATGGCCTACAGCCCTACTAAACATGCATAATATGGACATAACATGTAAAACAGTAGCAAGGCAGCCCCTAATCTAGCATTTTTTCAGTACAAAGTATGGCCAAACAATGATCACAAGTATGGCAAAAATAGCATGCAAAAATGGGGGAAAAGAGGGGAATAATGAAGCAAGTGGTATATACAATGGTCAAACTGAAAAATACAGTTCTACAACATTAAATAGGGACCAAAAATATGCACATTTTCAGTAGATGACATCCCTCAATTCAGTATGTAGATATGCTAAACATAGCATGCAAAAATGAGCCAATAAGGGGCTACAACATGAGGTACCATAAGAAATGATCAAACAACTTTTAACCCTTAACAAAACATGAAGAATGAGTCATTTCAAGACACTTTCTAAGCCTGATGAAGGCTCAAATCAGAAGCTAAGAAAGCCTAACAAAGCATGCAATTTTACGGAAAAAATGGAGGGTACAACATGAAGTACCAAAATCATGCATCAAACAACTTTGGACCCTTAACAAAACTTGACAAGAAGGCCAAAATAAGGATATTTTCAGTACTGATGGTGGCTCAAAACAGGAGCTAAGTAAGCTCAAAAAGGCATTCAAGATGGGGCCAAAGAGAGGTATAAAGAGAGGTACAACATGGAGGCCTCAAACCAATATGATCCCTTCTAAAATGTTGTAGAGGGACCTAAAATAAACTCAACCTCAGTTAATGGCATGCTCAAAATCAGATCACAAACAGGCCAAAGAAACCATGCAATTTTACGGTAATTTGAAGGGAATACAAAGCAGGTGCATGATAGAGAGGCCAAACAGGGTTGAGCCCTTCTTAAATGTTGAAGAGGGGATCAAAATAATCCCATTCACAGTTTATTTTATGCTCGAAAACAGATCACAAATAATCCAAACAAAGCATGCAATTTAATGGCATAAAGAGTGATATTGAAGCAAGTGTGCCATAGAGGGCTCAAACAGGGTTGAGCCCTTCTACAATGTTGTAGAGGGGCTCAAAATAAGCACAAAACCAGAAGGGGTCAGAGCCCAAAACAGAGAGCATGTAGGGTAGAAAATTGATGCAAAAAAGTGCAAGAAAAGGGGAATTGGTGACTTACCCTTGAAGACAAGTCTTTCTTTGCTTCTTGGCTTGACTTTGTTGCTTCTTAGCCTTTGAAAGAGCTCTCTTTGTTGCTGGAATGGAAGTGGGGATGGTGGTGCTTAGGGTTGATGAAGAGAGGAGCTAGACACTTGGAGAGTTTTTGAGTTTTTTGACTATGGAAATGAAGGCTTTGGAAGAGGAAGTCTTGAGGTCAATTGTTCTAACCTTAGAGAAGAAGGAGGCCATCCCCTTAAAAGGACCAAAAGGGGGTGTAAAAGGGAGGGAAATGCATACAAGCCTTCCCTCCCAAAATATCCCCCGGAGGCTAGGATATTTTGGAAATACAGCTGGACAGCTGTAAAGGGTTGAAAAGCAGGAAACAGGCCGGCCACCCCCTTTTCTTGAAGATGGCCGGCCGGCCACCCACTGGTCGGCCAGCCACTCCTTATGGCCGGCCGGCCATGGCCAAAAATGGAACAAAAAGTTAATGGCCGGCCACCACACCTTGGTGTCCTCCTAGGTGTGTAGAACAAGGCCCCATGGTTGTAATTTGGCAACTGTGAAACAGGAGTCACAACAATTCACTTGAAGGAGAGGCTCAAAAATGAAACAAACAATTACTGGCCGGCCATCCCTTTTTAGGGTCCTCCCATGTGCCCTCATCACAAATATGTAGCTTTGGTTGGAAGAAAATGGGCCTAGGGTGTTCAACATTAGCCCGGAAGTGAGCAAAACGGGCGCCGGAAGAGCAGAAAAGGTTATCTGGGATAATTGCTGGCCTCCCACCCTCCAGTGATCTTCCTGGTGCTAAAACAGAGGTACCTGCCAATTTGAACAAAAACTAATGCAAATGAATGCTCGGGGCCCAAACCGCGAGGTTCGGGGCCCGAAAACCGGCTGTAGACACCGAAAGTGGCATTCAGCCACGAAGTGGGTATCTGAGACCCCAGTGTGCCTCGTTATGATAAAACAGAGGCACTTGCCAAAAACCGGAGAAATCGGAGATGGTTGGGCGGTCCCGAACCGAGGCACACGGCCTGACGGTCCCAAAAACCGGGAACCGGGCTCCAAAATGGGCAAAATGGCCTGCGGCCACGAAATGTAGCTCACGGCCACCGGGAGATAGTCTACGGGACCACTCCCTCCCTCAGGAAAGAAAACAGAGAAAACCGAGTCTGGTTCGCAAATCGAGACAAGGCACGAAGAAGGTTCGGAAGTCCGGAGGCAGGGCGCACGACTGCGACTCTGAGACTTCTGAACGAGCACAGCATGCAACATCACCAAGCGCTCAATCGGTGACGTCTGAGTCTTAAGGTCGGTCAAAAATGGGGTGTCTACACCTTCAATGGTTCAAGGCCTCCCTGAAAGGATGGCGGTTTTAGCTTACTGAATTTCTGGGTAAGAGCAATAATATCCTCCTCATTTGCATTCACATTTTGCACATTCTATTCCGGTTGCACCGGAGGAGGAGGAGGTGGGGGCTGTTGGTTCTGTTGTTGATCCAGTCTTTCAATTATCAGTCCCATCATTAGTTCCAGTCTGGCCATTCTAGCCTCAAATGATTCAGGTTCATTAGCAGCATTTGCATTATCCATTTCACTATAAGCAGTTATAACAGTTATCATGATAAGCGGTTACATAATTAAACAGTTTAACATTTTAACACTTAATCAGTCAGTCATAAGCACACACCTTTCAAATTCATGAGATGCCCTAATTACTTTTCTAGGACACCCTATAGCTCATTTGGACACGTGTGTGCGGTATAACTCGTGGTTAAGTATCGCTCTGATACCACTCTGTCACGACCCAAACCCGGCCCTATGGGTTTAGCACCGTAACCAGCCAGTAATCCGTGATTACCGAAGGCCTGCTTAACAGTAATACAGTATAACAGAGTTCAGGGCCTGGCGGAAGCCAATACAGTAAATAACTAGTGTCCATTGAGCTGTGGAAATCTGTATGCCAAAAACATTTTTCATGCATTCCTACAGTTCAAACAGTACGGTCCATAAACAGTCTATACATTCATATACAAACATTCAGTACGGGAACCCAGTCCCTCGATAACAGTACAGTAGAACAGTAAACAGTCTAAACAGTGATACAAAACAGTGAGGAGACCGATGGGAAACCCAAAACAAAATCCCAAAGCCATAACATGGCAACACGGAACCTCACAGTGAGGCACATAGGCTGGCTTGACAAAACTGGGAACCGACCCACGCTCCTAGCTCTGGTCTGGCTGCTGAGAACCTACATATATATATATATATAAACAGTGAGCTAAAGCCCAGTGAATAACATAATGTATAAAGAGGTTAAGAATGTAATGTCTTACAGTAATGAAAACAGTTCAGTTCAATCAGTATTACAGTCGTTCAGTACAATAAAAATCATATGTGGTACATCCATTAGCATAACAGTAACAGTAGGTCAAAGAGACCGAGCAGTAATGATGGCCAGTCATTCAGTAAGCAGTATGGTTCCACAAGGGAACCGACAGAGATCTCTGTAACAGTACAGTCAGTAACAGTAGTGCTAAGGATGCCACAGTACAGTTCAGAAATAAAGGACATACATTCATTCAGTAAATAATTCCAGTTCAGTAAACAGTTCAGTTCAGTATTCAAAAGATAGTCATTTTGAACATATCTTTACACAATTGTTACTCACTGTGATTGGGCTAATAGCAGCTAGAGCGCGTCCCGAGAGTCAACCCTAAACAGTTAACAAATAGAACACACACTAAGTTTCACAGTCGGGAAGGATGATAATTAAATCCCTAAATTTCCTCAGTGTGGTTCTATGTCTAAATCCTCATTAAGATGTCTTAAACTAGGCCTAAGAATGCCTAGAATGGGATGAGGATGCAAAAACACAGTTGGAAGGCATTTTTCAAAAGTTGCTGAAAATAGGTGCTTCGCTCGAGCGAGCCTCCCTTCGCTCGAGCGAGCTTCCAAAATCAAAGGCTTCACTCGAGCGAACAATCCTTCGCTCGAGCGGTCTGATGAACAGTAAAAGTACTGGTTGCTCGATTTTTACGCGCGATACCACGCTCGATGCTCGCTCGAGCGGAGCCCTAAATAAAGGTGCTCGCTCGAGCGAGGAATCCTTCGCTCGAGCGAAGAAGCCAAATCTGGAAATTTCCAGATGTGCCTTCCAAGCTCAAACCAAGCATTCTCAACTCAAATCTCGACCTCTTGGGCCCAAATTCTGGAAAATACATCCCAATACAATGAATAACAAGTTTCAAAAGCCAATTTACACATGCAAGGGCCAAAGGTGAGTCAATTAAAGCCATTTTTCAAACCCATTTCAGAACAAACTTAAAACATGCAATGCATGAGTTTTAACCCAAATTCAAACTTCAATTCTTGTCCAATGGACTCATTTCTTCAAGAATATGCTGAAAACATGGACTTTAGTATAAACATGAACATGCATGCACCAATCCACCATGAATTTAACTCAAACTTCATTAATTCAAACATGCATGCAACAATGGAGTTCTAATTCACCATTTATGAACTAAATCATGGTTTAATCCTACAATGGAGCATGAATCATGCAAGAACAAGTTTAAGGACAACAATGGAGACCTAAATTTCTTACCTAAGTCTTGTATTCAAGGTTGGAAAGCTAGATTATGCAATTCTCTAACAATTTCTTCAATTCTTCAAGTCAGCAAACCAAAATACAAGATGAAAGCATTCCTTCCTCACTCTCTCTATGTTTGGTCGGCTAGAGGCAACAAGAAGGCTGAGGAAATGTTTTCTCTAAGTGTATAAGGTGTATAAGGCTCAATATAATTGAATAAACAAAGTTCCACTATAGGTGGCAATATGGTAATTAAGCTAAACTCTTCAATTGGCTCTAATTAATCTAATTTAATCATTCCTAATCAATTTTCAGGTAAATATACCATAAAACCACAAATATTCTACCGATTATGGAACATTAAACGGTTTTCAGTTCGCCGCCGATAAGGCCTTCAATTAGCAGTTTAAGCACATAAACACAAACAGATATCAATCATCAAACAGTGCAATATGCAATACAACAAATAAACTTATTCAATTTCAGTTTCGATTTCAATCAGTTTACTCAGTACTTCAGTTACTTCCATTATCAGTCATTATCAGTTCAGTTTAGCAGTAATCAGTATATCATTCAGTGGTTTATCGGTAATCAGTACGAGGGTTTTACAGTTAATCTCTTAATCTCTTAAATTTGTAGTCTCTAACCTGTGGTTGGTTAATCTGTGTGATGTCTCTAATCTGTGTGTATACATGTTTAGATTTGTAGTCTGTGGTTGGTTAATTTGTGGTTGGTTAAATTTGTGTGTATACATGGTTAATCTCTTATTCTAATCTGTGCATTTCATTCTGTTGATTTTATACAAATTACAGTAGAGTGTTTCACACAATGGACATTGATTCAAACAATCCTACATTGAGTGGGGGTGAGGAAGTTGAGGAAGCAGAGAACAATCCTTCATTAAATGAGAGTGCTGAAATTGAAGAACCTAAGAAGGGGATGTGTTTTACATCAAAGCAAGAAGTGTACGAGTGTTATGCAAAATATGCTAAAAATCTTGGATTTGCAATAACTTACAGAACACAGAATGTTGGAGCGGATGGAAAGGTGAAGTACTTTGGAATTGAATGTACTCGGGCGCAGAAGAGGAGAAAGAATCAGAACAAAACCCCTGAAACCATCTTTGTCATCAAGAATTGATTGTAAAGCTAAGGTTAGAGCGACTTTACAACCGGATGGAAGATATAAGTTAACTACAGTTGTGCTTGAGCATGCTCATGATGTAATTCCTAGCGACTCACGCCATTTTCCAATGAATAAGAGGATTCGTACTCCTGTGAAGAGAAGATTAGAAATAAATGACGAAGCCGGAATAGGGGTGTCTAGGAATTTTCATTCTATAGTTGTTGAAGCGGGGGGATATGAGGCATTAACATTTGATGAACAAGATGCAAGGAACCACATTCAAAATGCTAGAAGATTGAGGCTTGGGGTAGGAGACGCCGAATCAGTTGCATTTTAATTCAATTGAATTTGAAATGCAATGCGTGTGTCGGTGGTTTGAGTTTAGGGGGATCATGTGTGCCCATTCCCTTAGTGTGCTCATTGAGAGGTGCATATATCAGGTTCCAGATAAGTACATTATGCCAAGATGGAGAAAAGATTTGGAAAGAGGGTATACATGCATTCCAACAACATACACGAAATCCGGGGCTGCCCTCAATGCAAAGGTACATGATAACTACCACAAAACATTGGATGAAATTATAGAAATTGCTTCCAACGATGATAGTAAACACAAAGCCATTAAACTTGGGTTGAGAGAAATCAAGGAAAGAGTAAGAAAAGATGAATCTGGTTGTGCGAGTAATATGCCACCTGCTAGTAGTACTGTCCCACCTTGTAGTAGTAATGTGCCACCTTCTAGTACTACTCGAAAGGTGCTTAGTCCTTTGGTTGCTCGCTGAAGAGGCCGTCCATGTACGAAACGGAAGGTGAGCAAGGTGGACGAAATAGTGAGTCGGTTGAAAGGAAAGAATAAAAAGGCACCAAAAGTCCAAGTATAAATTTAATTTTTTTGCTTGTATGTAAAAGACTTGAATTTATTTTTGTCAAACTTTTTCACCAATGTGTGTTACTATAGGGTCGTAAGATGGGTCAATGTGAACCTCGTCAGTTGAATTTCGGTTGTACGGATGGGATGGAAGACAATACGTACGAGCGGGTATGTGTTTAATGGTCCAGTACAATTTTTTGTATGGTATTCATTACATTATGTTTGAACTTATTAATGATATTTTGTTATTATGGTATTTTTAGGTGCCGCAAGGTCAATCCTATTATTTTCCGTGTATGGATGGGACACAAGAGAGCGCATTGCAAATGGTGGACAAAATTGGAAGCTCATCTTTCAGTGAATCAGGAATGGCGAATATAGATGCTTCAACTTTTGTGGACTTGAATATAGATGTGGACCCAAACGTTCCATTTTTTTTTTAGTTTGTAAACTGGGGATTGCTACTTTTGTGGACTTCAATATAGATGCGGATCCAAAAGCCCCAATTTGTGAACAAATGTTTGTAAAGCTATGGTATTTTTGATTCTGAACAGGTTTTGAACAGATTCGGAACAGGTTATTTTTTATTCAGAACAGGTTTTAAACAAATTCAGGACAGGTTATTTTGATTCTGAATAGGTTTTGAACAGATTCGGGACAGATTATATTTGGTTTTGAACAGGTTAATTTCAGGTTCTGAACAGGTTAATTTCAGATACGGGACAGATTCTGAACAGGTTAATTTCAGATTTTGTATTTCAGATTTTGTAGTTCAGATTTTGAACAGGTTAATCTGGTTTTGAACAGGTTCTGAACAGGTTAATGTGGTTTTTAACAGATTTTGAATTGAAGCTCAGAATGATGCAGTCCAGAATTTAAGAATGATGTAGTCCAGAATTATATGAAGTTTAGAATGAAGCAGCATGGCTATGCACTATTGAAGCAACATTGAGCAATCCAAAATGAAGCATTTGGCTATAATATGTAATCTGTTGCTGGATTATATGTAATCTTTTGCTGGATAATATGTAATTTTTTGGAGTTGTTATAGATTATGAATGTCTAAGTAGCATGGTAAGAGTTAAATTGAGGTCAATATGATGATTGTTGAATAGAGGTTGTAGAAATAAATTTAATGGAATTGAGTTTTGCAGTGTTGTCCATCGAAGCTGGTGGGTTTATTTTGCAAAATCAATGGCCTTTTGTCACTTAGGCACCTAGGTGATGCCCAATGTTCATGTCACACAAGATACTACACAAAGAATGTTGCAAGATTTTTGCTGAATTAAAATTATGTTTAGAAAGAAGAACAGAAACTGCCAACAAAAAATAGGAGTATAACAAGCCAGCAAGGGGAAAAAATAGAACATAAATTCGTGAATCAAGTTAAAAAGCGATACGAAATTTAGTTTTTTTTATCGTTCATGGAGAGTACAGATCTCTATACATCTATCCTGTTTGGGGCTTCTTAATGAACTCCTCAGTTTTAGGAGAGAATACATATTGATCAACCACAATCAATAAAAGTCAACAGACACATCATCAAGTCAACAGTTCAGTCCACAAAGCATTACATGTCCACAAAAGAATCACAAAGGGCATCTAAGCAATACGAAGAGATGACTCTAATATTAACTTCACATAGGCTATATATATATATATAGATATCATCCCACCAAATCAATTATCAACCACTGGAAGAAAAAGGAACCTCATCTCATAAAAAAAATCTGATAACACTCATAAAAAAAATCTGATAACACTCATAAAAAAAATCTGATAACACTCATGAACCTCATCTTATAAGAAAAAGGAACCTCATCTGATAACACTCATGAACCTCCCCACCTTTCCACTTTACTGCCAAACCTTGTCACCACACCACTTTTCCTTAAAAAAGTAATGTTAAAAAGCAGCCAACAAGCTCTAATAATAACACCTGAAACAAAACCTTAAAAGAAGCCAAGTGAAGGAACTATCAGTTGTGCTATGTTATCTATGCACAGATAAGTAGATTTCATAATTCAATCCATACATGTCTGACATCATAATTCAACAAGAAATTCAATAATAATTTCAACCTATCAACAGTAATTGAAATAGAAGTCCATTGAAGTTATAAACTTCATTCAATCCATAAGTACATACATCAAGTCCATTCAATCCATAAGTACATCCATCAAATTCCCCAAAAGCTATGAACTCAGTAGTTTACATTATAAAATATAAAACAATACAAAATACAATGACATAAAGCACGATATTCAATTTCTTCTCCATCCTTCGAAGCCTTCTACCATGCTCCTGAAATTCATTATCCATCTCATAAACCCTTGTGCTTGGATCGTTAAATTCTTCGCTTCTTATAGATGTACGAGGTGCAGCATTGGAGATCACGTCGTAGTCATCATCATTTACGAACTTGAAGTAATTGCAGTGATCCTCACTAATCTACAATGCATGACAATCAGTTAATCAAATCAGGCTAATAAATTTGCAAAAAAAATTCCAAACAAATTTCCATAGTACTTACATATTTTGATGGACACACAAAGTATACACGCCCTTTATTTCCATTCTGATTGGTTCGCACAATGTGTATGGCAGCTGCTCTCCCACAATCACAAAATCTTGGTATCAATCTTAAGTAGCTATTGTTACTAGACGAAGAAGCCATTTTGTAATCTGCATACAAATAGAAGATAAATATATATACATACATTAGTAAACATAGCTACTATGAATTAATAACTTAGAGATGAGCTTTTAGATGAATATCTAGGCTGAGAATGAGATTAGGGTTCAAGGGCCAAAACATTTGCTACAATACAAGATAAATATATATATATATATATATACATACATTAGTAAACATATTAGATTAAGCCATAGATTTTAACTCATGACAACATTGAACTTGTGCTTAGCTAAACTTATTATTTTGACAAGAACAGTAAATAAAAAACAAAAATCAGCATAATCAAGACCTTAACTGCTATCCCATAATGCCCAAAGTCAACAAGAAATTCAAAATCAAATTCTAAATCAAGTATAATCAAGTCCATAATCAAGACCATTATAGAAATTCAAGAAATTCAACATTTCTGGTATTGAACTATGAACAAGTCCAGAACCCGTAGAAGTCATAACCTATTCCGAATCTGTTCAAAACCTGTTCCATTATAGAAACCTGTTCCGAATGAACAAAAATTTGTTCTGATAAATGGATAGATTCAGAATCTGATTTAGAACAGCTTTTGAACAGATTCAGAATCTGTATAGTGGAACCAATGAACAAAAATCATTATAGAAACCTGTTCTGAATCAAATTCCATTCAACCCGTAGAAGTCCATTCAAGAAATTCAAAATCAAATTCAAAATCAAGTATAATGAAGTCCATAATCAAGGCCATTATAGAAATTCAAGGCAAAACCCACAATGCCCAAACCCTAACTAACAATCATAACCCTAATAATCAATAATTGAGGAATTTGAAAAACATGTTCTACAAATTCAAGCCAAAACCAAAATCCTAACACAAATTTCAAATTTTTTTTCTTAGCAATCAAACAGAAACACAAACCCTAGTTTTTGGTTGTGGTACCTTTTTTCCTGCTAGTTGACACTGCCGTATGCGACTCAACACCCGTAGCTGAAGATCTGGAAGAGAAGATCTGGAAGAAGGAGAGAGTGAGTGAGTAGAGAGAGATGAGAGGATTTGCGATTCGAAGAGATGAAGGGCTTGAACAGAAGTGTCAAATAGAACCAGTCTGAGGTAAGAAGGAGAAGGGAAAAAAACAAGGGAAAGAAAAGAAAAAGAAAAAAAAATAAATTCAAGCTCAAAACGACGTCGTTTCATATTTTCGGGGCATTCGGTGCAAATATTTTCGAGGCACAAAACATTATACTTATTATTTTTAGAGATAGATTTAAAAATCAAAAAATATAGATAAATAATACACTTATTTCTTTCAATTCAAAAAAGATATTCAAGTTGAAATTTTTTTTTTAATAGAATATTTAAACTCTTTTTTAATTGAAAACACAAACAGAATATTTAAACAAACTGAAAACACAAAATCTTATAAATTTCTAGGGTGCTTGCGGTTTGGCGATTCGGTTGCGGTCAAAGGAATCTCAAATCCGCCATCCGTTCGCCAGATTGGCGGATTGGAGAAAATCAATCCGCAACCGTCCGCTCGTCATCACGCATCCGTCCAAAATGCGGCAGATCAGTTCGGTTCGGTTCGGTCGGTTTTAGCGGATCGGTATATCTGCTGCTCATCCTACTTTGAAGGAAGAATTGTCTGGTAGACAGATCATTATTACTGGGAGAATTTCAATACAATATATGTTTTGAAAAATTATTGCAAATAAATGATAAGCTTTATAAATTTTAATAACTCTTACATGAATATGTAATAAACTTATGAATTACCACTTAATAGTAATTTCCCCTTACTACTTTCCTTCCAAGAACACACTGAGATTTTCATTGTGGAGTTAGGACATACATTTTACACTCATGAGAATCCATGTCAATAGGGAGCTGTCCCTTCACTGAATTTTGGAGTTGAATGCTGTGCAATGCCCAAAAAAATTAAAAATTAAAAATTAAAAGAGTGAAATAAAAAGGGGATTTGGTGATAAGCTTTTCACTATCTAATTTACTTTTTATAAGACAATTATATAGGTATTTTTAAAACTGCCTAATATTTTAAAACTTATTTCTTTTACTATATTACCCTCATATCTATCAACTCTCATATTAAACCATCCTCACAGTGTATTTCAGAGTAAATTTTACTCTGAATCAGAGTAAAGTTTAGTATGATTCAAAATAAAATTTACTATGGTTCAAAGTAAAATTTTATGTTGTTAACCAAATCAACATGTTTTTAACCAGAGTAAAATTTTACTTTCAATCATAGTAAACTTTACTTTGATTCAGAGTAGTAAAATTTTACTTTAAATCAGAGTAAAGTTTACTATGATTGAAAGTACAGAGTACAATTTTATTCTAAATCAAAGTAAAGTTTATTATGATTCAAAATAAAATTTTATATCGTTAAGCAAATCAATATGTTTTTAACCAGAGTAAAATTTTACTTTCAATCATAGTAAACTTTACTCTGAAACTTTACTGTTGATTTAAAACAGAGCATTAGCAAATAAATGACAGATTACATATTATTATAGTAAACCAGAGTAAAATTTTACTATCATTTAAACTGAGTATCAGCAAACAAAACAACTTTGACATATATTATCAAAGCAATCTAAGTAAAATTAATCTAATAGTGATTGAACGAATTATTAAGAATCAAATAGCGATTGAATGAATCTCTAACTCTAACTCTAACTTGAACAATGATCCAAAAGTATATTTATAAGAATTTGAACCCAAGCCTTGAGTCGGCATGCTATACAAGAACCACAAGCCCCTCACACTCATCAATCATTAGCAGGAAGTCAATCTCCCACTCATTAGTGTCTTCGTGAAGAAGCAAACTAATGAAAAAACAATATTTTAAATGGAATATATTTGAATCTGTTTAGTACCTTAAAATCGATCACGAAATGCAAGAATTTCAAATGAATTGCAGTTAAATGAAAAAAGCAAAAATCGATCTTTTCCATCTCGAAGATTTCTCTATTACTTCTCACAAATCATTCCCAGTTACCGAATCATTGTCCAAAGTTTCATATGAGCTGTAGCATATAAAAATATATGTGTACTAGAAGGAGGGTAAAATAGCCCATAAAATTGTAGTCTTATTAGAATATGGACTTTATGCATTAAAGACATTAACCGGAGAGACTTTATGTATTAAGGATTTAAAACTTGGACTTTTAGAAGGAAGCTATTAGTGTGAAGGGCTTATGGCCAATTTTCCCCATAAAAAAATAAGGGAAAATTACCATCACAAAAAAAAAAAAAAAAAAAAAACACGAGTTTGACCGCAATAAGGGCATTTCTAATGGATTGCTAAAACACCTGTTATTGTCAAAATATAGCAGCTTGGGCCAAAATAGGTTCTCCAATGGCTTGCTATTCTACTTGCCATAGATGGCAGATACCATTTCTATTATCAAATTTGGTAGGTTGAATGGCAGCTGGCAAACATGCCATATCAGCAAATATCAACAGGTTTTTGACTCCAAATTCAGTTGAAAAAACAAAATTGAAACAATATAAACCCTCCCAAATTTCATAATTAAACCCAATTTTCAAAATCAAACCCAATTTCAAAATAAATTTCACAATCAATTTCAGAATAAATTTTACAAATTTCATAACAAATTTGAAAATTTTAGAATCACACAAATTTTAGAATCAATTTCAGAACCACACAGCAAATTTCATCACCAATTTCACAAATTTATATAAATTTCATAAACGAAGATGATAAATACCTGGATCGATCTCTAGGGCTTCTTCTTTAGCTGACTGGTTTGAGGACAGAGAGAGAGAGAGAGAGAAGACTAGTTTTGGAGATCAGAGATTGGAGATCAATGATCGGTTTGACGCAATGAATTGGAGTATGGCTAGGCCACCACAAGCGAGTGTGAGAAGTTCTGAACAAAGCCAGTCATCATTCTAGGTGTCTTCCTTATGGTGATCTCTCTGGGTGGACTCATTTGCTCGTGCTGTCGCGTCTCATGGCTTCTCTGGGTCTACCTCTTAGCTATGTTCCTCATCATTGTCATTCTCTTCTACTTCACCATCTTCGAATTCGTGGTTACAAACAAGGGGGCTGGAGAGGTGATCTCTGGGAAGAGGTATAAGGAGTATAGGCTCGAAGAGACACACACACACACACACACATACACAAACACAAACACAAACACAGAGGTTTCGATGATGGAGGAGGAAAAGAAAGATGAGAGACAGAGTTAGACTGACAAGAAGAGGAAAGACAGACTAATGAAGGTCTGTGAATGGGTTGAGATTCTAGAGAAATCATGTTAACCGTTGGACGGTGGTGATCTACCTTGGAAATGAAAAGAGCCATTGTGCTCTGTTTGCCAATTTTTTTTTTTTTTTTTTTTGGTAGTGGTATGAAATTTGGTGAGGTGAATTATATTTGTTTTTCATTTTTTATATTTGTCTAGGTGGAAATAATGTAAATATATAATTTTTTTTTATAAACAGTTAAAAAAAGATCACAAATGACAAAAAATTAAAAAAAAAATCACTAGAAAACCTATATTCAAACAACACTTACAAACTTGGAGGGAAAGTTGGTTAAGATTTATCAAAATAGCAAGTGACCATTGGAACATCATTGCAATAATTTGGCAAAATAGCCTATTCATTGTCAAATTATAGCAATAGCAATGCTATTTTAGCAAACACCATTGGAAATGCTCTAATAAATAAAAGCTATGTTTGGTAATGGATTTTTAACTAAAAAAGCACAAAAGACAAAATTGATTACATAGGCAAATAAGACAAAATGTCACATCTAAACTATAATTATTACATTTTTTCCACAAAAGTCAAAAAAACCAAAAACAAAAACCAAACGAAACTAAAAAAGTTAGACTAAAATAGCCAAAAAGCCAAACTATTTTAGCTCTTTCAAAACGAAGACAAAATCCCATATTTTTAATTATATCAATTTAAATTCTGAATTTTTAAAATAAATTCAATACTAACCATCCGTGCATCTCTATGTAAATAAACTAATGGAAATTTTATTTGTAACACACGTGTCACTTTATTATTCAACCTTTGAAGTTAACAACTGTGTGAGTGCTTTCCCGATCACACTGCCCTCCTTAGTGATCCAGCTGTAGAACACAGGCAGAATAGATGGCACCCTGTAACCTGTACAAAAAGAAAAGGCTCCGGCGGTGGTTCTTCCACCCGGGGGCACTCCGACGATCAAGTCAGTATCTCTCAGATAAACAAGTGCTTAAACTACTGCTCAAGACTTAAAGTTGCGTACCTTAGACCCGCCGGGGGTGCCTCTCTTTCATAGTTTTTCTCCATCCCAGTCCCACTAGAAGTCTCACATCTATGGACTCTATTTCCGGATTTACCTTGGACTCTTCAAGAGATAAGGATAGACTCCCTGAGAGTACTACCTGTATCTATCTTGTAGTCTTTCTTCATTCTGGGACTTCTGTCCCTTATCCGCTCATCTCGGATCCCGATATCTTCGGAGATAACCTCGGCCTTGCCGAGATCACCTCGGCATCACGACCAGGACACGTGGCACCTCGGCTGACACGTCGGCGTCACCTTGCCACGTGTTGGTACTCAGAAAATATATCCCCACAACTGCCCCCTAGGTTCTATTACCTCGGCATTCTGAGGTGATGGGACCTACATTGGTACTCTTGTTGAACATCGGTTCAAGAAATTCCCAGCCGAGATCATCTACTTTTAGCCCGGCATGTCTTCATCCCAGAACAAGAATTCATATCAATTCTCCTACGCGCATGAGCTGTCATGCATCATTTTTCAACCGTTCCACCGACGCGTTTTACCCTTATTGGTCCGTGCTGGTGACGCGCCTGCAAGCCGTCTTTTTCTGCTTGCGCCGTCTGACGCATGCGTTAACCCAGGCGCAATGAATGCTTTTGCCGCCGTTTCACTTTTTTGACAAAACAATTGTCTCTCTCTTCTTCTCTTCACTTTTGCGTTTTGATTTCCTGGCTTTCTCTCTCTCTAAGGCTCCCTCTTCTTCAAATTTGCCATTGCTCGAAGCTCTCAACTCTGCTACTGTCTCCATTCGTCTTCCTGGTGAAGTCTTCGTCACTGTTGCAACCGTCGTCTGACCTCGGCGAATTCCTTTCCGGCCTCACCTTATCTGGTAAGCAACTGGCTTTTCCTCTCCAGTTCTTGATTATCCCTGAAATTTCTTGCCGTTACTGTTCTGCTCTAGCTTTTAATTTGCGAATCACTCACCTGAATGCGTCTTTATTTCTTGATTTTACACATGAACATTTGCACTGTTGCACCCCTGTTCTTGGTCTTCCACCCCTTGTGTTCTTGAATCTAAAACTTCGCTTTTGTTTTCTGCTTTGTTGTATCTTTTCCAGATTCTGTGCCTTGATCTTTGTCTTCGTAGCTCTTAGGTTTGGGATTTGCTTATAGAACCATCAATCCTTAGGAAAAATTGAAACAATTTGTACCAGTACATACCTAGGTTTAGGCCGAGGTCCCAATAACCCTTCGAAAGTAACCTGTTTCTGTAGCCTAGTTCCTTATACCAGAATCATGGGTATGTGGAGAAATAGAGTAAATTCCCCAACCAAACTCGAATTCTTTAGGCAAGAGTTCACTATCCCTGCCGATGTTCACCTTAGGCTAGCTGGGGATGACGATTCCATCATGCCTACAGACGATACCATGCCTTTCCCCGTCGTAGCTTTTGTTGAATGTGGACTTCGGCTTCCACTAGATCCCCTTTTCCGTGAAGTCCTTCACTACTACTCCTTGAACCCTATGCAACTCACCATCAATGCCCTTAGAACGCTTAATGGTATTATAGCCTTAGCTCGGCAGGAGAGTGTTAGGATCACTCTTGCCGACATCCAATACTGTTACACTATGTGCGCCCTTAATCTGAAAGAGAAGGGTTATGTGTACTACCTCAAGCCGAGGTCTACTGAATATAAAATCGTAGCCGACCTCCCAGATTCCAACAAAGGGGCTGGAGATGATTATCTTATTGCTTCTGGAAACTGGGAATTTGGCCCAGATGAAGAAGTCCACCTCTTCCCTCTTCCTCGAACGGTCAAGGAGGGCAAGGGTAAGAGCCCAGTGTCAATTACTTAGCTGTGTTTTTTCTATTTTTCCTCAAAAATTTTATCTGTTTCTGATGTTATGTTCTGTTTTGCAGACGTTCGTAAGCCGCCAAACAACTTTCGTCAATCCTACTTTCTGCGCAAGGATTTGAAGAAGCTCCTAGATTTGCCCATCCAGAAGCGCAAAGCCCCATTGCTGCTGAATTTCATTCCAACATACAAATCCACCTTGCCCGACGTTCCCAAGAGGAAGAAGAAAAACCTCTCTCCTTCTGCTACCACTCTGCAAACTGCATCAACACCTCGGGCTGATCAAGGATCAACCTCCGATCCAGCCGATCAACCTTCAACCTCGGCACCATACTTGGTACCGATTTCTGAAAGAAAACGCCGGCGACGACTCGTAAAAACTGCCGAAATGGTTCGCCCGAAGCCAGTTGTGCAGGACCTTCTGGCCGACCTTCCAACCGACGTGGACGCAATTCCCACTCAAACCGTGCCCCCACCAAAACCAAAGAGAGTCAAGAGGGCCCAGCCAAAGGCCAAAGCTACTGAGGCCGAGGTTGAAGATGCTCTGCCCATCTCCCAACTAACTTCAACTGTGAAGACCACTTCCGCACCCGCCAAAAGATCTGCTGAAGCCCAACCATCAGGGTCAACTCAGCCAAAAAGGCCCAGGTCGTCGTCTGCGACGACTTCGGGGTCCAGGGTTCCCAAAGTTCCCTGGGAGCCCAAAATTACACTTGAAAACAGGCCAGTCTATGCCACGAAAGTGCCGACGATGTGAACATCGGCGTGGCACTTAGTACTGCAGTTCTTCTTGAGGGCGATCTTGAGCGTAATGCCAAGATGAATGAATTTGAGAACTACGCCCTCATGCTGCAGACGATCCGTTCAAGTAAGTCTCTGAATTTTTATAACTTGTCTTCATGCCACTTTCTTCATACTTGTTAGGTTTTGTAACATTTTGTAATAACTTTTGCCTTGTATTCTTTCAGGCCATGCAACATGCCCACTCCTTCTCCTTACAAGCTTTTGAAACGAGGGAGAAGTTGGAGGATATGAGGAAGGAGTATGCTGCCCTTCAAAAACAAAATAAGAGTCTTAAAAATAAAATGAAGACTCTAGAAGATCAAGCCGAGGCTGCAACTCAAGCAAGAGGCTGATGAGAAGGCCGATGCTGCTGAAGCCATTAAAAACGTTGCCGAGGCAGAAAAGAAAGAAGCTCAGGCGAAGGCTGCCCAGGCCGAGCAAGAACTTCACGAGGCGCTGGCCACCAAGGACGCCGAAATCAAGGCGGCCGATGACAAGGCGTATGCCCAAGGCATCGCCGATGTTACTGAAGACTACAAGTTACAGGTTAAGCAGGCATGCAACAGGGGTTTTTCCCTTGGTTGGATGTCCTTAGCCAAAAAACTTGATCTTCCTGCTGATTCGCCATGGCGCAAGGCCGACGCTATTCCTTTGCCATTTCCTCCTCCTCCTCTTCCAAGTCAAACTGAGGAAGAAGCTGGGTCTGAATCTCAGGCCGAAGATGAAGATGAAGATGACGAAGCCTTGGTGAGGAAATCCAAGGATGCCCCTGAGACCAAGTCACCTCCTCAGGGTGATCAAGTCCTGGACTTAACCCAAGAGGAGGATGAGGAGGTTGAGAAGGTGCCCAAGGAAGCGGACTCAGTTCACTTATCATCTGACCTTCTTCTGGCTGAGAGAAGTGTTGAGAAGACTCTGGCCGAGATTGATGCCGAGATTGCGGCAGATAAGGAGGCCGAGGTTGTGGTAGAAAAGAATGCCGAGGTCGTCCTTCAAGGGACTGCCGAGGTGCAGATCCAAGCCGCTCCTGAAGCTCAGGAATCACAGCCTTGATGCCTTTTGTACTTTGTTGTTTTTTTTTTTTTTTTTGGACAATATAAGTTCCTTTGTATGGCCGATGTGCCTTTCCTTGTCATGTGCGGAAAATTGACTTTTGCTAGGCCACAGTGCCTTTATTATATAATACTGCAACTGTTTGTCTCTGAATGCTTTAGTCTTCAATTTTCTCTTCATTGCTTCTGTATGGTTCTATACTTAGAATATTTCGCATGATTTACATAATTCTTCCTTTGCATATTCTCCTCGGGGTTACATACCTCGGGTATGATAACTTCAAGTTTTACGTCGGCAAGATACTGACCTGCAATCTTTTCATAAATTTCAACAAGTATAAAATATATATTGTAAATTGCTACAAATTTCAACAAGGCTTGAGATGTACAGTAAACTTTACTCAAGTTATAACAAGTGTTAAACAATGATCTACTTGTAAATTGCTACAAATTTCAACAAGGGTTTAAACAATATACTTAACCTTTACTTCAACCTGTAAATTGTTGCAAATTTCAACAGATGATCACATGTCGGCGTAGCTTCGACTTGTAAATTGCTACAAATTTCAACAAGTGAAGATAAACAATTATATCGGCTTAACTTTAACTCGTAAATTGCTACAAATTTCAACAAGTAATAAGGAATTTATCTCGGCTTAACTTTAACTTGTAAATTGCTACAAATTTCAACAAGTAAAGATAAGGAATTTATCTCGGCTTAACTTTAACTTGTAAATTGCTACAAATTTCAACAAGTAAAGATAAGGAATTTATCTCGGCTTAACTTCGGTTATGCTTTATCTCAGATTAACTATGGTTAAACATAATCTTGGCTTAACCTCGGCTAAGCTTTACTGTCTTCTCTCTGCCCCCAATGTGAACCTAAGTTCCACTTGGGTTCTCATTATTCAAAAAACAGCATTATGCATAATTTCATAAGTTCTGAAAAATTCTGCTAAGATTTTATTGATCATATCGGCAAAAAATCAAACAGACATCTAATGATAGAAAAACTTTAAATTATAAGTGTTCCGTGGTCTAGGCAATGCTTTGCCTTCACTATCTTCGAGCCGGTATGCCCCATTTCCTAACACCGAAGTAATTCTGTAGGGACCTTCCCAGTGTGGGCCAAGCTTGCCCTCTCTGGGATCCTTCTTATTGTCGACGACTTTTCTAGGCTGGCTTCTTGCCGACATCGTCTAGGACCTTCATGTCCTCTTCTTCAACTTCTGCCTTTTCTGGTTCCTGAATGCTGCAGGTTAATTTCATTGCTGCCATGGAGCAATTTTTTGCCTGCAACTGATCTCCTCTTACTTCCTCAATTCCATGTTCTGTTGGGAATCGTAGTAGTTGATGCAATGTTGAGGGAACTGCCCCCATTGCATGTAACCACGGCCTCCCTAAGATAATGTTGTAAGGCGAGGGTGTGTCGATCACAACGAATTCTGTCTTGATCTTTTTCGTGCCGGCCTGTATCTCCAAGCTTGTTGCGCCCAATGGCCATGTCGGCGTTCCATTGAAGCCGACCATCGGGCCGTTTGACTGCTCCATGTCATCAGGGTGAAGGCCTAGTTCCTTGTAGCATCTGACATACATGATGTCGCAGGAGCTGCCTTGATCAATCAAGATGCGTTTCACTTGGCACTCCCCAACCTGGAGGGATACTACCAAGGCATCATTGTGCGGGTGCTGGACCATATCTAGGTCGGCTTCTGTGAAGGCTATCATTGGTCCTTGGCACTCTTCAGGCCGAGGTCTTTTCAATCCGACCTGGTTGACGTGCTGTAGGTGTTTTACCCTCTGTGTCTCCCCCGTATGTCGTTTTCGTTCACCTTTGAGTGGATCACATTAACCACCCGAGGTCCGCCTGCCTGTGGTTGCTGCGCTGGGGGAGGCGGGGCTGCTGGTGCTTGAGGCAATCGTGCCTGTTCTTCCCTTGTTTTGGCCTCATCCACAAGGTCTCTCAGATGGCCTTGCCTTACAAGATCTTCTAAATGGGATTTAAGGGCTCTGCAACCCTGAGTTGGGTGCCCCTCCTCGTTGTGGTAAGCACAGCGCCTACCAAGGTTTCTGCCCATAAATTCTCCTGGTGCCCTTGCTGGCGTTCTGAAGTAGGGCTGATTTCGAATTTGGTCAAGGACTTTGTGGACCGGAATTCGGAACACCGTTGTCACTGCCTGCTTAGCCCTCAAATCTGTCTCTTGTTTGTTGGGTCCATTATTACCTCGGCCCCGCTTCGGCGAGCCGTTGCCTTTCTCTGGCTTTTCTCCTTATTCCCCGATATATCTTCCTCGGCTCTGGCATACTTCTCGATTCTCGCCATGAGCTCTTCCATGCTCTTTGGCAGTGTCTTTGCCAAAGACTTCCGCAATGGACAGTCATCCTTCAGGCCGTTCTTGAAAGACACGACCGCCACCTCCTGGTTGCATTCAGGTATTCGATTGAACACTTCGTAGTACCTTTTTGCATAGGCCCTAAGGCCTTCATCTTTGCCGATCTTTAAAGCCATCAGTGCATCCACCCTCAATGGCTGCAGTTTATTTGTTATAAACCTGGCCACAAACATCTCGGCCAGGCCTTCCCAAGTCTTCACACTCCCCTTCGGTAATTTGTGGAACCAATCTGATGCAATCTCCCCGAAGGATGAGGGAACACTTTGCAGAGCAACGGCTCGTTCCCACTATATAATGCCATTGAATTCAAAAATAATCCAACATGGAAGTTAGGGTCTGACTTACCATCATATATTTGGAACCTCGGCATACTGAATCTTTTCGGCGCGGCGAATTTGTCCAATTCCACCGAGAATGGTGTCCTCGGTTTATCCGGGGAGGTTACTTCGACTTCGGCATTCTCTCGCTTCCTCTTGAGGTAATCTCTCAAGTCTTCTTTACTTCTCCCGGCAGCCCGGCTGTCTTTGGACTTTAGCCTTTTCGGCGCACTACTCCCGGCCTCATGGTGGCTCCTTTTCGACCCTTCCCCGTTGGATGCATCGAAACACAAAACCTGCCCCTGAACACGACGATGTTCTTTGGGGTCTGCCTCCTTCGCATGATGTGTCCTTTGGGACTCCTCTCTTCTCGGCTCTTCTCGGCCGACTTCCCTGGAAGGTCGGTGAGAGTGCCTTCCACTCCTCGTGTGCTGAGGGGCTTCGGGGATTTCTTTCTGCCTCTTCTGCCCGCCGTTTGCTGCTGGCATTGGCGTGTCTTGTAGCGGGTATGGCGGCTGCATGACATTATTTTGCATCATGAAGTTGACGACCGATTGAAGGTCTGCCAACTTGTTCGCCATCTCCTTTACTTCTTCATCCCTCCTCAGACATCTGTCTTTCCAGACCTGGAAGTTGTCTTCGTTATAGTATCTGCCCTGGTCCGCTTTCTTTGATGTGTCGCCATCTTGGCCGACGTCTTTCTCTGCGTGATTCTGATCACGAGTTTCTTCGTTATGATCTCCTCCTTCAGCGTTAGGGTCGACGGGTCTTCCACTCCCAGCAGGAGTGTTGTCCCAATCTTTTCCTTCTGCGTGTTACCGGCCATCTATCTTCTTTCGTTCCCACAGACGGCGCCAAATTGTGTGAGTGCTTTCCGATCACACTGCCCTCCTTAGTGATCCAGCTATAGAACACAGGCAGAATAGATGGCACCCTGTAACTTGTACAAAAAGAAAAGGCTCCGGCAGTGGTTCTTCCACCCGGGGGCACTCCGACGATCAAGTCAGTATCTCTCAGATAAACAAGTGCTTAAACTACTGCTCAAGACTTAAAGTTGCGTACCTTAGACTCGCCGGGGGTGCCTCTCTTTTATAGTTTTTCTCCATCCCAGTCCCACTAGAAGTCTCACATCTATGGACTCTATTTCCGGATTTACCTTGGATTCTTCAAGAGATAAGGATAGACTCCCTGAGAGTACTACCTGTATCTATCTTGTAGTCTTTCTTCATTCTGGGGCTTCTGTCCCTTATCCGCTCATCTCGGATCCCGATATCTTCAGAGATAACCTCGGCCTTGCCGAGATCATCTCGGCATCACGACCAGGACACGTGGCACCTCGGCTGACACGTCGGCGTCACCTTGCCACGTGTTGGTACTCAGAAAATATATCCCCACAACAACAATATCCACTTATACCTTACCACACTAGATTACAACCATATCTTATCAACTCATCTTAACCACTCATTTAAATCCTATAGCGCACCTACTATATTGGATTAGCCCTCTCTTCCCTTCCCCATCCCCGCAGCCGCAGCAATTGTTCAACCTCTTCCTTCTCATCCCCTTAGCCACCGAACACCCACATGTACCATCCCTCCATCCCTCTCGCATCACTGAAGTTTGGAATTAACTTAAGTGTCTTTTTGTCAACAATCACAGTAAAATGTTAAATACATTATACATTATAATTTCAACTGTGGTTTGACATCTAGTTAAAAAGATATATATTTTTTTAATTTTTCGTATTTAGTATTTTTTTTTTAATGTGCTAAAAAATTTTACTTTTACAGTGAGTCTAGTGTAGAAGAATATAAAATAATATATATTCACCAAAGGATAAAAAAAAAAAAATAGGCGACTGTTTTAAAGTTTTGTTTTTTTGATTTCATTTGGGATGTGAGTTGGCTTTTTAACTTTTTGGTTTTTTTAGTTTAGGGCTAAAAAGTTTCGTTTGAGATGAGTTTTTTGAATTTTTTGACTTTTGTAAGTAAAAAAATAAATGATTATGATGTAAATGTGACATTTTATCTTATTGATTTTTTAATTTATTTTATCTTTTTGTGATTAAAATAGTCCCAAAATAACATGTCAAACATGGCCTTTGTCTCTAATATTTTTTTTTCTTACTTTTTTTTGGCTCATCTAGTTCAAAAGATTTTTTTTTTTTGGGATAAATAATCAAGTCCAATAGATTTTAAAAGTCTTAAATCTTATTGTACCAAAAAATATATATATCTAAAGCTTCTTGAATTATTTATTTTTTTATATAATTCACTAAAAACTTAAAAACATAACAAAAAAAAAATCACAAAAAAATTAATCTAAAACTATCGATATACTTTTTCACATATTTTAATACACTTTTTTCAATACTATCAAGAAACCGACATTAACAATTTTCCTTGATTAATCTATTGATAATGGTTCCATGTAAAAAGTGGAGTAGGATGTGTTGTAAATGGAACACAAATGGATGAACCAATTGAGGCCCATCCAATCAACACTTGCCACCAATTCAGTCACATCATGAAAGTATAATTTTTCGATGTAACAATTGATATATTAATTAGTATATCAATATATATTATAATGTTATTATTGATCCTATCCATTATAAAAATTACAAATATCTAAAATTTTTAAAATTATGTAATATCATTTGTTAATACACTAATTAATATATTAATTGATATATATATATATATAGCATTATTCAAATTCTTCATCCAAAAATTTCATATGTTTCACAAGAAAAATATTACATTTACCCCGACTGAATTATTAACCTAAAACATTGCATAATTTCCCAGATATAGGGCATGCCGGGCTCTTTAAGCATCGTAGACCTTTACTCAAAATTTAAGGGTTGTTACATGTCAGTGATGTTGAAAAAATATATATATAAATTTATGAAAAAAATTATAAATTTAATTATTAATATTTATAAAAAATTTCATCAATTTATAATTATTTTTTCAACATCTCATTGTTATGACATTTTCCCAAATTTAAACGGTAAGGTGATGGAAAGATCATGTTAAAACATATGTTAAAATCTTTAAACTTAATTGTAGATTACGAGAGGCTAAATAAATGTTATTTTTAAATATATACTTATCGTTTATTTTTTTTTAAAAAAACACAATAAAAAGAAATGTCTACACTTACTAAATCAATATAATTTTTTTTTTCTAAATAATATATACAAAAAGGTTGGGATGAGCATCGGCCCGTTGGCCAGCTCAGCCCCCAGCCCAACCCAATTTTCTAGGGCTTGGGAACATTATTTTAGCTCATAGGGCCAAATTGAGCCAACATTTTTAGCCTAAAATATTAATGGGCTAGGCTTGAGATTTATCCTTTTAATCCAGCCCGACCTGCTATTAAATTAACTATATAGCGATTCTGATTCTGACCCGACCCTTGTTGTATCTCAAACTCGGGTTTAATGGTTTCATATTATTGTTTACATCATGTTTCCCTTGTATCTCCTTAAATTTGGCTTTTAGATTGTTGTGGTTGCGTTTGGGATAGGTTGGTTGCTTAGTTTCTAAACTCTTGTTGCCTAGAATTTTTCTCCTCCACTCGAGCGGCACTTCTTGTGCTCGAGCGGGCTTTGTGAACTCTCAGTATTTTTGTGGGTCTACAAAACTATTGGGAGAGTATATTCTACGCTCAAGCGAATCTTTCTGCGCTCGAGCGGGCTCAGCTCGAGTGACCATTCTTACGCTCGAGCATTGGTCAATTGTCTGCAAAACTTCTAGATGTGTGTATTCTGCGCTCGAGTGTCACTTCTTGTGCTCAAGCGGAACAATTTGTCGTGTCTGACGCTCGAGTGTCAACTCTTGCCCTCGAGCGGACTGTGCGTATATCAGTTCGTTACAGTCACATTTTACATTACTTTTCCATCTCTTCCTCTCTCTAAAACTCTCCAAAACCCTACATCTAGAGATTCTTTCTCTAAAATCTACTTTCTTGTACATTTTCACCTAGATCTATTGGTTTCTTCACCTTACTTCCTTTGTTAAAAGGTAGAACACCTCAAGGGCTATATTTATATCCAAATAGAGTTGTGTTTAAGCATCTTTGAAGCTTCCTCTTGGCTTACTCGACCTCTAACTTCGAGGTAGGGACTTTCTATACTCTTCTATGAGTTTTAGCTTAGTTATTTGTTGATGTATACGAAATGTTGGGATTTGAGGCGATTTTGAACAAACCTAAGGTTTTTGTTTAAAATCAAAAGAGAGGTTTTTGAATGAATGTATTGGAACTGGTTATGAGAGTAAGTATGAGCTTGTGTTGTGTTAAAATGGTTGATTTTGGTGTTTGGATGAAATTGGAAAAAAGAGAGTTTTGCTCTAAATTGTCTCGAATAATCATTTTGTATAAATATGGAATTGGTATTGGGAATATAAAATTGAATGGATGTTTATAAAAATGGTGGAGTTAGATATGTATTACCTCGCACCTATGGAAAATTGGATAATTTATCTGTTATAACGATTGTATATCTGTTTAGAAATATCTATTTTGGACTATCGGTGGAAGATAGTCATAATTGTTATAAAAATTACATAAGGTTTAGGCGAATTGAAACTAATCTCTTAGCCGTTATCATTGAATATGATTATGATGTGTATACATTGTATATGTATAATGTTTGAGAGGAGAAAGATGATGTACTCCATGTTTAGAGGAAGAAAGGAAATGGACTCCATTAAACTAAGTTGGCCTGTGTGTACAGGGTGGAAGTCCCGAAAACCACACGTATACATGGATGCCGATTTTCACGGACAAAATTTTCGTAAAATGGCAAGTGAATGTATTTATATGATAATCATATTAGTTGGAGACCTGTGAGGTATATCCTCTGTTTGATTGATTAAATAAAGTGGGTATAACTAATGAACCAGGATAAAATGGATTGAGATGTAAGTTTAACATAACATGGTTTAGAAAAAGTTGAAAAAGGTTTGTTATTTGGGCATTAAATATGTGCATCATACTTATATCTTCGTTAATATTCACATATTGTATTAGATTGTTTCTACTGGGTTTTGGTTCACCCTATTTGGGAAACCATTTTCAAGTGCTGGTGACATGCTTTCTTCGAGGACTTAGCTTGGGAGGACTTGGGAGCTGAAGGCTCTATTTTGTTGTCTTGTATTTAATATTTGTACAAGCCTAGGGATTTATATATAGAGAGCTTAAGACACTCTCTTTTGTTGTAACCAAACATAGTCTTCGAAAGATGTAAGCCGGTAGGGCATTTATTTTGTTGATCATTAAGTTAGTATCACATGCTATAGATTCAGGATAGAGCTTATGAATGTACATCGCATGTGTCACTTTTGTAAATTAACTTTGATTAATGAAAGTCTATTATTTTGTTTTTGTCATCTTGTATTAGTCATTTGCAGATGAATTATTGTAATTATTTTGGGGGCGTTACAACTTGGTATCAGAGCGTACCGGATTTGATTACTTTGGATACGTGGGAAGTGGTTAGTACCACAATGGGTTTATCTCTCTTGACAGGGATGTTTTTATGTTTGTAATGTTATTTGATAACATATTTATGTGATTATATGGGTATGAGAATTAATTTCTAGGATGTTGGTCAAGTCCACGAGTTTCTAGGAGTCCTATTAGAAAAGCACTTGATCACTGTCGTTTCTAATTGGAACTCTGGCAACGCCGTAGGACGATCATTATTCGAGAATGAAATTCGTATGTGTTGATGTGACTATGTGCATATGTGGAGTGAATTAATGTTGTCCACCGCATTAGGACGTGAGTGAGTTAGTTTTGGCACATTTGTAAATGTGCTAATCTTTTCTGTTACCTTCATTAGGATATCAGGATGTGGACGTGGTGGTAGTAGGCGTGGTAGGCCTAGAAGGCATGAGGTGTCTATACCAGACAATATTTCAGCACAGGAAGAAGGGGTTGGTCAGGCCAATGTGGCCGAACCAGTTGGTCAACAGGCCATGGGCCCCTTAGTCCGCGAAATGGCCGGAGCTTTAAGAGAATCCATGGATATTCTCAGGGTTGAAAATCAAGTCCAGGCCCAAGTAGCTGAGGCAGGGCCATCTTTTTTGAAGCGAGAGTTTTTTCGATCAAACCTGAATGAGTTTGTGGGTGATCCCAAGGAGCCACTGAAAGCAAATGAGTGGCTATAACAGATAGTGAAGATGTTTGAGATGCTTGGCATCGAAAACGACAAGTTGAGACTGACTCTAGCATCCTTCCAACTGAAGGGAGATGCAGGTCAGTGGTGGAAGTATGCGCGTGGGCGCATTGGGGTGACTTAGGAGGCTTTTGTCAATGCCTTCCAGGATAAGTTTTTGTCTCCCACAGTTAAGGAGAAGTTAATGGATTAGTTTTCTCAGCTCATGCAGTTGAACACACCGGTGGCCGAGTTTGAGGCAGCCTTTACTAGCCTCTCTAGGTTTGCACATGAGTTAGTGCCAACAGAGAAGCGTTGTTGCTTGGAATTTGAGAAGAGTTAAGGACCGGGCTCCTTTTCAAGGTAGTCGGTTCGATGATTAGAGATTACGGGTGACTTGTAGAGTCGGCGGCTCACCTTGAGACCGTAATATAGATGAAGGAAGAGGATGAGGGCTCTAGGAGGAGTCAGGATGTTCAGAGGAACAACAAGAGGCAGAAGGGTCCTACATTGCAGCAGTCCTAGGGAGCTCAGTCGAGGTCCACTTTTCCAATGCCGAGTTCGGGTTCTGTGAGAGGTGGTCAGGGAGATTTCACTTGTTATAAGTGTGGCCAGTTGGGCCACAAGTCTCCAGCTTGCCCGCAGAGAGGAGGAAGGCAATAGTCTACATCGTCTTCGACTCGTTCTCTAGAGCCAGAGTCAGAGGAGAGGGTAGCCGCTCACTTGTTTTCAGTGTGGGCAGGCGGGGCATATGAAGAGATTTTTTTCTCAGTTGGGTGGCACACCTAGTGTGTCTGGTTCGAGATAGACAGAGAGCCACCAATCGACACAGTCAACACAGGCCTCAAAGGCTAATCAGGGAGCCTCTTCGACTCAGTCAGTGCATCAGGCTTATGCTACGAGAGGTGAGCAGGTTGGGCAAAGACCTTTAGGGTATGTGTATGCTGTTACCACGCCATATTTAGTACCAGCGCCTTCGGTAGTGAGAGGTACCTTCTTGTTTTGCAATTCAATTGCTAATGTGTTGATTGATACGGGTGCATCCCATTCATTTATATCGTCTGCATTTGCATTGATTTTGGGGTTAGAGTTGGCTCAGTTAGCATCTCCTATCTGTGTAGAATCACCTATTGGTGGTAAGGCTGTTTTAAAGTAGGGGTGTCGGCGTTGTGACATAGAGGTTGCCGGTCGCCAACTTCCTTTTGCATTTGTGTTGATTGATATGTCTAGTTTTGACATTATATTGGGTATGGACTGGTTATCATCATATCAGACTGTTATAGATTGTTACCATCAGACGGTTACGGTATGTACCCTGAACGATGATTGTTTTTATTTCTTGGGAGACCGGGTTGATAGAGTGTTATCACTGGTGTATGATCCGCATGGGCGGAGTGAGCTTAGTTGCATTCTTGCTAACTTCTTGAGTACTGAGTGTGATGAAGTCCGAGTTAAGTTGCCAAGGGTAGTTTGTGAATACCCAGATGTTTTTCCGAAGGATCTTACCAATTTACCATCTCATTGAGAGATCAAGTTCTCTATCGACTTAGTGTCTGGCACGACACTGATTTCTATGGCACCGTATAGATTTACACATACCGAGTTGAGTGAGTTGAAGATTCAACTCTAAGAATTGTTGGATGAGGGTTTTATTTGCCCTAGTACTTCACCTTGGGGAGCACCGGCTTTTTTTTCCAAAAAGAAAGATGGTGTGTTGCGACTTTGTATTGATTACCGGAAGTTGAACCAGGTAATTGTTAAGAACAAGTACCCAATGCCTCATATAGATGATTTGTTTGATCAGTTGAAGGGATCTTGTTACTTCTCTAAGATAGACCTGAGATCAGGTTATTACCAGTTGAGAGTGAGGGAGGAGGTCATCGCGAAGACGACATTCCGTACATGGTATAGCCATTATAAGTTTCTAGTGATGCCCTTTGGGCTAACAAATGTACCAGCTGTGTTTATGGATTTGATGAACCGGATATTCCGTGAGTTCTTAAACTGTTTTGTGGTCGTCTTTGTGGACGACATCTTGATTTACTCACCCTCTGAGGAGGAGCACGAGAAACACTTGCGGGTAGTACTTGAGTTACTTAGAGCCCACAAACTGTATGCTAAGTTTGGAAAGTGTGAATTTTGGTTGAAAGAAGTCAAGTTCATAGGCTATGTAGTATCTAGGGAAGGGGTAATTGTAGATTCATCCAAGATAGATACAGTGCAACATTGGGAACAACTTAAGAATGCTTTTGAGATCCGTAGTTTCTTGGGGTTGGCTGGGTATTACTGTCGGTTCGTGAAGGATTTCTCTAGGCTAGCCTCACCATTGACTAGATTGACGAGGAAGGGAGTTAAGTTTGTGTGGAATGAGACTTGTGAGATGTCGCTTTAAGAGCTTAAGGTTAAACTTACTACTACTCCAGTATTGATTATTCTGGAGAGAGGTTTGGGCTATTTGGTATATTGTGATGCCTCACAGGAAGGTTTGGGTTATGTTCTGATGTAAGAGAGAAAGGTAGTAGCTTATGGCTCCCGGCAATTGAAAACACATGAGAGGAACTACCCTACTCATGATCTAGAGTTAGCGACGGTGATTTTTGCCTAGAAGATTTGGAGGCATTACCTATATGGTAAGAAGTTTAAGGTATTTTCTAATCACGAGAGTTTGAAATATTTGTTTACACATAAAGACTTGAATCTGAGACAGAGGAGGTGGATGGAGTTTATAGAAAATTATGATTTCGAGCTACATTATCACTCGGAAAGGCCAATGTTGTGGCTGATCCTTGAGTAGGAAATCAATTAACAGTGTAGCTTGTATTGTCATTCGGGAATGGGAGATGTTGGGTGCTATTGGGGAGTTTGACTTGCATTTTGGCAAGTCTGTTGAGTCTGCAGCTTTGTTTTCAATAGTTACACAACCTACACTTGTGAACTGAGTGATGGAAGCACAGAAGGGTGACCTTGAGGTAAAATCCCTCAGGAGAAAATCTCTAGTGGGAAGGTAGAAAGAGGCTTGAATGTGTACTCTGACTAGAGTGTTAGATACCTTGATCGTCTCTTCGTGCCGAAGTCTTGCCAAGAGGAAATACTCCGAGAGTTCTACCATTCACGCCTTGCGGTACATCCAGGAGGCACAAAGATGTATCACGACCTTAGTCGCCATTTTTTGTGGAGAGGTATGAAGAAGGATGTGGCTGTATTTGTATTGAAATGCCTTACTTGTCAACAAGTGAAGGCTGAGCATCACAGGCCAGCAAGTTTGTTACAACCCTTGCCTATAGCTAAGTAGAAATGGGAGTACGTCACAATGGATTGTGTTGTGGGCCTTCCGAGGACTCAATGTGGTAGTGATGCCATTTAGGTGGCAGTTGATTGGTTGACTAAGTCAGTGCACTTTATACCTATACCCGTAAGTGACTTGATAGATTATCTTGCCGACCTTTACATTAGGGACATAGTGAGGTTGCCCGGGGTCCCAATGACGATTGTTTTGGATAGAGATCTACGATTCACAGTTCGGTTGTGGCAAAGTTTACAGAGTGCCTTAGGCACAAGATTGACCTTTAACACTGCGTATTATCCTCAGACTGACGGGCAGTCAGAGCGCACCATTCAGATTTTAGAGGATATGCTTCGAGGTTGTGTCATTGACTTTAAGGACTCATGGGAGAGGCACTTTCCCTTAGTGGAATTTGTCTATAATAATAGTTTCCAATCGAGTATTGGCATGGCACTATTTGAGGCCTTGTATGGTTGACCGTGTAGATCCCCCTGTATGTTGGACCGAAGTGGGTGATGCACCTATGTTGGGTCCAGAGTTGGTTCGGGAAACGACGAAGAAAGTTGCACTTATCCGTAAAAGTTGGCTACGGCTCAGAGTCGCCAGAAAAGTTATGCCGACCGTAAGAGGAGACCATTGTCTTTTGAGGTGAGAGACCACGTCTTCTTGAAAATATCACCTAGAAGGGGTTTAACGAGGTTTAGGAAAAATGGGAAGTTGTCCCCTTGATTCATTAGGCCTTTTGAGATCCTTGAGCGGATTGGAGAGGTAGCTTATCGTTTGGCCTTGCCGCCATAGCTTTTTGGGGTTCATGATGTGTTTCATATTAGCATGCTTCGGAAGTACAAGCCGGATTCATCGCACATGTTGGATTGGACCGACTTAGAGGTAGATGAGGATGCCTCATATGAAGAGAGGCCGGTGAGAATCTTGGATACTTGGGACCAAGTCTTGCGAGGCAAGACAATTTCCTTGGTTAAAGTATTGTGGAAACATCACGGGGTTGAGGAAACAACTTGGAAACGCGAGTTGGAAGTCCGTGAGAAATATCCGGACTTATTTGTTGATGTTTGAGCACGTCATGGGATTTTGTTATGTTAATGAAAGATGAAAATATTGTATATGTTTTGGATATGTGGGAACATTGTATATGTTGTGTATGTTTTGGAAACATGAATTTAATATAAACATTGTAAATGTTTTAAGAAATGTGGATTTTATTTTCAATATAGGAACTTGTGTATCAAGTTGACAAAAATGGATGACCGGAGAATGGGTCATGATATTGGAATTTATTATCTGTCGTTATTGTGTTTGGTTTAATCAAAACTGTAAAACCTAATTTGAAATTTCGGGGACAAAATTCTTTAAGGGGGGGAGGTTATAGCGATTATGGTTTTCACCCGACCCTTGTTGTATCCCGAACTCGGGTTTAATGGTTTCATATTGTTGTTTACATCTTGTTTCCCTTGTATCTCCTTAAATTTGGCTTTTAGATTGTTATGGTTGCGTTTGGGACAGATTGGTTGCTCTCCAAACTCTTGTTGCCCAGAATTTTGCTCCTCCGCTCAAGCGGGCACTTCTTGCACTCGAGTGGGCTTTGTGAACTCTCAGTATTTTTGTAGGTCTACAAAACTACTGAGAGAGTGTATTCTACGTTCAAGCGGATCTTTCTGAATTACTACATTTACCCCAAATGAATTATTAACCTAAAACATTGCATAATTTCCCAGATATAGGGCATGCCAGGCTCTTTAAGCATCGTAGACCTTCACTCAAAATTTAAGGGTTATTACATGTCAGTGATGCTGAAAAATATATATATATAAATTCATGAAAAAAATTATAAATTTAATTATTAATATTTATAAAAATTTTCATCAATTTATAATTATTTTTTCAACATCTCATTGTCGTGACATTTTTCCAAATTTAAACGGTAAGGCAATGGAAAGATCACGTTAAAACATATGTTAAAATCTTTAAACTTAATTGTAGATTACGAGAGACTAAATAAATGTTATTTTTAAATATACACTTATCGTTTATTTTTTTAAAACAAACACGATAAAAAGAAATGTCTACACTTACTAAATCAATATAATTTTTTTTTTCCTGAATAACATATACAAAAAGGTTGGGACGAGCATAGACCCGTTGGCCAGCCCAACCCTATTTTCTACGGCTTGGGAACATTATTTTAGCTCATAGGCCCAAACTAAGCTAACATTTTTAGCTCGAAATATTAATGGGCTAGGCTTGAGATTTATCCTTTCAATCTGTCCCGGCCTGCTATTAAATTAACTATATAGCGATTCCGATTTTGATCCGACCCTTGTTGTATCCCAGACTTGGGTTTAATGGTTTCATATTGTTGTTTACATCTTGTTTCCCTTGTATCTCCTTAAATTTGGCTTTTAGATTGTTGTGGTTGCATTTGGAACAGGTTGGTTACTTAGTTTTAAACTCTTGTTGTCCAGAATTTTACTCCTCCGCTTAAGCGGCACTTCTTGCGCTCGAGCGGGCTTTGTGAACTCTCAGTATTTTTGTAGGTCTACAAAACTACTGGGAGATTATATTCTACGTTCAAGCGAATCTTTCTGCGCTTGAGCGGGCTCAACTCGAGTGGTCATTCTTGCGCTCGAGCATTGGTCAGTTGTTTGCAAAACTTTTGGATGTGTGTATTCTACGCTCGAGTGTTACTTTTTGCGCTCGAGCGGAACAATTTGTCGTGTCTGACGCTCGAGCTTAACTCTTGCCCTCGAGCATACTGTGCGTATATCAATTCGTAATAGTCACATTTTACATTACTTTTTCATCTCTTCCTCTCTCTAAAACTCTCCAAAACCCTATATCTAGAGGTTCTCTTTCTAAAACCTACATTCTCCCTATATTTTCACTTAGATCCGTTGGTTTCTCCACCCTACTTCCTTTGTTAAAAAGGTAGAACATCTCAAGGGCTACATTTCTATCTGAATAGAGTTGTGTTTGAGCATCTTTGAAGCTTTTTCTTTTCTAGCTCGACCTCTAACTTCGAGGTAGGGAATTTCTACACTTTTCTATGAGTTTTAGCTTAGTTAGTTGTTGATGTGTAAGAAACATTGGGATTTGAGGCGATTTTGAACAAACCTAGGGTTTTTGTTTAAAATCAAATGAGGGGTTTTTGAATGAACGTATTGGAAATGGTTATGGGAGTAAGTATGAGTTTGTGTTGTGTTAAAATGATTATGTATTACCTCGCACCTATGGAAAGTTGGATAATTTATCTGTTGTAACGATTGTATATCTGTTTAGAAATATCTGTTTTGGGCTATCGGTGGAGGATAGCCATGATTGTTGTAGAAATTGCATGAGGTTTAGGCGAATTAAAACTAATCTCTTAGCCATTATCATTGAATATGATTATGATATGTATACATTGTATATATATAATGTTTGGGAGGAAAAAGGGGATGTACTCCATGTTAAGGGGAAGAAAGGGAATGGACTCCATTAAACAAAGTTGGCCTGTGTGTTCAGGGTGAAAGTCCCAAAAATCGTGCATATACATGGGTGCCGATTTCCGCAGACGAAATTTCCATAAAATGGCAAGTGAATGTATTTGTATGATAATCATATTAGTTGGAGACCTGTGAAGTGTATCATCTGTTTGATTGATTAAATGAAGTGGGTATAACTAATGAACCGGGATAAAATGGATTGAGATGTAAATTTGACATAACATGGTTTGGAAAAAGTTGAAAAAGTTTGTCATTTGGGCATTGAATATGTGCATCATACTTATATCTTCATTAATATTCATATATTGTGTTAAATTGTTTCTACTGGGTTTTGGCTCACCCTACTTGGGAAATCATTTTCAGGTGCTGGTGACATACCTTCTCCGAAGACTTAGCTTGGAAAGACCTGGGAGCTGAAGGCTCTATTTTGTTGTCTTGTATTTAATATTTGTACAAGGCTAGGGTTTTATATGTATGGAGCTTAAGACACTCTCTTTTGCTGTAACCATGCATAATCTTGGAAAGATGTAAGCTTGTAGGGCATTTATTTTATTGATTATTAAGTTGATATCATATGCTATAGATTCAGAGTAGAGCTTATGAATGTACATCACATGTGTCACTTTTGTAAATTAACTCTGATTAATGAAAGTCTATTATTTTGTTTTTGTCATTTTGTATTAGTCATTTGTAGATAAATTATTGTAATTATTTTGGGGGCATTACAAACTATTTAATTAATTATAATATATTAAAAAATATTTTTTTTATTATTGAGATTTAGATTTTATCTTTGTTAATTTTATCGAAACTCACATTTGTGGTGATGTATGATTAAATTTATTTAAAAAATCCTTCAATTTATATACACAATCTTTTAATTTATAATGATTTCAATATATTTATTTAAGAAATATAACATGATTAAATTTAATTATGAAATGTTTTAAATTTTTTTTTAACATATAACCTGATGATTGAGTTTGAAATTTATAATTATTTTTCAACCAAGCATGGACAGATGTAAAGGCCCAATGTTAGGGTCAGACTAAACTTGGACACACACAAAAAGGGGATTCTATTGACACCCAAAAAATATTAAGTACTCCCAATTTTTAAGTACATCGTATTTAATTATTTAAAATTTATTTTACTCTTATTACACCTTATTATTTTTTCGAAATTACCCTCAAGGTAAACCCAAATAATAAATAATAAACAAACTAAAAAAAACTAAATTATTTCAAATCTTTTCAATACAGAAAATAATTCTTAAATACAAAAAAAAACAAAACAAAACAAAACAAAACAAAAAAAACTTATAAGCACATAAGCATAATAAATACAGAAAACACTAAACTTTTACATAAGCATTGTACAACTTTTCAATACAGAAAAAAAAACTTTTACATTATAAATATCCACAAGAATGCTCTTGGAAAAGTAAAAATCAAACTTATAAGCGCATAAACATCAAACACTAATAAAAACAAAATAAAAACAACTCTAATAACATATTATTGTTAATTTAATTATTGGACCCTTTAATTTTTGTCAAAAAAATGACATAGAAAATAATTGATGGTACTCTACAAAAATTGTGAAACCCCTTTATATGAATACTTACCTCATTTTTGATGGGTTGCTTCAAAAAACTAATTTGATTATTACTCTTATTCATTATTTGATTTTGTTCAAACTTTCTTATAGGGTTTAGGGTTTCAAAATAATAAAAAATAATGATGTTGATAATGATGGTGAGTTTTGGTAGGATGACAGGGAGTTTTGGAGGAAAGATGAAGAAGAAGAAGAAATAACTTTGATATCTTGGGGAAGAAGATATTTTGAATATGAATAACTGATTAGAGTGCACCATGAGGGAAAAACAATTTTATTTTGGGGTTTAATATATGTTGTCCTTATTAGTAAATACGTATGAGGATATATTAAGAATTAAAATTTATAAATTTATATTAGGCGCATTGAAAAAATTTTTGGGTTTAAATAGAATTTTCCCACACAAAATCTCTTATTATGTAATATCAACCCAGCCTGGCCCGACACATACCCACTCCTAAAAAGATCCTATAAAATGAATGGCCGATGATAAATCCACAAGTTCTCTTAAATCTTATTATATAAGGGAAAGGGTCTTTTTAATCCATGAACCTTGTGGGAGTTCTATTATTTCAATCTTAAGTTTTTAATTTTTTGATTAAAAAAAAAAAAAAACTTCCCCATTACCCTAAAAAAAAACTTCCCTATTACTCTAAATAAACCATTTCCATATTACCCTAAATAAACCCTATTACCCATTATAAACCCTAAAGCCACAACAGCCCTAAAGAAAAGCCTTCCTATTAGCGGTAGTAGCTTTGAGGGTGAGAGAGAGTTCAACAGCAGCAGCTTTGTGAGTAAAACATATATATTTTTTTAATATAGTGATTATATTTTTAAATTGATTAAGAATGATTGTATTCATTAGATTCACATAAAATATTAATTATTGATGATGATTAGATATTAGCTTCGTGAGTATATCATTTATTTTTTAACATAGTGATTATATTTTTAAATTGATTAAGAATGATTGTATTCATTAGGTTTTGGATATTAACTTTGTGAGTAAATCATTTATTTTTTAACATAGTGATTATATTTTTAAATTCCTATCAGCGACAGCAACTTTGTGGGCGAAAGAGAGAGTTTAGCGGCAGCAACTTTGTGAGTAAAACATATATTTTTTAATATAGTGACTATATTTTTAAATTGATTAAGAATGATTGTATTCATTAGGTTCACATAAAATATTAATTATTGATGATGATTGGATATTAGCTTTGTGAGTAAATCATTTATTTTTGAACATGGTGATTATATTTTTAAATTGATTAAGAATGATTGTATTCATTAGGTTTTGGATATTAGCTTTATGAGTAAATCATTTATTTTTTAACATAGTGATTATATTTTTAAATTCCTATCAGCGGCAGCAACTTTGTGGACGAGAGAGAGAGAGTTTAGCGACAGCAGCTTTGTGAGTAAAACATATATTTTTTAATATAGTGATTATATTTTTAAATTGATTAAGAATGATTGTATTCATTAGGTTCACATAAAATATTAATTATTGATGATGATTGGATATTAGCTTTGTGAGTAAATCATTTATTTTTGAACATAGTGATTATATTTTTAAATTGATTAAAAATGATTGTATTCATTAGGTTTTGGATATTAGCTTTGTGAGTAAATCATTTATTTTTTAACATAGTGATTATATTTTTAAATTCCTATCAGCGATAGCAGCTTTGTGGGCGAGAGAGAGAGAGAGAGAGAGAGTTCAGCGGCAGCAGCTTTGTGAGTAAAACATATATTTTTCATATAGTGATTATATTTTTAAATTGATTAAGAATGATTATATTCATTAGTTTCACATAAAATATTAATTATTAATGATAATTGGATATTAACTTTGTGAGTAAATCATTTATTTTTGAACATAGTGATTATATTTTAAATTGATTAAGAATGATTGTATGCATTAGGTTTTAGATATTAACTTTGTGAGTAAATCATTTATTTTCTAACATAGTGATTATATATTCAAATTCCTATCAGCGGCAGTAGCTTTGTGGGCACAAGAGAGAGTTTAGCGGCAGCAGCTTTGTGAGTAAAACATATATTTTTTAATATAGTGATTATATTTTTAAATTGATTAAGAATGATTGTATTCATTAGGTTTACATAAAATATTTAATTATTGATGATGATTGGATATTAGATTTGTGAGTAAATCATTTATTTTTTAATATAGTGATTATATTTTTAAATTGATTAAAAATGATTGTATTCATCAGCTCACATAAAATATTAATTATTGATGATATTGATATTGATGGTAATGATTGGGTTTTTAATTCACTATGTTTTTTGATAAAAAAATAATAATAATTGTATTTTTATTTTTTTAAATGATTATGTTCTTTTACACTCCATTTAATATTTGTTTTTTAAAAGGGAAAAAAAAGATTGTATTCATGTGTTTTTAATATAATCACACGGTGATTGTATTTTTAGTTTACGTCTTTTTAAAAACAAAATAGATTGTATTCATGTTTGATGATGATTGGATTGTATTTTGTGATTATGATTAAAACTTTGATTATTTTTCAATATTTTATTTTTAATCTATGTTTCTTAGAAAAAAAAAAAAATTAGATTGTATTCATTAGGTTCACATAAAGTATGCACTATTGATGGTAATGATTAGATTATTTTTTGTGATTGGATTTTTTAACTCACTGTATTAAAAAAACAAAAATTTGGTAGTTGTGATTGAATTTTTAACTCACTGTGCTTTTTGATACAAAAAAATAATTGTATTTTTTAATTATCAAGTGACTTCATTGCTTTTTTTTTCTTTTTTTTGAGGAAAAATCTAATTGTGTTTTTTACACTTCATTTCGATGACACGATTTTATTTTTTAAAATGATTATGTTTTTTTACCGTGCGTAACCTTTGTTTTAAATATAAATTGATCTGAAAAATATCTATACATTTTAGAAGGTTAAAAATATATATATATATATATATGGCAATGCATGAATGCTGATAGAAGACCCACAACAATTTAGATTTTAGTTACTTTGTTTTATTTATTCAATGAATTCTGAACAAATGTGATACATTCTTATTTTTATTACTTTAATTATACAATGTCAACATTTTCATTTAAAATTACGAATATTTTATGATAACAATTTAAAAATATGTTTTTTTTTTTTAGCACCAGGCAAAAACACAAATATATATTAGCTAGAGGATAAAACAATTACAGACCTTGCAAGTTTATGTGCTGGTTCAACCAACACACGACATACTTTAGTTACACTTAAGAAATAAAAGGCAGAACTTAACATCAAAATATCTTGGATGACAACATCTACCTGCCAATCAGAACAAAACTTTTCTGCGCAGGCATGTAAAAATATGTTTTGACATACTCATAAATAGTTTTTTATAAATTCAATCTCATGCATAGCACGGATGATATGCTAAGTCAAATTAAATAGATATAAACTTACAACAAAATAGGTATGTTCCATTTTTATACTGTTTTTGGATTTAAGATTTAAAAAAGAATATGGAGGGAAAGAAAAATGACAGAAAAACCAATCAGTGTGTTTGATTTGAGTTTTTTGAATTAAATTTTTTGAAAACTGAATTTTTTTATTTTCGTATTTTTTATTTAGTGAATATTTTTAAAATTTTAAACATTTTTTTTACTTTTTTAGATGTACCTTATTTAGATGTATCTAAAAAGTAAAAAAATTGTGAAAAAATATTTTTAAAAATTAATAAATACATAAAAATACAAAAAATGTACTGCATTCTCGTATTTTTTTATATTTTTGATATTTAGTGAATTTTTAAAAGATTTTTTTCAAAATTTTTTTACTTTTCAGGTATATATATGTTAAGTGTGTTTAAAAATTTTAAAAATTGCTCAAAATATTAAAAAAATTCAGTAAAAACAAAAAAACACAAAAAATAAAAAGTAAAATTTTCTTAAAAGTGTTTTTGAAAAATGATAACCAAGCATAGTGAATGTTTTTGGATTTAAGATTTAAGAAAGAATATGAAGGGAAAGAAAAATGACAGAAAAACCAAATAGGAAGGCCGCTCTACCAATCACGTTGTGTTTGGATTTAGATATTAGACTTGAATAGAAATTTGTGAAAGAAAATGACAAATTTAACTTCTAATCTATTCCTCATAAAAATAAAAATAAAAATAAAAATCTATTTACTTATTTTTTTCAATTCCTTTCCTTCAACAAATTCCTCCAAAAAACACCCAAGAGCTACCTGCTGCCTTAATAAAACCCTGAATTTAACTCCTAGAAACAAACACCAAAAGCTATTCGTTTCCAAGGTATCCCCAAGCTTTGCACATAACTAATCCTCCGAGGTACAGTCAGGCGCCAAGGCGGGAACTTCTCTCAAGAAGGTTTGCTACATCCACAAAGGCTCAAACCCGAAATTACTTGGTTTGGCCCTTCCACTCAGGCCAACCTTCGTTGGTAACAAACACCAAAAGTTTTCAAAAGTAAAAATACAATAAGAAAATGGAAAAGGGCAAAGGGAAAAGGGAAAAGGGTAAAAAAAAAAAAAAAAAAACAAAACAAAGCAAAAAGAGGGTAATACAAGTATAACATGGGTTCCAAAAAAAATCAAAGCATGGGACAACTAATATCATGAATCATAACCCTAACCTGTTAATGAACCCTACGTTAAAAACTGAACCAAATACCAGCTTTATACATTCTTAAATCCCCCCATTAAAGAAAGAAAAGCATCTTAAGGACTCCAAACATCCCATTTCTATCCAACTCTAAATGCAGAAACACAAGTTAAAAGAAGAAAAAAGAAGAGTACAACGGGGGTACTGAGCAACAACATACATGAGAGAGACAAATCAAAATATCATGTTCTTCTCAAGAAGCTGCAGCCGCTGGAACAGTATCTGCTGCCACGGTTGAACCAAAAGAAGGTAGGACCCACCCTTTCTCCTTGGCATGCTCTACATAGAAGTTGTATTTCTCCTCTGCATTGGGAATGTCGAGAGCCAGATCATCGAGCCCATCCTTGATTCTCGCAAATCCCTTCATCATTTGATTGATAGTGATCAGCCCTTCGCCGAAGCATTCCTGCAGCAGATCCAGCATCCTATCATTCTTCTTCTCCATAGCCATAACCAAAGCCTTCTTCACAACCTCATGGTTGAAGAAAGGCATTCCGAGATCACGAATGCACTGGCAAGCTTCACTCACAACACCCCCACTCTCGTATTCTTCTAAGAGCTTTTGTATCTTATCCTTTGCATCCTCCACAGCCCAGCCAGTTCCACCACCCCAGCACCGCAGGATCCTCTCACCGGCGTGACGTGCAGCTACAAGCGAACGAGCCATGTGCACCGTCTCGCTGCCACTGCAATTTGATGGCAACTTGCTGCCTATCTCTTCTAAATTTAGTGGAGCCAAGACATCATCAATCACAGCCCTGGCAAGGAAAAGAGCGAGTTCATTTGACGCATCTAGAATGTCGAGTGCTGTATCTTCAGCAGCTTCTAGAAGCATGATAAAACCATTAACTATATCTTCAGTCGAGAAGATCTCGATATGAAGTGCAGACAGCAGAACAGAAGCCATCTCTTTCTCTCTGTTCTTCCTGTCCATGGCAAGGGTGATCAGCTTCTTCAAGAAAACTGGATTAAACTCAGGCAACCCAAGATCTTCAAGGCTTCGGATGAGTTCAGGAATGTCATCCGAGAAAAAATACTCGTGAATTATTGTCACAATTTCCTCCTTATATCGTCTAATCTTCTCATCATCCTTGTCTTCTACCTCTCCATTTTCACCTGAGGATTTCAAAAATGACTCATCAAGCCAACCTTCAGAGATTGCCTGGGGGACCAAAGATTGAAACGACATTTTTGCAGACGGAATGTCGAGAGCAAGGTCTTCAAGGCACTCGGCTAACCGTGCAAACCCTTTAACCATTTGACTGGAACTTATGAGGCCTTCCTCCGATGCTTCTTTTAACAACTTCAGTATGAGTGGTTCTGCTGTTCGGATCTCCATGGCAAGAACCAAAGCCCTTTTCACAACCTCATGATGAAAGAATGGAACACCCAACTCTCGTATGCACCTACAGGCCTCAGAAGTGTCTCCACTCTCCACATATTCCCTCAAAAGATTTGCTATCTTTTTCTTCACTTCCTCGACAGTAATATGGGTGCTACCGCCCCACCGCCGCTCAACAAGCTCAGCATGGTGCGGAGCGGAGAGATAGCTCTTCTCAGCAGTTTGGATAACTTGCAATCCCTTGGAGGTTTCTGAGAGTATTTTCTTTGCTCTGGTGAGGAAAGCAGGAGGGAGGATGTCATCCACCACAGCACGAGCAATGAACAAAGCAAGGACGTCAACTGCATCGAGTATGTCCACAGCTAGGTCATCAGCAGCCTCCAGGAGCATGACAAACCCCTGACTAATCTGAGCTGCGCTGATAACATCAGCATAGAGAGCCGACAGGAGAACTGAAGCCATTTCCTTCTCTTTGTCATGCCTGTCCATGGCCATGGAAACAAGCCTTTTCACAAAATATGGAAGATATTCACCAGAACCCAATTCTCTGAGATCAGATGCTGCCAATTCCACATCATCATTGCTGAAGTATTCTTCTATAATGGAAACCACAGCTTTCTTGTATTCATCCAAGGGGTCACAAACAGTTGCCCCAACGAGCTCATATGGTTCCTGTAGAAGCCAAGGGTAACTTAAGAAGGCCGTAACACACATCCAAGATCCATGTGAAAAAATAAATTACAAGAGAAACAGTTATAACTCTATTCAGTTTCAAGAGCAAACAACCGAAGCCACAGGGCACTAGACAAAACCACTAAGAAAAGCCTATCTATCTCTTAGGTATTGTAGCAAGACACATTTACTTGAACTAAATCAGACATTACCTCCCCGCTGTCATAGTTTGGATCATTTCGATCAATATGAGATTCACCATCAGTGTCAAGTAATTTCCCCCAGGTGCCCTTGCCACCAGCACCATCTGTTATCATCAATGTTCAACAAAACAATTAATCAATATTAGTTGAATAAGGCTGTTGCAAAATGACAAGCAATGCCAACAGCAAGCAGTAATCACGTCTCCAAAACATGGCATCAGAAATCAGAGAAGAGGAAAAGTAACAAAAGGAGAGAAAAAGGAGTCACTCCTGACAGAAAAGCAAATTGATCTGTTCATGTAATTAAGAAAACCTGACAAGATTATATACAACCCATGCATGCATGCATGCACTAATTTCAGACAAAATCAAAATTATGAACTCATAAAACAATAGTTCATGAAAATATTCTTAATTCACAACCACAAAAGGAAAAAAAAAAGAAAAAAAGAAAAAAAGAAAAAAAAGAAAAAAAAAAAGAAAGAAAGAACAAGGGTTAATTACACTAATAGTCCCTATAGTTTGGGACTTGTGTCACTTTAGTCCCTGACTTTTCAATTGTGACACATTTGACCTGAATTTTGAATCTTGTTCCAAATAAGGACAATTGAAAATATTATTAGATTTTTCAAGAGTAAAATCGTTAATTTGATAAAATAAAAACTAATTTGATAAAAATAAATGTCAAAAAAATATTTTAAATTTTTTTAAAATTATTTTTATCCACCAATGATAAAATTATGTAAAATTAATAAAAATTACATGATTAATTCATAAAAATTACAAAATTATGAACTCATAAAACAATAGTTCATGAAAATATTCTTAATTCACAACCCAAAAGGAAAAAAAAAAAGAAAAAAAGAAAAAAAAGAAAAAAAAAAAAGAAAGAAAGAACAAGGGTTAATTACACTAATAGTCCCTATAGTTTGGGACTTGTGTCACTTTGATCCCTGACTTTTCAATTGTGACACATTCGACCTGAATTTTGAATCTTGTTCCAAATAAGGACAATTGAAAATATTATTAGATTTTTCAAGGGTAAAATCGTCAATTTGATAAAATAAAAACTAATTTGACAAAAATAAATGTCAAAAAAATATTTTAAATTTTTTTAAAATTATTTTTATCCACCAATGATAAAATTATGTAAAATTAATAAAAATTACATGATTAATTTTTTAAAATTAATTTTACATGATCATCATCCAAACACATAATAAAATTTAATTTGGTAAAAATAAAAAATAAATGTCTAAAAGATTTATCAATTTTACATATTTTATTTTTAGTAGGTAGAAATAATTTTTAAAAATTCAAAAATATTTGTTTGACATTTATTTTTGTGAAATTAGTTTATATTTTATCAAATTGACAATTTTACCCTTAAAAAATCTAATTATATATTCAATTGTCCTCATTTGGAACAAAATTCAAAATTCAGGGTCAAATGTGTCACAATTGAAAAGTCAGAGACCAAAATGACACAAGCCCCAAACTATAGGAACTATTTGTGTAATTTGCCCAAAGAACAAATGAAAGGTTATGTTCTTCTACGACTAGAAACTTTACTTCCACTTAGGAAAATATTATGAGGTTAAGAGCACATGTTAACTAAATGGGAAGGGGGGAGCGGTGAGAATTGTGTTCCCAAAAACCCCAACCTGTCCAATACTGAACTTTCATTCTAGGCTTACCTATTTCTCATTTTGTTGCTTTGGACAGATCAAGCAGACAATGCATGAACAGTAATTTAATATCCAAGTCTTTGGAAGTGTTATGCATACCTGTTTCAAACAATGGTGCCCAATGCCCACCTTTGCATCATTACTACATTTTTAAGTACGAGCATGCAGTTCAGGCAACAGGGAAATACCCCACACATTAACATATATAACAAGGTAAACACACAACATTAAAATTGCAATCATTGTTGAAAAATAAAACAGCGATTAGACAGTATCATTTATATACATTTTATATACACAAACATTTTCTTTCTCAACTTGGCTGGCCAATGCTTCCCCAAGATAATATAGCAATCACTCTTTGTTGCAAGTAAAACAAATGTGCCATGCATGCACAGAGATAAATATACCTCTAATTCTCCATAAGAAAATTCATCCAGAAGATTGAAATTGGTGGGTTTGTGGTCCTTACAACAAGAAGATTTACAGAAACAGAAGTGAAATGATGAAAATAAAAATATGGCCAAAAGGTGCATGGAGTGATATTTATCCAGTCAAGTAAATGGGAAACTAGCATCCAAAACATAAAGGCACAAATGAAGGCAAGGTTATTATATTTGCATGCATAGAAAGAAAACCTAGTTCATCAACAAGTATCAAAAATTCTGACAGTCAAGGAACACCATGAATGAAGTTATTAATGGACAACGGAAGGGGTCACAAACCCTACCAAACATCCTTTAACTCATTGCCCAAGTTTCCATGAAGTAAATGTAAATTGGAAAAACAATAAAGAGAAACAAATAACACTTTTGAAAATTAAGATCATACAATAAATAAATAAATAAAAACTTCCAAAAGGCTGATGCGCAAAGATGGTTTCTTAAACATGTAAAGCAGCTCAAACACAGCCCAAAAAATCAATACTGCACTGTGTCACCTAATTCGCCTGATGAGGTTGGCAGACCGCACAGCAAATTTGGAATCAAAATGCATCAAATCAGCGAACTAATTCAGTCAAATCCACAACTTCAAAACAAATTTAATTTTAGACTATTAAATTATGACCACCTGTGTTACTGGTGGCTGGCAGCTGCAAACTGCACAAATTCCCAGCCATATACTGGACGTGGTCTTTATGTATTGACAGCCATGTAAAGCTTTAAGGCATGGTTATCAGAATCATGATCCGAATCTTACGATCCTACGATCTTACGATTCATTTGAGTACAATCGATCCGGATCGTGTAAAAAACTCCTTATAGGTAGAATCTTTCGATCCTGATAGTGAGATCTTATAGGATCGTGGAATCCCGATCCGAATCCGATCCTATCCGGTCCAATTTACAAGCCTTGTTTTGTATTGTATGACATATTTTATTATAAATTTTATATTTGATGTCTAAATACCAATTTATGTGGTCAAAATAAATAATAAAAATTAAGTAGTATTGAATCAAATAAACCAAGAAAAACTAATTAGGAAACAAACATTCAAATGTTGCGGTAATTTAAGAAAATTAAATAGTCGGAAAAACAAACTTAGCTTTAGCGGAGTCTAAGGAGAGTAAGATGATTGCAACTTTATCCCAATTTTTAGAGAGATAATTTTTGTGACTCGAATCCGCTCCACCAAAGATACTAACGACAAACCTTATCATTCGACTAAGCTACTCTTCTGAGTTCTTAATCTATTTTCATATCCAACTTTTTAAAATATTTTTTCTTCACTTTTTATGCATTATTGTAGATTGTAAAGTATTTTGTTATAAAATTCTTCTTCTTCTTCACCTTCTTTTTTGATAAAATACAAAACTTTTACCATCGAGTTTTCTATTGTATAATATTATATGTACATTTTACATGGAGTGTTATATTTTTCACAATATCTTCACTTCTTTTTAATAGAATATAGACTCATTTTGTATATACTTTATAAGAAATATTTATTTAAATTAAATTATTATGTAATTTGTCTTTTTCGGTAAAATCTTACGATCCTCGATCCAATTCTACGATCCGATCCTATAAACACCTCCAACAATACAACGTAAAATCTCAATTTTAACAACCTTGCTTTAAGGCTAAGTTGGGCCTTTTAGAAGCAAACAGCCTCAGTCTCCTCTCTCCATAGACGATGTGGGACAAAATGGGATAAACATTGAGGGCAACTTCTACAAACCAGCGGAGTTCTCATGCATATATATATATATTCTTCCAATGTGGGATGCGTTAAATATTAGAGACAAATTTGAAGGGGATATATATTTATCTACATATATACATAGCTATTCTATATTATAAGGCCAACAACCACTTTGGTGTGGATGGAAGAGTGAGGTTGTGTAACGAATTTTCAATTCTGAAATTGTTCAAAACAATTACCTATTTTACATTTGATTAAACTCTATTGTTCATTAATTATTAATTGTAAGGGTAAAATGGTGAAAGAACTCACAAGGCAGTTGTAACTTCTAAGCTGTTACTACTATATTCCATTACACAGTTAGTTCACCCCTCGAAGCAATTGCTTGACTGTTTTCATTCAAAATAGAAATTTGCAAAATCTGATAAAAGAGAATCAATACAAATGGCAACAAATTTTTTTTTTTTTTGTATATATAGGCACTCTGTTGATGATCTCATTCACGAGATATTTTAACTAGAGACACATCTCGTTCCCACATAACCAATCGTTGACTTAGCTACTGCCTTTCTATTCTGGAGCTTTTCAAATTCCACCAGCACACAAAAAACTTATGTCATGACATGTATCTTCTTGAGGATTTTCTAGTTAAAATGCAGATCTTAACTTCTTGAGGATTTTCACCACGCAGCAAAATATAGTAGAGCCTACCATTTGATAAACAATTTGACTCCCTAATTGCACTACTGTTTCCAGATGAGAAGCCTAAACTATTTCAAATGCTCTTTTTAAATAATAATAATAATAATAATAAAAATAAATAAATAAAAAATCTATCACAAATTAAACATGCAACAAATATCAACCATCATATTATACACAAGAAAATGGTAACCGACTCACCCTTCTTCACGCGCACGACCTTCCCAGAATGAGTACGACGCACATGTCTCACAGCAATCCCAGCTGTAGCCGCTTTCCCACCAGCGGGAGCTTTAATGTGATGTTCAGAAAGCATAGACGTAGTAGGCGATTTCGGAGTCTGCGATTTCGGCGATGACGACAAAACCTCCCAATTCTCCGTCGCTATTTTCAGCACTTCCCGCTGCTCCTCCGTCAAAAACCCCTCCCTCGACGCCATTTTACACTCACAAATCCTAAACAACACAATCAAATCAAAATCAAGAACAGTAACACAAGAGACAATGCACAGTTGAAATGGCTTTAATTGATTGATTTATTAATTGATTACCTCTCTGCACTTGGAGTAGAGAGAGAGAGAACCAGTGAGTGTGATAAGACTCCAAAACCCTAACCGGCCACTGAAGTTGCAGAGAGATCTCTCGGAGAGGTTGTTCTGCGCTTGGCCCGGATCTCGAGCCAAGACAGGAGAAATATATACAGAGAACGAATAAGGCTCAATCGAATCGAGAAGAGAGAGACAGTAATTGGAACCCTAGAGCGAGAAAGAAACCGCGTTGTTCAGATTCCAACTTGTGTGCGATATATATGTACCAGTCTCCAACTCACAATCGGTTTGAGATAGCGAGAGAAAGAGAGGGGGGAAGGGGATTGGAACGGAGGAGAGGTATTTATATGGAGGCTGAGGTTACAAGTACACGTCATCATCTCTAAGGAGTGTACACGTGGCTTTGGCGGTAAAGCTCACCTCTCTGAGTTGTACCCTCTCAATGGCTTCCACCCGGATGTCACACCAAGTTAGGGTTTTGGTTCTCTGTTTGAATTTACCTGATTGCCCTTGGATTTTCTTTGTCTAAATAGTAATTAAGTTCAAAAACAAAAACAAAAATAAAATACACAATTACACCTATAAATTTCCGTCAACACTCACATTATCTTGATTTTTTTTTTTGCACGAGTGTCATAGTTATAACTTACGACGTACGTGATGGATATGAAGAGAAATTGTGAGAATGTATTTAAAAAATTTGAAAAGAAAATTAATATTAAAATTAAAAGTAATTGATAGGGGTGTAAATCTGGTTTGGCTCTGCCCATGTTTAGTCTCGCAGGCTCCCGTCAAAATTTAGGCTGGGCTGGTATACATGCCAAAAAATTAAGCTTAGGCCCAGAGGTATTTGGGCCTTGGGCTGGCCTGGTAAGCCTGGACCTGACCTCGAACTTGGGCGGGACATGAGCGGGCCTGATTATTTTTTTATATTTTTTTTAATTTTTTCTATTAAAATTTTATTATTTTTTACTAAAAAAGACATTGAGCCCTCGGCTCGGGCTTTGAGTGAGCCTTAAGTGGACCAATGGGTCGGGCCGAGTTTTAAAATGATAGCCCAGGGGTTCGGGTTGGGCTCGGGCCCAGGCCCAAACGAGCCTTAATGGACCGGCCCCACTCTGGGCCACGGGTGGGCTTCGGACTGTCCATGAGCTGCATGCCATTTTTACACTCCTCCTATTAATTGATGATCTCTAATTGAAGTTTAGCTTCTTTTTTTTTTTTTTTTGGTCTTAAATAGTAAATCAATTTTTGTGATCATTATATGTGAGGGTTATTATGGAAATTTTGATCATTGTAATCAATTTTTCATCTTTTATTATATTGTAAAATACAAAGGAAGAATAAATGTTTAAGAAATGAGAAATTAAGGGACAATTTGGCAATCCAGCTAAAAGTTAACTTTTAGCTCATTTTAAGTCATATTATCTCTCATATTTTTTATATATAAAAAGACAAAAAAAGTTTTAAAAAAATTAAAAAATTAACTTTTAACTAACTTCTAAGATCATCCTTAATTAATCGTATTTATAATACACGTGTTCTTTTGATAATATAGAGACATGCGATTATGTGATGGGTTAGGAAATATGAGAGGGACAATTAATGGGGTAAGAAGAAAAATTGGGAAATTTTCTTATAACTAATCATACCTCCACTTTCAAAGTTCTCCCAAGAAATCATTCCTCCATTTCCAAAATTCTCCCAAGAAATCATGCCTCCATTTCCCAACATTTCCTTTTTTATAATATGATAAATATTTTTAATGATACTGAATATATTACAAGAGAAAATTTATTGGAATGATGAAAGCTCAGTTTGATTAGATAGATAAGATTAGAAAATAAAATAATTTTTATGTGTTTGTTTAGATAGAAAGTCTTAAAAAATAATGAAAATTAAAATTTCTTGTACAACTCAAATTAACTTATTAGTCAAGCTAACAATTTCTTACAAAATATACTGAAATTTTTATTTTTTCCCACAACTCTTCCATTTTTGCCCATGTTATCACTATATTTTTTCCCATCATTTACTTACAAAATTTTCCATCCATTTAAATGAATTTAAGAAAATAAATTTTCATTTTTTTCCCCTTTCTTTCACTTCACTTTCTACCATTATTCATTTTCTATCCTACGTTTCTTTCTAAATAAACAGTGCTTAGGAGAAAATTTAATGTTGCCTTATTTGCATTCCACTACTTGATCCTTGCCCACAGAGAAAACTATCTTCTTAAATAACAAGATTATATTTGCAGTAAGCATGAATTATAAATGACAAGTATGAAGAAGAGAAAATTGATGAATTGTTGTAAATATCATGACTAGAATCTTAAACCCTAAATCCTAAATTTTAAATCATAAAACCCTAAACCCTAAATTTTAAACCATAAAATCCTAAATCTTAAACCTTAAACCCTAAATTTTAAACCATAAAACTCTAAACCCTAAATTTTAAACCATAAAATCCTAAATCCTAAACCCTAAACCCTAAATTTTAAACCATAAAACCCTAAATCATAAACTCTAAATTTTAACCATAAAACCCTAAATCCAAAATTTTAAATCATAAAACCCTAAACCCTAAATTTTAAATCATAAAACTCTAAACCCTAAATCCTAAATTTTAAACCATAAAATCCAAAACCCTATATCCTAAATCCTAAATTTTAAACCATAAAATCCAAAACCCTATATCCTAAATCCTAAATTTTAAACCATAAAATCCAAAACCTATACCCTAAATCCTAAATTTTAAACCATAAAACCCTAAACTTTAAACACTAAAGCCTAAATCCTAAAGTCTAAATCCTAAAATCTTTGCCCCAAAAAAAAAAAATCAAGCACCAACGCAGCACCAAAAAAAAGGAAAAAAAGAAAAAGAAAAAGAAGAAGCAAGATTCGAGGCCTCAAGCTTTAAATTACAATATGCACGCCATATTATCATACACTTTTTATATATGTAAGAAGCATATTAAAATATGTTAAAAAATCGTATAAAAATGGAAAATGCTAATCACAACCATGTCTATGAAAAATTTGGATTAAAATTTGTTTGTAATCAACTTGAAAAGTGGGCATGACAAATTTGAACACATTTTGAAACTCGTTTAAACTAAACAATCTACAATTCAGTTCATTTATAGTTCCTTAAGCTGCATATTAGAAATTTATCAAAAATATGTAGTCTAAATTATTTAGAATGAATCTGAATCACATATTACATTTTTTAAGTATTTATCCATAGAGCATTGCTTAATAACAATTTGCATAAAATGACTAACATAATATGGACTGTTTGCTCTGGAGCTGGGGAACAAACCACCAAAAGCTAGGGCTTTCAATATCTACTTTGGTCATACTGGTAACTTGGGCCAAATTGTAATTATCAAATATGGCAAAACATATGTATACCCTGTTCAAGCCCGCTACGGTAATCAACTGCTTGGATGCAAGTCAGGGGAGGGGAAGTGGGGGCGGAAAGAAGTGGCAAGTGGTGGCAGAGAGCTTGTGGGGAAAGGAGTGTTGGGGCTAGAAAAGGAAAACATCTCCCTCCTAAGCTTGCATCTCGTGTGTTTTTAAGACCAGAGCATCTCCCTAATTTCTGGGAAGAGCTAGGTCAAAAGCATGATTCTGCACTCGATAAGCCATCTGGAAATGAAGGGTGGCAGCATAAGCAGTAGTAACCTGAGTAGCTCCACCTAATTGGTCATGGAGATTCAAGGCTGAGAGAAGATAAAGATCAGCTAACAATGACGTGTCTAAGTTGGGGAAAAGGGTGACAAAGATAGTGGAGTGGGTTTGGATACCATTTAAACCCCTTGCTCCAAACATTTTGCCAATACACATCCATCAAGAACAAACTTTGCTCCAACCATAAAATAATGGCAACAAAATAAGCAACCGAATTCTGCCCTGGCTACAAGCTACCAAAATTCAGACCTTTGTATTTAAATGAAATGAAGAGTTTGTTATACGATAATTCATATTTTTCTCACCTATCCCAAATTTGACATATCTCTATTTGAATGCAACGCACCTTAATCATTGATTTCTTGCTCTTGGTTTATAACCCCTTGTCAGTTGTTGAGATCTGATCAAACCATGTTGGGCCTTTGAGGTAGCAGAAGATTATAGAATTTGTCATGTAGAAAGAAATGCTTTCCCTTGCTATCAACAGCCTTCTTCCACCCACACCATCCACCATTCACAATTTTCTTCAGATCATCACTGCCTGTATAGTGAGGATCAAGTATCAGAAATGCACAATCTCCACTTGTTTCATTGTAATCAATCCCCAAAAGAGTATATGCAAGAACTCCACCACCTGCATGCATAAACTAAGTGATAAGTGGCCAACAAATTTGCTTTGTTTTCTTTTCCCTCGTGATTTATGAAGCCAGTGCCTCTCCCCAAGTCACGTACTAGTGTCGGACACGTTATGGAAACTGTCACATCTTTTTTTTAATCGGACACGCAGTGTCCCTTTTTTCACTGGAGTAGCATACCCAAAGTCAAATTTGATGAGAATATATATTCGACATAAAATAAATATATAATATACAAATATATGATATATAAGAAAGTATATAAAGTTAGATGTTTTGCATGTGCCTCCTGTGCGTCATGTCCTACATTTTTTAAAAATCTGCACGTTCACGTGTCCATGTCATGCACATGTCTGTTTCTTTCATGAGAACCCAACAAAACCAAACTGGAGTAATCATTTCCACACCCATCAAATAAATAAATAAACAAGGACGAAAAAAGAGGAGAAGAAAAGACAATAAAAAGAAAGTTTTATTCATGACTGAAGATATGCATCTTGATCTTGAGAAGCCTACAAACATTGTAAATATATGGCCAAAATGGGAAAAATGAAATTTACTGACCAATCATAATCGGTGTTCCCTGGTTCTCAAAATGCAATGCCAGCTCTCGACATTTTTCAGGAAGCTCAGCTCCCGATCTAACATTTATGACTTTACAACTGACCTGTTTAACCCAGCAACTCAACAAGTCAACCCTGATTGTGTGTCTATATTTAGATATACATTATAATAACAGATACTTCAATACATTTTTTGTTTGGGTAAGTTACAGTTTTATTCCAAAACAAAACAACTAAAACAACTATAGGAAAAAAAACAAATCCAACACTCAAGATCACAGGAGCACAGCCCTTCAAAATATGCGATCAGAAATCCCCCAAGAAGCTAAAAGATGCCTATCAGCCCTTCAATACATTTAATTGCCTTTCAAAAGTTGAGATCCACCCAGCATGCAATGAATCATATGATCCCAACATGAGCAATGGCAGTCAAAATTCAGAATCATACTTTTATGGAGAAGTAGCATACTTACACCGAGAAGTTTATCTAAAACAAAGCTTAATTCAATAGCTCCAATCCATTCACGTGACCCTATAAATGAAGGTTCCTTATCTCCAATCTCCACAAGTGACTGCTGTATTTCCCTAAAGAAATGGAATTTGCTTGTCAAATCATATTGAATATTGTTTCTCCATAATGAGATTATTCCATGGATATATTTAAGTAGTGAGTGAACTACCATAGCACAAGATAAGCAGATACTATTTGGAAATCATACCTAAAACTATTATCTTCATCAATAAGAATGGGGGAAAAGTGTAATCAAATTCATTATAACATTGTAAGTGGCAATCTTTCTTACCTGTGTGAAGGAATATCAATGGATGTGTAATGTTGAAGCCTGAACCATGAAATGATAGTTTGTAGAGAGCGGTAGGCACAACCCCAGCCCTAGCAAGTGAAATATGCATGGATAAATAATTGATTAATAATTTAATTACAGTTCGATATTTTGATTTTCAAAAGAATATCACGCAATCAGCAAAAGTTTATACAAAAAACAAACAAAAAAGAGTTGGATTTTACAAAACATTGCAAAAATCTCCAAAATCCTTTAGAACCTTATTTCCTCCTAGTTAGTAACCCTGGATGTTACATTGAACAAGAAAATAGGTACATCCAATAAGCCTCATTTACTATGGCTACGTTCTAACAACATTCTCCACCCATATATAAGTAAGAATTGAACAATGCATTTGAAATGTATCCATGAAAAATGCCATCAATTCTTGTTGATTGGTGTGAGTGGTTAGACGTGGGCTAGCTAAGAATGGAGGCAGCCTTAGGGGAATAGAGAAAGGCAATAATGGAAGTCTAGTGGAGATGAACCAAAAATCTCCAAAGCTACCAGAGGAGTTTCTCAAGAACCAACTTGCTCAAGAACAAAGGAGACCAAACCAACTAGCTATTTCTAGGGGTCCAAACCAAGGAGACCAGCTTACCAAATGTGCGAAAGAGCATGTGTAAGTGGGTCAGTCGTGACTCGTGAGGATATGACTCTTGAAGGTTTGCACTCAATAAACCCCTCAAACCAAGGAGCCCACACACACACACACACACAAAGCCCACTTAACTACTAGCCCCATGCAACTAAAATCTGAAAGCCCACAAGTCCATGGATTCATTTTATATCTGAAAGCCCATTAGGAATCCAATGGACTAAAAATTGATTACCCACGTGGTTCTATAAGTGCAAACTAGAGCCAATTCTCAAGAGTCTCCACTTGTTTTTAGGTTCCGAGAATTAAATCCTCTAATTTAACTCCATGCACAGGGACTAATCCCTTTGTTACAAGAACCTACTTTAGGGACTAAGGTACAAAGTGGGGAGGGTTAGGCACCCATTTTTATTGACCAAGGTCGACTTCTACTTATCACTTAATTGGTTCATCAAATAAACCCACAACAAGAAACAAACCATAGCCAGATAATAAAGCAAGTAAATTCAAATAAAGTAAAGAATTAATTCAACTAAGCAATTAGAGAGGAAAGAAACAAAATAAGAAATTTCTAACATAGAACTTTCCTAAAATGGATTAGGTAACTTCCCAAAATTGTGTTTTCCACAAACATACACTTTCCAAAAACAAGGCCTCCTTAACAGAGACTTCGTAATACTGAACTTTAGACAACAAGAATTCCCCAAAAGTTAAACTTTCTAAAAGCCAAGTTTCCAAAAGCAAAACAACTTCAAAAATCACTTTTTTAAAAAAGAGAAATTTCCAAAATACAACTTTTTCAAAAAAAAAATCCAGTGAAGTTTTAGGAGAGTTCCTAATCTCACAAACATGCCAAAGATACAATTTCCATGACCAAAGTATATTCAATAGTAAACGGTTTCCACTCATCATGCCTCAAGATTTGCAGGGGCAAGAATGGAGAATGTACATTGGCCTAGCTTAGTATCTCTAAGAAGACCCCATACATCTAGATATATGCATGCAAATTATAAAAACTAATACAAAACATGTTTAAAACATGTTTTCTAATGAAAAACAACTCATGAAAGTGAATATCTTAAACATAGACCAACCTGTACAAATGACCTGCTCAAAATCCTAGAAAATGTTCACAAAGCAAACCAAATAAAGCAATGCACACTATTAAACAACAAAATAAAGGGTTAAAATATGAAAACCTGCCTCAAAGAAGCAAGCAAATCATTTTATTAGATTGGCGCACTCCCTCATAACTTGTGTTTGGATGTGATTGATGTGAATCCATAAACTTGCTTCTAATGATTCTCTGCTTGATCACGAACTTGAAGCAAGGTTGAGGGGGAAGTAATGGAAAGAGTTGGAGTAGCCTAGACCTATAGGATGGCCAACAAAAGTTTTGGAAAAGTAAAAAGAAGGGTTTAGAAATGGGGGTTTAAGTTGTGGTAGCTAGGGTTGTTGAACGAGCACTAGGGTTCCCTCTACTTCTCTCTCTTACTCAATCTTGTGTTGCTTTTTCGACTTAAGTGGCTTGGATTAGTCGGTCCATTGGGCTGGATACTGAGTTATCCAAAAAAAAAGTAGCTTGGATACCAGTTCAGGAACCTTAGGGCAGCTCTCTAGGATACCAAGTCAGTAAAGCTTTCAATGAACTAGTGAGTAGTGAAACTTAACTGCAAATTATCCCATGCAACCAGAGACAGAATTAACTAAATGATTCAAAATCACAAGGCAGTGAAAAAACTTTTCAAGGAAAGGCAGTAAGAAATGAACATGTATTTCCAAGGTGTCACAAAGCAAATACTTAAAGGAGAAATTATATTACTGAGTCATTGAATCCATCTTGAAGGTAATGATGGTATTCATAAGAACCTTGAACCATAGAGACAATGCCGCCAGAAACTGCACAATACATCAAGGGTTTCAGTGAAAGTGTAAAACTTAGAGGAAGCCCAAGAAAAATGTAAAACTATCACTATACACTAACCCCCACTGCTTGGAATCCCAAGATGAACATCCTTCAGCAAAGAGGAACCTGAAATTGCCAAAATGGGTCAACAACTTCAGAGCATAAGCTAATGGATGCGCACACAACCACTGATTATAGAAAATGTAGCTTATTTGAAACCAAATGATTACCCTTCCATATTGAGTTGCTTCTTGCACTATCCTTCAGTGTAAATAAATTTATGGCATTGGCAATTCTTAGGAGAGGACGATCAAAAGGTAATCCCAGCCTCAAATGTAGGGATCTTCTAACTTTAACTGCAAAAAGCAAATTCTATTAAATGGTGCAAGATCCAGAATCTCAAAGGTAAATATTGATCAATGAAATAAGAGCATCACATCCTACTACGTGATAGAAAATGTCAACATAATGATTAATCATATGAGAAATGTTGTCTCCAATCTTTTTCCGTAGAAACATTCTTGTAGGAGCGGAGCACTTATGCCTTAATTACATTGGAAGCCATCTAGATATATTTACACACAACGAATAACAAACTTTACTCAAATATTGCAGTACCCGAGCTATATTGCGTTAGAAACATTCTCTTTGAAGTCTCTCTCTTAAACTTGTAATTTATTAGACAACCCATTTTTTTCTCTTATTCCACATCATTTAACAACCCTGTCTAAGGAGGTCTCGTACTTGTACTACAACTTGCCCATACCTGGGAACTTATCTTTGTTTTTCCATGCAAAGGACATTGATCTTCATGCCAGTATCATTGTTACAAAGCTCATGGTGAGGAGCTACCATCTACTTTTAATAATTACAAAGCTCATGCTCAGAAATGGATTTCATACAAACATTTGAAATTAGATTTGCCTTTATATTGTTCAGTGAATATAGCTGAACTCCAAATGACAAAAAGAATATTCCAGACGAGCCCTATGATTCCACATCCTCCCAACAATAACAAATACATCATTTAGTAATATATGGTGCTTCAGTTTGGCTTCACCTCACCCAAAAGTAGTTTTTTTCCCAACAACCAAAAGTAGTTATGTCAGTAAAAAGTTTGGCTTCACCTCACCTTGCTTCATTTCTGTCTCCCCATAACTGAGTTCATAGATAACACTTATTGGATGCAAAAACCCAGGAGGACTGAAGTGATATGGGCGCAGCTGCAGAACAATAAACGTATAAGAAGTTTTCTGGAGGCAATAAAGAATGCAAAATCAGATAAAGATCAAAAACTCAATTACTCTAATTATACAGAAACCCTATTCATTTAACATGATAAACTTGAAGATAAATAACATAACTACATTTTTTTTTTATAATTAAATATAAATTAATAGAAAGGCATCAAAGGGGATGAAACCAAACTAAACTAAACCTTGGGTCCCAATCAAGTGGGGTCAGCTAATCAAAAGGGATGAAACCCATGTACAAAAACTTAAAAACTAAAAGTACTAAAGAGATCTATTAATTGGTGAAAAAAAAATTAAATTAAATTAAATTTCAGTACAAGAATACATTATTTTAAAATTCTCATTTTCCGTATCGGACAAACAATTTGGGATGGAGGGAGTATATTGTTAGTTAAATTGTGTCATTCTTCTAGTAGATGAGAACAGTCTGTCATTCTTTTAATGTGGCGTGGAATGTGGAGTGCCAAGGTTTAATCTTCCAATAACTTGGACTAGAGTGCATAAAGTTCAGAACAACATGAACTAGTTGTGCAAGCCTGAAAGTGGGGTGAGACCTAACCAGAACTACAGATTTTATACTCAATTATGTCATTCTTTACGAATATCTGAAGAAAATTCATGTCTTTAGCCCTTAAAGCAGCTTGATGTAGATTAGTCTGCATACAACCACAAGAATGTACTCATGTCTGTGTGTGCGTGTGCGTGTGCGTGTGTGATTCCCATTTGTAATTTTTATTAAGAACTGAAGATTAACTTACCAAGGGTTGCTGTCCTAAGAGGTTGGGCAAAATTGTGTTCTTCATGGTACACAACTGGTCAACTAACCCAGGGATGATCAATTTTGAAACTGCATGCTTCAGTGGAAGATCCTTCGCCGCATAACAAAGCACTTCTAACTTATAATCTACAACCAAAAGTTTGGCTTCTTTCAAAGCTGAAAGAACACATGTTAATTATCAATACATATAATGAGATATAATATAAGTCCAGTCAAAAGGTGTGATAAAGAATGACATTTACATCTGCATATAGAGATAAACCAGAAATGATTTGATAATGAATTCATTACCTGGGAAATATTCAGCAATAGGTGCAGCAGATTTGGGAGAATTTTCTGATCTATTTAGTAGGACACTTACTTGGATCTTATCTGCATTCTAACCAGAAAAGTTTTTACAAAAGTTGCTTTTAGGAAAATGATAGATTGATCTAAGCTTTACAGATGGAATCATAATATAAATAATTCAAATTCTCAATTCAGATATGGGAAATAATATCTATACAAAAGTAACATGAAATTTACCTCCTCTATGGAAGTAAATGATTGGATATCTTTACTTTTTGAACAGAAGTACAAACATGCTAAAGATTTTGCATCAGCTTCAGCATTCCTAAGATCTGTGTGGAAATCCAATTCCACACCACGAACAATGACAGGATGAGGTACTTCAGTTGAGGATTCATGTAATGTTTCTACCATGTATGTGACGTGTGGATCTTTAAGTCTAGCAGCAATGACATCAGTTGCACACAAATACATATCTTCAGCTTCTGAAAAACATCAATTGTGCATTAGAGACAACATGTATCACATTAATCAAGAAATCACTTCAGAACAGATCAAAAATAACATAAGTATGCAAAGGATACTCAATCATAATTGCAACTCAATTAAATATCTCATTAACCTTGTACTGTTGACAACCAAAGTTGAGAAACAATAGAACAAGTTTCACAAAACAAGGAAAAAGAAAAAATTTAATTCTGTTGTTTACTGAAATTGCCAATCTGATGTTTGTGCCTAGAAGGGGGGAGGGGGGAGGGGGGAATAGGCTGAACTCCAATTTTAAAATTACCAAGTGATTGATTAAGTCCAATTTCAATTCAATTAAGATTCAATCAATCAATTCACAACAAATTAAAGATCAATACGCTAGAGACAAACAATTTAATGTGGAAACCCTATAGCAACACACTCCTATAGGGGGAAAAAACACAATCCCAACACCCAACACAAATCCAATGTTCAATCATTAAGTTACAAGACTCAATATGAAGGAATAATAACTCTTACCCAACTTTATCTAAATCTTTGAGTCTACCCACAAGTCTTCCCAAGCTTGATTTCCAGTCCATAGTGACTTTGACCGCATTGGCCTTTCCGATCCAATAGCAATCACAAAGATCTTTGCTCTGTTCTCCATTCTTCAACAGCTTTGTTACTCAACACCCATGGAATAAGTTAATATGAAAGTGAGAGTGAGGGACTTTGCCAAGTTGGAAGGTAGTAGTGCTCTTGAGGGAGGATACGTGTCATCTACTCTAGAGGAAAATGATCTGCCTAATGTGGTGATGGGAAACTTGGAGAACACACATCCTTCTCAAAATGAAAACCAAAAAAGAAACTCAAGAAAAAGATACGCAACCTCAAGCTTGCTAGAATAATGTGATGTACAATAATTTAATTTTTGGTTTTGTGTCTTTGGTTATGTTGTGAGAGGATGTCTTGATTTAGTTGGCCTAACCTTGTGCTTGTGAGTGGCTATTCTCTAAGCTAGGTTCATTTTGTGTTGCCTTTTTGTAAGCTTGTGAGCCTTTTTGGCCATGCTAGTGTGTTCCCTTTGGACTTGTGTATTGAACTTTGTTTTATATCTCTTTTTTTAATTACCCAAAAAATACACCCTAGAGAGAATTCAAAACTTGCCCAAAGTACCCATAGTACCATCCACATTACCCTCACTAATGTAATATAATGACTATTTATGAATTATAATGTAGGGCCAAAAAGGAATTAAAAGGTGAAAAATATGCGTCTAAGAGACTCAAATGTGAGTCGAGAGCGCCTTGAAGTAGTTTCAAAGCTCGAGCCATTGGTGAGCTCAGGTCAAGCAAGGCTTGCAGCAATTCTAGCACTAGTTAAGCGGGCCTGGCAGGATTTCCAGAGCTTGAGCCACAGCCGAGTGTTGGTTGAGTGTGCTCCAAAAAATTTGAAGAGACCAAAAAACAAAGAAGAAGAAGAAGAAGAAGAAGAAGAAGAAGAAAAAGAAAAAACTCAAATTTTCAAAATCCTACAATATGAGATGGTGCCTAAAAACAAGTGTGGTGCAAAGTGAATTGTGCAAAAGTGCCAGGGTTCAAATGGGTCCAACATGCCATGAGCAATACCACACTCTCAATCTAAAAGAACATGCCCCAAACCTAAAAAGTACAGATTTCGGGAGTTTTATACTACGAAAATTGTCAACCTAACAAAATCTATCCTAACATTTAGGTCAAACTCCTAAGAAAGGTTGTTTCAGTTTTGCCTCACATTTAACAACAATAGCTATTTTAAACTGTTCGTAACTATCTGGCTCATGTCTGTGACTTTCTGCTCATCATCTCCAATACAAAGAAAAGAATAATTCTCTATTAGAGGGTACTTAACATTGCTATCTACGATTCTCCTGGTCCACTAGTAACTATATAAAACAAAATTTTGTAATTTCCACTCAAAAACCTGAGCATGCTTCTTTTATGTCCTCATAAGTATCATAACTTTCTATTGCGCATCGAATTCTACTTGTGTTTTTGTGTCATAAAAGTAAGAGCATCACTTATTTAGTTCTGAAACTGATGGAAGTTTGAGTAGAAACAAAAGATTCAATTTTAAAAGAAAGTATTCCACCAAACGCATTCAACATAAACAAATGGTACTCCGCATGACACTCAATTTGCAATTGCACACACATCTGAAAGCAATGATCAACTATACAACTCCCTATCATGCTCTATGCTCTCTAGTATGATGTATTTGACATAATGAAGATTATTTATCCCCCCAAAAAAAATGACATAATGAAGATGTATGATAACTTAATAAAGTGATTCAAATCACACCATTGACCTGGATTGACATTGTTATTGAACTTCATGACCTTCCCCACTAGTCTATCATGGTGTCTCTGGGCCTAGTGCCCAACTATTTGGATCAAAAGCTCTCTAAAATTTATCTTCTAATTCCTCACCTATATCCCTTTCTCACCCAGGCATTAGGCCCGTTTGGCAGCCAACTTTTTGGCTAAAAAACACAAAAGGCCAAAAATGCCAAAATGTCACATCATATCGATCAATCAATAAAATTTTCCCCATCAACTATCTATTCAACTAAAAAAATAATTCCAAACACGTCAAAAGCTGAAAATCCACTAAATAGGCCAAGTTACCAAACGAGTACTTAGTTTTTAAATAGTAATATTATCTACATATACAAACAAATAAATACATCCTTACATATATTGAGACACATAGCAATATGAACACGGCTAATAGTAGTACAACTTAAGTGGCATGAATCAGGATAACAAGCAAACCCTTTATAACCTTTACATAAAACAAATTAAAATTTTAGAGTGTTCTACGAAATACAAAGACATTGCAAACAATTGAAGCCAAAAAAAAGAAGAGAAAACTTACCTTTCGGACTGTCTACAGGACAATAAACTGGCAACTTAACTGGAAGCTCGCATCGAAGTATGCAACCTCTCTCCCAAATATACTTCTCAGGCTGATCTTCATAAACAACATCACTAACAGACTCAAACCTAGTCGAATTTCCAAACCTCGATACAAAAAACCGAACATTGCCGGTATTCAAATCCGCAACAGCTCCAACCAAGTCAAGATTAATTGAGTTTCTTCCCTCAACATTACCAGAAACAAAATTCCTCAGTTTGCACGAGGCATCGATGGCCTCAGTCGCAATTTGATCAAAATCAGGATTGTTTCCAACAATCAACGCTCCGATTACTTCAAAACCCTTCAATAACAGTGTCCTTAGGTCATCTGCACATAAATTATTTAAGTAAAGATATAAGCATACATAAATACACACATACACACACTATCATATAGAGAGAGTACCCGACTCCTTGGCATAATCTGGGGCGAGTGGATTGGAGGGTAGGGTATGGATGCATCTGAAGGTGGAGGCAATTGTAAACGGAGGGAAGAAAGGAGATCCAATAAGCCATTGAAGGCCTGGTTCGTTCTTGATGATCACCAACTTACGACACAGGACTTGTACACTTGTTTTCGCATTCTGACCATCCATGGATCGGACTCTTCTGTGACAAATTGAAACAATCTCTGTCCTCTTGCCTTCTTGTTTCTCTCCAATTTATGCTGTGCCGTCCTTTTTTCAGGAGAAGGAGGGTGCAAGAGTAATCAATCCTATATACTTATTTCTTGTTAATTGTTATATCCAATATTGTCGGTGTTCAATAGTTGAGTCAACCAGCATCGAAGCCGAACATATTAACTTTTTCAAAATATATATATATATATAAATAATCTATTTTTTCTTAACAATGTTATTCCTTGTTTAAGAACAATTCATAAGAGATTCATAGCTCTTGTTTTAAAAAAATAAAAATATATATTACAAATAGGGGTATGTGCTGTATAGTTCAGACAATTTAAAAGTAAAATTACAAATCGAATAGCAAGTTAGCGGATTGACAAATTATAGTTTGAGTAGTTTTTGACGAATTAGCAGATTAAAGAATATTCTAACTAATTATCATACATTTACATAATATATATACTAATTTATATAATATTTTTTATATATATAACACAAAGTAATTTTACATAATATGTTTTATATATATAACCACTAATTTGTAATAAATTTCATATATTAAATTTCTCTCACACTCATTTTTATATTGATATTTTATTAGAAGTTAAAAAATATATATGTATTAACTATAGCAGAGCAGAGCGGTTCGGTTGGCGGATTATAAATTTTAAAATTTAAACAGCGATTATTGGTAAGAGCAGTAAAGATTGATGTAAATCGGTATAATTTTAACGAATTAGACGATATTTTGCCCGACCTTAATCACAAATGCACAAAATTGGTTCTGGAATAAGTTTTAAAAGCACACCATGATACTTGAATAGTATTATCATGAACAAAGTACAATTAGATTCACTTTGGATTCTATCATTTTGCATGTTACTCTGAATTGAATGTATAAACAAAAAATCTATCATTCATGTTTAAGGAAAACAAGGGATTCATGTAGATCCCAAAATCTATCAACCATGTTTAAGGAAAACAATGGATTCATACAGATCGAGAAACACGGACCTTTCTCTGTCTCTCCCACCAGTGTTGAGATTAAACAAAACAGACCACCCATGAGTTGACAAAAATAAAAGAAATTTCACATAAAAATTCTTCCAAAAACTAATTTCCTAGAAATTGACACCCAGTCTCGAGAAAACGAAAGAAACAGAAACATAAAAAATCAGCATAATTCTTGTGGTGGCGGTGTAGGTGTGGCCTGTGAAGGTGGAAGTTAGACACTTAACCCGTTTGTTTTGAGAGATAGATGAAATATTGAAAGTAGGATTGAGGTGAGATTTATTAATATTGTGTTTGTTTTAGGAGGTGCAGAGGGGATAATCCACTCTGGATTAGGATGGGTGTTAGGCCCCGTTTGTTTTTTAGATGTAGAAATGAGGGAATTGATAGTGAGGAGATTAAGGGTTGGTTTGGGATGTTCTAAAAAAGTACACTTTTTGACTTATTAGCTTATATGGGTTGGGTTTGGATTGGGTTTGATGTGATGTGTTAGAGAGGTGATGTGATTTAAATAAGATGATGTGACTTAAATAGGATAGTGACTTTTTGACTTTTTGTATTATTTAGTAGATGCCAAACTTGGACTAATAATAAGGGATAGGAATGTAAATCTGGCCCAGCCTACTTGGGCTCGGGCCTTGCCGGGTCCATATCGGGCCTCACAAGCTCCAGCCGAAATTCGGGTCGGGTCGGGTCGGGCCAATCTATGAGCCAAAAAATTAGGCCTAGGAGTATTCGGGCCTTGGGCAGGCCTGACCATTTTTTTTTTTTTAAAAAAAATTTTACCAAAATTTTATTATTTTTCACTAAAAAAAATATTGGGCCTCAGGTGGGCCGAGTAGGTTGGGCCTTGAGTGGGCCTTAAGTAGGTCGATGGACTAGGCCACGGGCCGAGCCGGGCTTCAAAATAATGGCCCAGGCCCAAGCCCAGCGACTCTGGCTGGGCTCAGGCCTGAGCCCACCCTGAGCCACTGGCGGGTTTCGGGCCGCGAACCATTTTTACACTCTTAGTTCCATTAAGTAAAATTGTGTTTGTTTTGATGATAGTTGTTAGTATGGAGATTGTTAAATTATTACCCTATAAAAAAAATATAAAATAGTAAAACAAATAAAATTATGATTTTTACTTAACAAAAAATATTAAATATTAATGTTCAAAAAAAATGTCCAACATGTAAATAAAAAATAAATAAAAAAATAAAAAAACCGAAAGACTTAATACCTAATACCACATCCACTTCTTCCATCCCAATCCTCTCTAAAGCTCAACCTAATCTGGACCTCCATCTCAATCCCTTTTCTACTTCTCAAAACAAACACAACACAATTGGTGGGTCTCACCTCTATGTCAATTCCAATCCTCCCTCCATCTTTCAAAACAAACGGGGAGGAGATTATGATGGAAGCTTGAGACTTGGTATTAGAAAATAGTCTGCCGAACTCTTTTTTTTTTTTTTTTGGGTTAAGTAAAAATCATTGTTTTATTTGTTTTATTTTATTTTTTATTTTACATGTTGGGTATTTTTTTTTGAACCTTAACGTTTAATGTTTTTGTATTTTTTATTTGTTTTATTATTTTATATTTATTTTATATAAAAATAATTTAACAATCCCTACACTAACTACTATCATCAAAACAAACACAATTTTACTTAATCCCTTCACTATCAATCCCATCAATTCTACCTCTGAAAACAAACGGACCCTTGGAGTTTTGGACTCTGGCTAGAGAGAGATCATTAAACTAAGAAAGTTCCTTGTTGGGTCGCTGGACTGAATTGATTAGAGAGAACCCCTTTTTTCAGATAAATTAGGCAAATGGTACATCTAGTTTACACGATGTGGTAATTTAATTCATGTTGTTTTAATTTGTTTGATTTTCTCTTTTAATTTAACGAATTATGTCATATTAGTTTAATAAATAACGGCCGTTAGGTTTGGTAGATAGAAACTCAAACGATGTGTCAATTTGGTCTTTATAGTTTACACAATGTATCAATTTGATCCATATTATTTTAATTTGTTCGATTTTGGCAGGGCCCAAATTGATATATCGTTTGAGTTTTTGTCCAATAAGTTTAACGGCCGTTATTTATTAGACCTATATGACACAAAATTAAAGAGCAAAATCGAGAAAATTAAAACAATAAGGACTAAATTGACGCATCATGTAAACTATAGGGATCATTTGCATAATTTATCTTCTTCTTCTTTTTCTTTTTCTTTTTTTTTTTTTTTCGTAGGTTGGTCTCCAGTGCTAATCGGATTGGACAATGAACGGACTCGTCGAGTATTTCATTAATGTAAAAAATCACGTTAATCAAATATCGATAGTCACTTTATCAGTTTATAGTCACTTGATCAGTTCACATGACAGAAATGGGAACTAATAAAGTGACTATCAGTATCTGATCAATATGATTTTTTACAAGTATGAAGTACTTAATGAGTTTTACACATTGAACAGTTCGAATCATCGAGAAGGACCCTAAGTGAGCTGAACTGGACAATCCAATTGAGCTGCCTAACTGAAAGTTCTTTTTTTTTTTTTTAAAGATAAATTACATTGACACCCCTTGTATTATTTTAAAATAACACTACACGCCCTTTATTTTTTGAAATCATACTGTCCTCCCATGTCAGATAACAACGTTCAATTTAATTGTGAGTTTACCATTACACCCTCACTCTCACCCTCCTATGTTCTTCTCTTCTTCCCTCCCGTCTCTCTCTCTCCCTCCCTCTTGTAGCCCACAATCTCTAATATATTATTCAACACCAAGCAATGATTGATTATTTTTCTGACCTAAACGCATCTCCTTCATTTATCTATACCACCATACCTGGCCCCTACCTATTTTCGCTAAACAAACTATAACAATAAGCTCTCACCTTCACCCCATACATCCACCAAACCAACTACTACTATAATTCACACCCTCAATGTTGTTCGGAAAGAAAGGTATCATAGAGAGACTCAAAGTGACATTGCATCGTCATCCTTATTTGGAACGAATACTCTTCTCTTGGTGGTTATGAAGGTAGTCTATGAGTAGATATGGATGTTGTGATGTCCCGAATCCTTTAAAACAAATTGAGTGCATTAATTGGTAATCTATGTCTCCTTGTGTTGTCTTCATTATTGTTAAACCATTTAAGTCTTGTATTATTATCCATTCTTCCTTGTGGTTCTTCAGGTAGGTACATCTATCACGACCCAAACCCGTCCTTATAAGTTTAGTACCATAACTGGCCAGTAATCCTGGGATTACCGAAGGCCTTTGAACAGATTAACATATATTAAGGGTCTGCAAAAGCAAATATACAATATACAACGTCCATTGAGCTGTGCAGACAAACAGGGGACAGATAATTTAAATTTTTATATATATACACGTGACGTCATAATACAACCATCTTATGTCACCCGTCGATACAGATAAGACAAAAGTGGGGCTTAGCCCATTATACAAAAAGTCAGAAATTGAACGAGAGTCACGAAAAGAAAACAAAACAAGAGTTAAAAACATCATTCCCAAAACATGACCACTTGACTTGACTTAATCCAGAACCTCCTCGGGAGGCACAAAAGGGTGGTCAACAAAACAAAACTCTACAAGCAACAGCTTATGCCTGGTTACGCGTCTACGCATCTACATACATAGTATAAATAGTGAGTGGAAGCCCAGTGAATAATAACAGAGTAAAGGTTTTACTAAATGATGTCCATACAGAAACAGAGTCTTGTATATAATCAGATGTCAAAGCAGAAATAGATTCATATACAAAATCATATTCGTAATCAAAGTTCATACATTTCACATGATAATATGTGATACATCCATTAGCGTTAACAAATCCGATGACCCATGAAGGGACGGCCGTGAAGACATTCCGATGACCCATAAAGGAACAACTATAAGGCATTCCGATGACTCATGTGCACAGAGACTTTTCCGATGACCCATAAAGGGATGGCCATAAAGGCATTTTGATGACCCATAAAGAGACGCATATCGTATGATACTAAGGATGCCGCGAATACATTCAGAAACTTGGACCATCATTCATTCAAACAAAACATAGCATTCAGAAAACTAATCATTTTGTATCATCGGAATAATTAAAGTTAAACATAATTTTACAGAGTTATTACTCACAGATGGCTTCGATAGCAAAATAAAGAAAACGTTAGATTTAGATAGTCTATGGCACGTGACCTACGCAAACACATAGCAAATACACATTAAAACACATGCTCTGAATATACTTAACTCATTACATTTCGTTCTTAGTGTGTTTCTAAGTCTTATCCTCATTATTATGTCTTAACTAAGGCTTAAGAATGCCTAGGATACAATGAGATGCCAAAATGTGTTTCAAAACACTTGGTCAAATGTGCTGAAAACAGGGTCCTCACTTGAGCGTAGCTTACTTCGCTCGAGCAGAGGCTCAAAATAAATGTGGTTGCTTGAGCATAACTTCGGTCGCTTGAACGATCTATAAACTCTGCAAAAGTACTAGTTGTGTGAATTCTCCGCTCAACGGTCACTCGAGCATAAGACTAAGGTCCTCGCTTGAGCGTAACTTTTGTTGCTCGAGCGGTCTGCAAAAATGGTAAACTTCTGGGAGCATGTATTTTACGCTCGAGCCAACTCTTGGTCGCTCGAGTAGAAATGCAAGACACAAAGTGATCGCTCGAGTGCAGGATCTGTCGCTCGAGCTATGAGGCTGAAATCTAGAATTTCCAGATTGATGTTCAAAGTCCAAAACTCAAATTCAATGCTGTTACACACCCCTTTTGGGCCAAACTTGAGAAAATATATATAAAATCATAGAACTTCATGAATTAAAAGTCGTTTCGCAAAAATCAAGGCCCAAAGAGCAAGTCAATTGTTGAAATCAAACTTGAAATTCAATATATAACACATGCATAATAAAACATGATTTCTTCCCCCCTCAAAAAAAAAAAAAAAATGATCAATTAAGGTAAAAGGATGTAGAATTTGATGAATTCCCCAAACAAGGTTAGAATAATGGCATGCATGAGAGAATTTCTTAGAAATCAAACTCAATGTATGAGAAAGAAGCATACATGCATGGTTTAGCCTCTAATTCACCTCTCAAAGCTTAATTCTTATTCCAATTCCTCTTGAATTCATGTGGTATGTCTTAATTACACAAGTAAAAGCTTGAATCCTTACCTAAACTCTTTAATCGGGCTCTAGATTGCTAAATATTTAAGCTTCTAAGCCAACTCCCTTCAATTTCCTTGTAATTCACCCTTCTTAAGCTTTGATTCTTTCTCTCTCTCTCTCTCTCACGTTTTAGGGACTTAAAGATGATGATATGAAAGTGCAAAAATGTATTTTAAAGGTTACATGAGCCTTATATAGGCTCCATTAGTGGCTCTAATTAATTGGAGTTAAATATGACTAAGTGTGATCATTTATTCCAATTTATTCGTTCCGAATTGAATTTTAATGAAACCAACCATAAAATTCTAAAAATATCAAATAACATAGAAATCAAATCAATTTCGTGATCGGATGCCGATAAGGCCTTCAATTCGCAGAACAAAACAGAAACACAAACAGATATTTCTACGATAAACAGATAGAAACACAAATAATGCAACATACATGTAATTAATTCAGAATTTCATCTCAATTACTCATTAGGCATAATTAATCATGGTTTATCAGCTAATCATAGATCAGGGTTGTTACAGTCTTCCCCCCTCAAAGAGTTTGGTCCTCCAAACTCGAATTACCTTCGTTTTGAAAAAATACCAGATCTAACAAAAACAAGTCAGCGTATCTTTTCTTTATATCTTCTTCATCTCTCAAGTTGCATAGGTCCCTCCATGGTTTTGCCAATCTACTTTTCCCAACGGTATTTCTTTGTTCCTCAATCTTTTGATTTGGCGATTCACAATCTGTATTAGCATCTCTTTGTATATGTAATCATTCTTCAAAAGCACATGTGTCGGCTCAATAACATGATGCGGATCCCTTAAATACTCTTGAAGGATTGAGACATGAAAAACGTTGTGCATATGCTCCATAACCGGCAGTAAAGCTACTCGATACGTCATTGGATTGATCTTTTCAAGGATTTCATATGACAAAACATATCTTAATGCTAATTTACTTGTTACTCCAAACCGCGTTTTCCCTTTCATAGGAGTCACTTTGATAAATACATGGTCCCCGACTTCATATTCTCAATCTCTTTTTCAGACATCTACGTAACTCTTTTGGCGACTCTGTGCAGTTTTCAATTTCTGCTGAATTAATTTCACATTTTCAGTTGTTTCTTATACAAGTTCTGGTCCTAATAAAGGTCTATCGCCTACTTCGGCCCAGCAAATCAGAGATCGGCATTTCATACCATACAATGCTTCATAAGGAGCCACACCGATGCTTGAATGATAACTGTTGTTGTACACAAACTTAGCCAAAGGTAAATAAGTCTCCCAATTCCCTTGGAAATCCAATACACACATTCTGAGCATATTTTCCAAGGTTTGAATGGTTCGTTCGGTTTGGCCATCTGTCTGGGGATAATAAGCACTGCTTAGTCTCAATTCAGTTCCCAAAGTCTGTTGCAAGCTCTGCCAGAATCTTGAGGTGAACTTAGGATCTTTGTCAGACGTGATAGATACTGGCACACCGTGTAATCTCACAATCTCATTCACATAAATGTTAGCTAACTTGTCCGCATTATAAAAAGTTTTAACAGGCAAAAAATGAGCAGATTTAGTCAAACGATCAACTATGACCCAAATAGAATCCATACCTCGAGAAAAGTGAGGCAAACCCACAATGAAGACCATGGTAATATGTTCTCATTTCCATTCTGGTATTGGAAGCGACTGAAGCAATCCAGCAGGTTGTTGATACTCAGCTTTAACTTGTTAGCAATGTAAACATCTTGCTACAAAGTCAGCAATGCTCTTCTCATTCCAGGCCACCAGAAATTCTGTTTCATGTGATGGTACATCTTTGTATTCCCTGGATGCATAACAAATTTGGTGTTGTGAGCTTCAGTTATAACACGTTCCCTCAAATCAAAACAATCCAGTACACAGAGTCGATTATGAAATTTCAATACATTATTGTCAAACACAATCCCGGCCTTGGCTTTGAGTCAATTTCATTCACAATCTTCTTCAGACATTCATCTTGCAATTGTTTCTCTCTAATCTCTTCAATAATTACAGGCTAGGTAGAAATGGCGGCTAGGATCCGTCTCGTTCACGTAACACAATTTCAATCTCATTCTTCTCCAAGTCACACAACAACTCCCTTTGCCGGTGAGCAAACATGACAAATTGCCAATGGATTTTCGGCTCAAGGCATTTGCAATGGTATTGACTTTCCCCGAATGGTACAAGATCTGCAAATCATAATTCTTGATTAATTCAAGTGTCACGACCCAAACCCGCCCCTGTAGGTTAGGCATCGCAACCGGCCAGTAACCCGTGGATTACCAAAGGCCTCTGAAAAGATTAGCAAATAATAAGGGGCTGCGAAAGCAATAATACAAAATAGACAAGGTCCAATGAGCTGTGATAACGTATATAGGACAGAACATTTCAAAACTTATTTATATATACATAAACATGCCAGTCCAGATACACAATATTTACAAGGTATTTACAGAATGTACTTCCCAAGACCTAACTTTACAGAGCATACACAAAGACTAGCATGAATACAAAAACAGCCATGGCATTCGGCTTTGCTCGGAACCTCCTCGGGAGGCACAACAGTTGGCTGACAAAAACAAAACAGAAGGCCATCAACTCTAGCCCTGGTCACCCGCCGGCTCACCTACATACATAATATAAACTGTGAGCGGAAGCTCAGTGAATAATAACAGAGTAAAGGGGTTTTATGAATGATGTCCAGCACAAGTTAGGATCCAGTATTTAAATCAGAACATATTCAGACTTCAAAACAGAAATAGATTTAAATACACACTCATGTTCATATTCAGATTTTGCATAAGATCATAAGTAGTACACCCATTAGCTATCAGATCAATTTGTCCAGAGACCCACATGCATAGTTGGTACCAATGACCATAAAGGTCCATAGCTTGCGCGCAAATAGCCATGGTATTGTTACCCCCAGGCAAGGGCCACGTGCAGATTGGCCGCGGTATTGTTACCCCCGAGCGAGGGCCACGGGAACTAAGGGTGCCACAAATACTTTTCAGAAAATTGGACATTCATTCATAATTCGTGAGATAGCATTTCAGAAAACAGATCATACCATACCAGTCAGAAAATACTTAAGTTAAACATAACTTTACAGAGTTATTACTCACAGTAGGCCTTGAGACAGACAGACAGAGTAAACTTGGTCAAACGGTACGTGGCACGTGACCTACACAACACATAACAGATGCACACTTGAAACACACGTTCTAATTGTACAAAACTTATTTTGTTGGCTCTTAGTGTGTTTCTAATCTCTTATCCTCATTATGGGGTCTTAAACATGGCCTAGGAATGCCTAGGATGGAATGAGGATGCAAAAATGCATTGAAAACCATTTCTCAAATTTTGCTGAAAATAAGGTCCACGCTCAAGCATGGCTTTCCCCGCTCGAGCGGACATGCAGACAATGAATCTCCGCTCGAGCGTGGACTTCCCCACTCGAGCGGACTGCAAACTTATGAAAAAGTGCTGGATACATGAAATTCACGCTCGACAGGCGCTCAACCCCCGCTCGAGCGTGTGACACAGACCCTCGCTCGAGCGTGGCTTCCCCCGCTCGAGCGGATTGCAAAACACACAAACTTCTGGGTATATGCATTTCACGCTCGAGCGTGACTCTCGCTGCTCGAGCGGAAGTGTATGTACTCAGGCTTCACGCTCGAGTGTGGGTCAAATTTCTAGAAAATCCAGATTGACCTCCAAGCATGAAACTCAACCTTTAAGCCTTCAAAACTCATTTTTCTGGGCCAATATTTGAGAAAACATATAATAACTCATAAAACAACATGTATTAAAAATCATTTCAAGAAATCATGGCCCAAGAGCAACCAATTTGTGCAAAAATCAACATGAACTTTATGAATATGCTATTAATTCAATATGCAAGAACCTCTTTGAATTCAAACCCTCCAAAACATAATCAAACTTGATAATTTGATGGAAAACAAGTTGAATGACCATAATGTGAGTGAAATTAACACATGCGTGGAAGGAATCTTAGAATTCAAACTCAAAACAAGGAAATTTATGCATGCATGCATGGATTGACTCTCAAAACAACACCTTGAGCTAAGTCTAGACTTTAAATACCAATTTCGCCATGACCCCAGCAAGAACAACTCACATTCATAATTAAAATGAGGAATTTTCTACCTTTAGGTCTTCAATTTCAAGCTTAGTAGCCTAATCTTCCAAGTTGCCTTCAATTCTTCTAAGTTCAAGCAAAATTCTAGATGAACTCAATCTTGTTCTCCTACTCTCTCTCTCCCCTACAGTTTGGTCTCTCAATGGATGATAAAAGATGTAACCAAATGTATGAATCAAGTCTCAAAGTTGCCTAGGTAATGGGCCACTCAATGCAATTTGGTAATAAACTTAACCAATGCAATTTATCTAATTTAATCATACCAAATCAAATTTTAATTAAATCTACCATAAAATCACATATATTCTAACTAGTATGAAACACTAATCAATTTCGAAATCGGGTGCCGATAAGGCTTTCAATTCGCAGTTCAAAGTCTAAACATGAACATATCATTTTATGGCAAACAGATAGAAACGCAAAGATAATGCAATACATATGCAAATTAATTCCGGATTCCTTCTAAATTACTGTTAGGCATAACTAATCATGGTTTAGCAGTAATCGGAGGTCGGGGTTATTACATCAAGCCATTGCATTTGTCTAATGTTTAGTTCTTTTTGGGTGAAGAAATACTTCAAGCTTTTATGGTCCGTATACACCTCGCAAGTCACACCGTACAGATAGTGTCGTCAAATCTTCAGAGCAAACACCACAACTGCTAATTCAAGGTCATATCTTGGATAGTTCTTTTCATGCGGCCGAAGTTGCCGAGAAGAGAAGCATATGCAATTACCTTTTCTGCCTTAACACACACCCCAAGCCTTTATAAGAAGCATCACTGTAAATCTGAAACCCATCGATTCTGTTAGGTCATGTCAGGATAGGTGCAGTTACCAATCTAGTCTTCAATTCCTGGAAGGCTGATTCTCGCTGCTCAGTACAATCAAATGGTACATTTTTCTGTGTCAACTGTGTTAGTGTCATGACCCAAACCCGCCCCTATGGGTTTAGCACCGTAACTGGCCAGTAATCCGAGATTACCGAAGCCTGCTTAACAGTAATACAGTAAAACAGAGTACAGGGGCATGGCGGAAGCCAATACAGTAAATAAACAATGTCCAATGAGCTGTGACAGTCTGTATGTGTAATAGCCCCGACCCTGATTAGCGCTAATGGGACTTAATTACGTCTAATAATAATTAAGGGAAAAATCTGGAATTTATTTGCATGTGCATTGCATGAATTACGTGTTATTATCTGTTCGGTGTCGGAATATCTGTTTGTGTTTTAAACTTTAAACTGCAAATTGGAGGCCTTATCGGCGACCGAATTCAAAATCGTTTGGTGTTTCATAATCGTCCTAATTTATGTGATTTTATGGTGTAGTTATGTAAAATGTGATTTGGTACGATTAAATTAGATTAAATAATGATTTAATGCTAAGTTGGACTTATTTACCATTAGACCACTTAGTGGCCATTGTCTACTCACCTCTTGAGCCTTAATACATTTGATCAAAACAACATTTCCTCAGTCTCTTCCTTTGTTCTAGCCGACCAAGAGAGAGAGAGAGAGAGAGAGAGCTAGAGAGGGAGAGATTGAGTTCTTCTTGCAAACCTTGTGTGGAAGTTAGGAAGATTGGAAGAGCCTTGCATGTTCAACCTCTTACATCTTGCATTCAAGGTTTAAGGTAGGAGATTATCCTTTTAATTGTAGGTTTGAGATCACTTCTTGCATGGTTCATGTTAAATTGGTGACTAGAGATAGGATTTGGTTCATACATGGTGGCTTGGGTAGAGATTCATGCATGCATGTACATGTGCTTGGCATATGAAGTTGTGTTGTACCAAATTTCTACATGCATGTGCATATTTTTGCTAGAGCCTATGAGGTCAACAAATTTCTGAGTTAAATGTTGCCTTGGACCATGATTTGAAGCTTTGAAATGCATTTGAATTCATGCATGTTTGTTTAAACTTGGTTCTTGAAAATTTATGGAAATGGTGCTCAAATTTATTCACTCTTGGCCCTTGAATTTACAAATTGGCTTTTGAAACTTGATATTCTATGTGTTTACAAGTGTTTTTCCAGAAATGGGCCCAAGAGGATTGAATTTGTTATGTCAAAACTTGATTTTGAGCTTGGGACTCGAATCTGGGATTTCCAGATTTCAGTCGTCCGCTCGAGCGGGGGAAGTGCCGCTCGAGCGGGAAAATCGAGCTCCCAGCATCTTGCACTGTACACCAGTCCGCTCGAGCGGAGGAAGTTGCGCTCGAGCGGAGGACTGGGTGACACGCTCGAGCGGGCGTCGAGCGGAGATTTCACCTATCCAGTACTTTTTGGTCCGCTCGAGCGGCGAAGTGGACGCTCGAGCGGTGACCTTTGTTTGCTTGTCCGCTCGAGCGGGGAAACCTGCGCTCGAGCGGGACCCTGTTTCGTTAAATTTTTGAAAATGTTTCTAAGGCATTCTTTTGCATCCTCATTCCATCCTAGGCATTCCTAAATCATGTTTAAGGCTCCATACTGAGGGTAAGGGGTTAAGTACACACTTAGGATCGTTGACGTAAGTTTTGTACGTTAGAAATGCGTGTTTCAAGTGTGTATCCGTGATGTGTTATGTAGGTCACGTGCCGCAATCCGTTTGACCCTCTCGATTTCGTCTACCTATATCAACGCCCACTGTGAGTAATAACTTTGTAAAGTTATGTTCAATGTTATGTATTTTCAGTATACTATGATACGAAATGATTGATTCTTTGAAAAGCTATGATATATTGGAAATGAATGAATGAATGTCCAGTTTTTCTGAAAAGTATTTGTGGCACCCTTAGTCCGGATGGCCCTCGCCCGGGGGTAACAATACCGTGGCTACTTGCGCGCAAGATATGAACCTTTATGGTTGTTGGTACCAACTTTGTTGTGGTCTTAGGACCTGCCTGTTGTGGTCTTCGGACCTGCCTGTTGTGGTCTTCGGACCTGCCTGATCTGATAGCTAATGGGTGTATCACATACGATCTTATGCAAAATCTGAATATGATTATGAATATGAGCATGTATTTAAATCTAGTTCTGATTGGAAATCTGAATGTGCATAAGACTCTGTTTTTGATAAGACTGTGTCTCTGATATAAACTCTGATTTTTAACTCTGTGATGAACATCATTCATTAAAATCCTTACCCTGTTATTATTCACTGGGCTTTCGCTCACTGTTTATTATATATATGTAGGTGAGCCGGCACAAGACCCTGGCCAGAGTTGATGGCCTTCTGTTTCGTTTTGTTGTTGTCAAGCCACCCGTTGCGCCTCCCGAGGAGGTTCCGCTTGAAGCCTGATGTTTGGGCAGTTTTGCATTTCATGCTAGTCGATGGTTGTGTTTTTGTAATGTCGGATCTTGGGAGTACTTGATGTAAATATTCTGTACATAATGGTGTACTTTGACTGGCATGCTATGTATATAAATAAGTTTTAAAATTTTGTCCCATGTTTGTCATCACAGCTCATTGGACCTCGTTTATTTTATACTATTGCTTCCGCAGCCCCTTAAAATTTGTTAATCGTTTGGAGGCTGTAGGTAATCCACGGATTACTGGCGGTTACGTCGCTAAACCTATAGGGGCGGGTTTGGGTCGTGACAGTATGCTAAAAGATTTTTCATACGTATATGCAGTCGGAGACAAACAGTATGTACAATATATACAACCAGTCAGAGCAAGGACTAAAACCCTATTAAAACAGTACAGTACAGTCGATACAGTGTTACAAAACGGTACAGAGACAGATGGGGAAAATAAAAACACCCCTAAGCCATATCATGGCAGGCTCGGAACCTCGCAGTGAGGCACATTGGTTGGCTTGACAAAACTGGAGTTTATCCCGACGCCTCTAGCATTGGTCCGGTGCCTGTACACCTACATATATATATGAGCAGTGAGCTAAAGCCCAGTGAATAACATAAAGCGTAAAAGGGTTAAGAATGAATGTCCTTACGGTAATGAAAACAGTTCATTAAATCAGTATATCAGTTGTTCAGTACAGTAAACAGTCATATGTGGTACATCCATTAGCATAACAGTAAGCAGTAGGTCTTAAAAGACCGAGCAGTAAATGATGGCCATCAATCAGTAAACAGTAGTGGTTCCAACGAGGGAACCGACAGAGATCTCTGTAACAGTAACAGTAAACAATAGGTGCTAAGGATGCCACAGTACAGTTCAGAATATAGGATATACATTCATTCAGTAAACAGTAAACAGTTCAGAAAACAGTACAGTTCAGTGGTTCAGAAGATAATCATTTTGAACATATCTTTACACAATTGTTACTTACAGAGTTCTGGGCTACAGTGAACTAGAGCGTCTCCTCGGAAAGCCAACCCTACACAGTTTACAGATTGAACACACACTAAGCTACACAGTTGGGAAAGATAATAACTTAATCCCTAATTTGCCTCGGTGTGGTTCTACATCTATATCCTCTTTAAGATGCCTTAAATATGCCCTAGGAATGCCTAGGATGGAAAGAGGATGTAAAGATGCACTTAGAAACATTTTACAAAATTTTCAGAAAACAGGGGTCTCGCTCGAGCGTAGCTTTCTACGCTCGAGCGGACATGCAGACAAAGGGCTCCGCTCGAGCGTGAATTCCGTCGCTCGAGCGGACTGTGTGCTACAGTAAAAATACTGGATGCTCAAAGTTTACGCTCGATGGGCGCTCGACCCTCGTTCGAGCGTGAGACACAAGTCCTCGCTTGAGCGTGAGTTTCCTCGCTCGAGCGGACTGTGAACTCATGCAAAGTACTGGATGCACCCATTTCACGCTCGAGCGTGACTTTTTTCGCTCGAGCGGAATGCATGATCACAGAGTGTACGCTCGAGCGTGGACTTCCTCGCTCGAGCGTGGGTCCAAAATCTGGAAATTCCAGATTTGAACCTCAAGCTCAAAAACAAGTTCAAATGCCTTAAAATCGATCCTCTTGGGCCAAAAACCTGGAAAACACTTGTAAACACATGATATTACATATTTCAAAGATCGATTTGGTAAATCAAAGCCCAAGGGTGTTTAATTAAATCCAAATTCAAACCAAATTTCATGAACATGCTACAACCATGACATGCATGAGTTTTAAACAACTTTCATGCTTCAAAACATGCTCTAATGAGCTCATTCTTTTCAAAACAAGTTGAAAACATGGACTTAAGCTTAATTATGAGCATGCATATGACAATTTGCCATGAAATCAACTCAAAATTCATCATTACAAACATGCATGCATGATTCTAGCTACAATACAACATTACAAGCCATATCTTGGCTCTAATCTACAATATTCCTCTCAAACATGCAATGAGTGACTTAAATCAAAAGCAAGAGGGCAAGAACTCTACCTTAAGTCTTGTAGTTCAAACCTAGAAGCTCAATATCGCAATTCTCTAACAAAATCTCTAAGTCTCCAAGCAAATCAAAAGCAAATCAAGAAGAAAACACAACTCCCTCACTTCCTCTCTCTCTAGATCGGCAATAACAAGGGAATGAAGCTGATGAAATGCTGGTCTAAGTGCATACAAGTCTCAAATGTGGTCTTAGATAGTGGCCACTAGATGGCATGATTGTAATTAAGCCAACCTATGCAATTTAACATATTTTACTCTAGTTTAATCATACCAAATAAATTTTCAGATAAATACACCATAAAATCACATTATTTCTACTAATCATGGAACATAATCAATTTTGGATTCGGCCGCCGAAAAGGCCTTCAATTAACAGTTTAAACATAAAAACTGAACAGATAATTAAACAGTCAAACAGATAAACATGAAATTAAACATATACAGTCAATCGATTCAGTTTCAGATCTCAGTCAGTCAGTCCAGTATTTTAATCAGTTCAATTACTTCTCATAATCAGTCTCAGTTTAACAGTAATCAGTAGTTTTTCGGTAATCAGCGACGAGGGTTGTTACAGTTAGTGGCATAGCAAGTTTTGAAAAGTCTTTCACAAATCTACGATAGTAATCTGCAAGCCCCAGGAAGTTTCTGATGTCTGACACGTTGGTTGGTCTTGGCCAATCTATAATGGCTTCAATTTTCTGTTGATCACATGTCCTAGAAAAGCTACGCTGTCAAGCTAGAATTCACATTTGGAAACTTTTGCATATAACTTCTTTTCTCTCAAAATCTGTAAGGCAGTTCTCAAATGATTCTCATGCTCTTCCCTGCTTTTGGAGTAAATCAGAATATCATCAATAAACACAACTATAAATTCATCCAGAAATTGTTTAAAAAACCTATTCATTAGGTCCATAAAGTTGCGGGTGCATTAGTTACCCCCAAATGGCGTCACTAAAAATTCATAGTGCCCATATCTAGTTCTGAATGCCACTTTCTCTACATCTTCTGCCTTGACCTCTAACTGTTAATATCCGGATCTAAGGTCTATCTTGGAGAACACTTGTGCTCCCTGAAGTTGGACAAATAGATCATCTATTCGGGGTAGTGGGCATTTATTTTTGATAGTCACTTTGTTCAATTCCCAATAATCTATACACAATCTCAACGATCCATTTTTTTTTTTGACAAACAAAATTGGAGCACCCCAAGGTGAAGTGCTCGGGCGGTTGAATTTCTTGTCTAAGAGTTCTTGGAGTTGAACTTCTAATTCTTTCAATTCAGAAGTTGACATTCGATATGGGGTTTTAGAAATCGGCTGTGTTCCAGGTACTACATCAATAGCAAACTTGATTTCCTTATCAATTAAGTCTCTGGGTAAATCATTTGGGAATACATCGGGAAATTCACTTACTACAAAGATGTTCTCAACAATAGAACCCTCCGAAGTCACAATCAAAATGCAACATAAGTAACCCCGGCACCCTTTTTTTAATAACTTCCTTGCTTTCACAAAAGAAATCAAATATGGTAGAGGAATTACTCCATTCTCAACAAATACAAACTCAGGCATACCAGGTGGTCAAAACACAACATTTTTATTCATGCAATTAATAATTGCACAATACTTTGTCAACCAATCCATGCCCAATATACAGTTAAAATGGTCAATGTTCAAAGGCAGTAAATCAACATACAATGTCATATCACCAATCATAATATCACATGCTGGATAAATATAAGCACATATCATAGAACCTCCAGATGGTGTAGACACAGATAGTAAACAGTTCATGGTTTCAAAGGTCTAATTAATTTAAGAGAAAAAACATGCAATACAAATGAGTACGTAGAACCAGAATCTATCAACATATAGGCATTCTGAGCATAAATAGAGATTATACCTGATACCACTGATTCAATATTCTGTACATCCCCAGGCACTAGTGCGAACACTCTCCCTTGTCTTAGCATTTCATTCGCTATGTTACCCCTGGCATTAGCTCTGGCATTTGACCTGGTCATAGAAACAAATCCAGCTGAACTTGCTGCGGAACGATTGGCATTTTCAGACCGGACTAGACAATCTCTCATCATGTGGCCGGTTTTACCACATTTGAAACAGGCACCCGTTGCTTGATAACAGACACCCTTATGTTTCCTTCCACATTCTAGGCAAGTCGGTGTAGATCCACCACTCTGGCTCGAGTTACTGGAAGACCCCATGTTTTGCTTCTTGCTTCCAAAGGAGTTGCTTTTTCTAAACTTATTTCCCGACCTCATACCTCTACATTCTATTATTGTTGGGGCGTTGCTTTGCTTCATAGCTGCTAAGGTAGCTTCTGCCATCAATGCTCTATCTAATACTTCCACATAGGTAGGCAACTTCAAAACGCCAACCCGGTCAAACACTTCCAAAGTCAAGCCTTCTTCAAATTTTTGTGCCTTTTTATAATTGGTATCCACCATGTGTGGAGAAAACCGGGCCAATTCGATGAACTTAGCTTCATATTCAGCGATTGACATATTGCCTTGCTTGAATTCTTGAAATTTAGAAACTTTTCGGTCCCGAAAACATTGAGGGAAATACTTATCGTACAAGATTCCCTTGAATTGAGCCCATGTCATGTTCCCATTATCGTTTCGAATTAACAACCACCACCTCCGAGCTTCATCCTTTAACGTATAGGTGGTCAAGAGCACCTTTTGAGTCTTGGAACAGGAAAAGACTTCATGTAGTTTTTCCATTTCGAGTAACCATGTCTCAGCTTTCAATGGTTCAATCCCACCCAACAATGTTGGCAGTTTTATTTTCATAAACTTCTGGGTCGGATTGATTATGTCATTGTTATCTGGTTCATTTTGTACTAGTGGAGGCGAAGGAGGCATGGGTTGTTGCCTTAGAGATTCCGTTAAGGCTGCAAGCATTTGTTCCATGCGACTCATGCTAGCCTCAGAGGATTCAGTTGTACTGTCATTTCTTGTATTTTCCATTGCTATAGGCAAACAGAGCACTTACAAACATAGACCAATAATTCTTTTCACAATATTCAGAACATTCAATCCCAGTTCATTCGTTTCAATTTCATGTGTTCATGTTCAGATTCAGTTTTCTAATGTACAAAAATTAATACACACACAATCATACATGCAGATGGAATGCCCCTAATTCTTACTAAGACACCCTAAAGCTCATATGGACTCGTGAGTGAGGTATAACTCGTGCTCTGATACAACTCTGTCACGACCCAAACCCGCTAGTAATCCTGGGATTATCGAAGAACTCTAAACAGATTAACATATATTAAAGGGCTGCAGAAGCAAATATACAATATACAACGTCTATTGAGCTGTGCAGACAAACATGGGACAGATAATTTAAATTTTTATATACATACACGTGATGTCATAATGCAACCATCTTATGTCACCCGCCGATATAGATAAGACAAAAGTGGGACTTAGCCCATTATACAAAAAGTTAGAAATTGAACGAGAGTCACGAAAAGAAAACAAAACAAGAGTTAAAAACATCGTTCCCAAAACATGACCACTTGACTTGATTTAATCTGGAACCTCCTCGGGAGACACAAAAGGGTGGTCAACAAAACAAAACTCTCCAGGCAGCAGATTAGGCCTGGTTACGCGCCTGCTCACCTACATACATAATATAAATAGTGAGTGGAAATCCAGTGAATAATAACAGAATAAAGGTTTTACTAAATGTCCATACAGAAACAGAGTCTTGTACATAATCAGATGTCAAAGCAAAAACAGATTCATATACATAATCATATTCGTAATCAAAATTCATACATTTCACATGATAATATGTGATACATCCAAGGTTCTGAAAAGCGGTTGCGGTCGCCATAACGGTGGCGGTGGCGCGGTTGCGGCTGCGGGGTGTAAAGGCCATTACGTAACGGTTGCGGTAATCGGAACCGTGAATTTTTTTATTTTTCGCACAATTTGAAAAAGCTTACCGATACGCACATTGTTTTTCCATGATCATATTTATTGGGTTTTAAAATAAATATTGATCAATTTTTATAAATTTTTAAGTTTGATCCAATATATTTCATATTTTTAAATAACTATAAATTGAGTTTTTTACATTTTATTTTAATAATTAATGACTTTATATTATACAAAAAATCAATCACTAACTATTATATATAAGATAAACAATGACAAAAGTAAGAGAATAAATAAAAGCCTATATATATATATATATTAATCAAGCCAAATAAATAATGACCACACTTATTATTATTATTATTATTATTATTATTATATTATTATTATTATTATTATTATTATTATTATTATTATCAAACAATATATAGATAGACACACACAAACAAAATGGTTGAGTGATAGCAGCTGAATAGAATAGCATAGGTCTTACAATTTCAACAAATCAATAACATGTTCTTCATCTTCCCTATTCTCTCTCTCTCTATCTCTTGTTCCTTCATCTTCCCTCTTCTCTCTCTATCTCTCTTCCCTATTTTTTTTAAAAAAAAAATTATATGTTTTTTGTGTTTTTTTCGAAAGAAGCAATTCGGAACTGTTACATAACGATGCGTAACAGGCCGTTACGGCACCGTTACAACCGCTATATCAGCCGCTATAGCCGATACATCTGTGAATCTCAATCACACTGCAAAAGCGGCCGTAACGGGTGGCGGTAACTACCACAACTGTTACGTAACGGCGTTACGTAATGGTTGCGGCCACTTTTTAAAACCTTGGATACATCCCTTAGCGTTAACAAATTCGATAACCCACGAAGGGACGGCTATGAAGGCATTCTGATGACCCATAAAAGGACAGCCATAAGGCATTCCGATGACTCATGTGCACAGAGACGTTTCCGATGACCCATAAAGGGATAGCCATAAAGGCATTCCAATGAACCATAAAGGGACGCATATCGTATAATGCTAAAGATGCCACGAATACATTTCAGAAACTTGGACAATCATTCATTCAAACAAAACATAGCATTCAAAAACTAATCATTTCGTATCATCAGAATAATTAAAGTTGAACATAACTTTACAAAGTTATTACTCACAAATGGCTTCGATAAAAAATAGAGAAAGCGGGCGATTAGGATAGTCTATGGCCCATGACCTACACAAACACATAGTAGATACACATTGAAACACACGCTCAGAATATACTTAACTCATTACATTTCGTTCTTAGTGTGTTTCTAAGTCTTATCCTCATTATTATGTCTTAACTAAGGCTTAAGAATACCTAGGATGCAATGAGGATGCCAAAATGTGTTTCAAAACACTTGGTCAAATGTGCTGAAAACAGGGTCCTCGCTCGAGCGTAGCTTCCTTCGCTCGAGCAGAGGCTCAAAATAAAAGTGGTCGCTCGAGCACAACTTCGGCCACTCGAGTAGTCTATAAACTCTGTAAAAGTAATGGTTGTGTGAATTCTCCGCTCGACAACCGCTCAATGGTCGCTTAAGCGTAAGACCAAGGTCCTCGCTCGAGCGAAACTTTTGTTGCTCGAGTGATCTGCAAAAATGGTAAACTTCTGGGAGCATGCATTTTACGCTCGAGCCAACTCTTGGTCGCTCGAGTAGAAGTGCAAGACACAGAATGATCGCTCGAGTGCAGGATCTGTCGCTCGAGCTGTGAAGCTGAAATCTAGAATTTCTAGATTGATGTTCAAAGTCCAAAACTCAAATTCAATGCTGTTAGGGCCAAACTTGAGAAAATATATATAAAATCATAGAACTTCATGAATTAAAAGTCGTTTCGCAAAAATCAAGGCCCAAAGAGCAAGTCAATTGTTGAAATCAAACTTGAAAATCAATATATAACACATGCATGATAAAACATGATTTCTTCCCCCCTCCAAAAAAAAAAAAAAAAACATGATCAATTAAGGTAAATGGATGTAGAATTTGATGAATTCCCCAAACAAGGTTAGAACAATGGCATGCATGAGAGAATTTCTTAGAAATCAAACTCAATATATGAGAAAGGAGCATGCATGCGTGGTTTAGTCTCTAATTCACCTCTCAAAGCTTAATTCTTATTCCAATTCCTCTTGAATTCATGTGGTATGTCTTAATTACACAAGTAAAAGCTTGAATCCTTACCTAAACTCTTTAATTAGTCTCTAGATTGCTAAATATTTAAGCTTCTAAGCCAATTCCCTTCAATTTCCTTGTAATTCACCCTTCTCAAGCTTTGATTCTCTCTCTCTCTCACGTTTTAGGGACTTAAAGATGATGATATGAAAGTGCAAAAATGTATTTTAGAGGTTGTATGAGCCTTATATAGGCTCCATTAGTGGCTCTAATTAATTGGAGTTAAATATGTCTAAGTGTGATCATTTATTCCAATTTATTCATTCTGAATTGAATTTTAAAGAAACCAACCATAAAATTCTAAAAATATCAAATAACATAGAAATCAAATCAATTTCGTGATCGGATTCCGATGAGGCCTTCAATTCGCAGAACAAAACAGAAACACAAATAGATATTTCTACGATAAACAGATAGAAACACAAATAATGCAACACACATGCAATTAATTCAGAATTTCATCTCAATTACTCATTAGGCATAATTAATCATAGTTTATCGACTAATCATAGGTTGGGATTGTTACAACATCTCAGTATGTTTTGAGGTGTCGTCTTGTTCTCTGGAGGTGGGAGTGAAACCGGGAAGGTTGGCTAATGTTTTGTAGTTACTTTGTCTCACCTTCAGGTTGAGACCACTCGGGCGGTCTTGCAGTCGCTCAAGCAGTGAAATCAATCTTCTAGTATCTCGTTTTATAGTTTGAACTTCTGGGAGCATGTTTTCTTCGCTCGAGCGGTATATTAAAAAAGGGAGTGGAGATTCTGGGAGTAGATATTTTTTGCTTAATTGATCATTCGAGCGGTCTCTTAAATTTGAATTGTTCGAGCGCAGGTTTGGTCGCTAGAGCGGTCTGTCCACAATCTGCTCCAAAAATTATGTCAAATCACTTCAAAAGTTGAGCCTTACGCACCTTCTATCACTTTTCACCTTCACTCTCTTACATTAACTTTTTTACTCTCTTTTCTCTCATCTCTCTCTAGAAAACCCCTCACCCACTTCATTTACTCCTTGATCTCTCTTATCTTTTGAGATATTGGCATTAGTGTCTTTTTTAATTTTGGAGAGCTCGTTAAGGGCTACATTGTGTACAGTGGAGATCAGATTTTAACGCCGTTGATTTCGGAGCTTTTCATCTTTTCATCTCTTCTTCTCAAAGTCTTGAAGTAGGGATTTTCTTTGAGTTATATATATAGTTTTAGCATATCTTGTTCTTTTCACTACAATTTCTAGTTTGGGTTTGGGTTTGGGTTTTGAGATGTTGAACGTGGGAAATGTTAGAGAAATGATTTCTTTCTCATGATTTGGTCCAAGATAAATTATTTTGTGAACTATGATTACTTTGGGGATGCATGCTTGTAGTTATTTTGAAGGAAAACCCCTATTTTAATCAAACCCTAGATTTTGGGAAATTTGAAAAAAAAAATGAAATTCGCGTAATATTCATGAAATTGTTGTAAAATCTCTTGACAAATTGTAGAAACCTTCCTTAAGTTATTATGTTGTTGAGGCACTCATGAGGAGAATGATAATTTGGTTGAACAATTATAGTAATATGTGATGTGTATATTGGGAAACTTGGAAAAATTGATAAATGGACATTGATTATGAATATGAGGAAATATCATATGTCACATGGATTCGTACCTTACTATGATTTTGAGAAGTATTAAATCATGGAAGTCTTACTTGAATAAATGTGAGAATTATGGATACATTGTGCAAAGAAGATATTTATATGTAATTATTTCTCATTTCATTCATTTACATGATCTTGAAATATTGTTTACGTACGATCTTGACTCGGAAATAAACTCATTGTTTTGAGAAAACAACTGTTGTTATTAAAAACATTTCGGGGTAAATAACTTTGGTAAGTCCGGTTAGGGGATATAGATAGGAAATTAAGTTGGCTTGAGTGTCCTTGGTGTAAGACTAGAAACACGCACGTGTGAGTGCCTAAGCCATCCGGTTAGTAGCCGGTAAGGTAGGATTTAGTAATGCTTGATATGCCTACTTGTAGACACTAGCCCTAGGGAATTACCTAAGTCATATTTACCACTCCATTGTTTTAAATCTTGACTTTCATGAAGATAATGAACCTTGAATGAAATATTGCATGGATTTCGAAAGAAATGGAAAACTTTAACATTTGAACATGAAATGGCATCGTATTCATTGATGTGAGATTTGCTTAAAACATATATACTTTGCTAAGATATCTCTATTGGGCCTTGTGCTCACACCTAGTGGATTTGTACAGGAAATAATGCAGTGATCCCGCCTAGTTGAAGGTGTGGAATATATTGAGGGCAAGAGGCTCTCTCTTTTGTAAGATTTTGTTGCAAGCCAAGGGCTTAATATGTTTGGGTTTGACAACCTTTTTGTGTAATCAAACTTATGCCTTGGAACTTGTAGCCTCAGGGCATTTATCTTATTGTTCTCTTCATTCACTTTCATATAGTTACACATGCTATGGATTCATCATTTTTAGTAGGGTGAATATGTATTGCATGTGAACATTTTTTCTGTATACTACTTTTATGAAACGACGTACTAGTTGAAGAAGTTGGTTGATGGAGGTAGGATCATGTGTTGAGTACATTTATCTTATTTAAATTATTATTTATAAATTTGGGGGCGTTACAGATGTGGCTAGTTAATGTAGTTGGTGTCTTACTAAGTTGGTCTTTTGTTTTATAAAGAGTAGTAGTGATGCTTATCAAGCCCCGCAAGGTGTTCGACAAAATGCCCCAACGATGATTGCACCAACTCATCTCTACTAGCACACTGCATTGTGGCTGTGCTTTAAGAGATGGTCCATTACCAAGTGCACCAATGACAAACTAGCCACCACAGTTGTACCTTGACAACTCTTCTTTGTTATTCTTTATCTCTTAAGTCTCTCTCTATTCTTCTCTCTTTTTTATTCATTGTCATAGATCCAACCTATTAGCAACATCAGGATCTCATGTAGTTATGGTTTTGAGAGATGCCCACAAGTTGTTCGATGAAATGCTTTAAATTATGAGTGGTGCTATGATGTTGCAATGAAGGTACTAGTTCACGAACACCACGAGCTATTCAATGAAATGGCCTATTGTGTTTAGGGATGACAAAATGCCCCAATCCACCGAGTCCCTGACCTTAATGGGATGGGTTTGGGGGGGTTGAATAGAGTAGGGTCGAATTTGGGAAAGCTTTTGAAAAACCCGATTAGGTTTGGGGCGGGGGTAGGAGAGAGTATTTTTTTACCCGAACCCTACTCAATCTACAAATATAATAATAATAAATAATAATATTACATATATATGTAACATGTGTATAATATATTGTTGAATTTTTTTAGAATATCTAGGGTGAAGTACCAATAAATTCCAAAATGTGATCTTATAAACTGTTTAGTCCTCCATTTTTTCTTATAAACCCAAAGGTCCCATTAAAGTGGAAATTACATAAAAGAGTAATCACTTACATGTTTGGGTTTAATTTTTTAGGGACAAAAAAGGGTTTCTCAAAATGTAAAATTATATATTTGGGCAATCCGCACTATAGAAATTTTGAATTTTTCCCCATTCTGAAACAAATCTCACATTACGAACAAAAACATAATACTCTAATGTAATATTCAAATAACGTAACACTTCAATGTAACACACTAAAAAAACTCCTTGGTGTACTTTTTCCAAACGTAACAACGCAACACTAGGGGAAAAAAAAAAACCTCCTTGATATACTTTTTCCAAATATAACGCTCCAATGTAACACACACACACACATAAAAAATTTAAAAAAAAAAAACTCTTTTGTGTACTTTTCTCAAACGTAACACTCCAATCAATGTAATCCCAAACGTAACACTCCAATGTAACAAACACAAAAATACTAAAAAACTCATTAATATACTTTTTTTCAAACGTAACACTCATAGTTTGAAGTTATACATTTGCCCAAAACTTACTAATGAAATTTGTACTACTTTTGAAATGGTTTGAATAATCCCGCATTTTTTTTTTTAGTATTACATTGGAGTGTTACGTTTAGAAAAAGAATATTAAGGATTTTTTTTGTGTTACATTAAAGTACTACACTAAAGAGTTTTTTTTAAGTATTATATTGAAGTGTTACGTTTATAAAAAAAAATACACTAAAGAGTTTGTGTGTGTGTGTTACATTAGAGTGTTACACTACGGAGTTTTTTTAGAATATTATATTAGAGTGTTACGTTTAAGAAAAATACAGTAAAGAGTTTTTTTTTTTTTTTTTTTGTTACATTAGAGCGTTACACTAAGAAATTTTTTTGTGTTAAATTAGAATGTTATACTAAGAAATTTTTTTGAAGTGTCATATTAGAGTGTTACATTTGAGAAAAGTACACTAAGTAGTTTTTTTGTACGTTACATTAAGGTGTTACCCTAAAAAAAAATCTGAAGTCTTATATTGAAGTGTTATGTTTGAGTGTTACATTAGAGTATTATAGTTTGAAATTATACATTTGGCCAAAACTTACTAAGTAGTTTTTATACTCCTTTTGAAATATTTGAAGAATCTCACATCCTTTTGGAATGTTTGAAAAATTCCATATTTAGTAATTTTTGTACTCCTTTTGAAACGTTTTCCAAATAAAAAGGATTTTCATATAAAAATTATCCAAATTTGATTCTTATACATTGTGTACCTTACCTTTCTAGCACAAAAGAAAAAAATAGAAGGAAATATAATAGAAATAAGGGTATAATCGTAAATCTAATTTTTAAATAATATATTAAATATATTTTTCCAAAATCAATGGGATTAATTGGTTTATAAGAAAATCTTTAGGAATAAATTGATCACCATTCCTCAAGATGAGATTTATAGGTAAATTTTCCTAATATCTATTGAGTTTTTATTATGTTATATGTATAATACAATTTTAATATATGTACAATATATAACGTATATTTTTAATTATAAATAGCATTTTCTAGTTTTAGTTATTAAATTTTATTATTATTGTTAAATTTCTTATTGTGTTGTGGATCGAGTAGGGTCAGGGGTAAGGATTATATTTGCGGGTTTGGGTAGGGGTGGATGAGAGTTTCATGAGGGTTGAGTCAGGGTGACAACAAACAACGAAAATGAGGGTGGAGTGGGGTAGATCCCCAACTCATACCTTACATGTTGCAATCTCTAATTGTGTCCCACACTTTTGTATTAATTCTAACTTTTGATTAAAATCACAGGAATTGGCAAACATGGGTTGAATTACATAGAGGTAACAATGGGTTTGGCTGGTGGTGGCACTAGTAATGTGAATGGTCTTAGGTTTGGAATGGAGTGATTAGCCATGGGTGGATTTCGAATGATGATGATTGATGGTGTTAGATGCTGTAATGCTATGTGAGGAAATTGACTTTAATGAGGGCAGGATAGGTATTTCAAAAAAATATTAACAATTTCTGTTGGGTCAACTAGCGGTTGACTCACAGAAAGACTAAACTGTTACAAAAGTTTTTGAAGGAACGTTTTAATATTTCAAAAAATAAAAGGGTGAGAGTATAATTTCAAAAATATAAAAGGGGTGTCGGTGTAATTTACCCTTTGAGACTCCTTTTTTTGTTTAACTACCCCCACCACCCTCAATGTATTGGGATTGGCCAACTTTTTACTTTTTGCTTTTTGTTTTTTGTTTTTTTTTTCTCTCCTATCACTCACTGACATGTGTCTGTAGGAATTATGGGGGTCAAGAAAAAATGAGTCTCTATCATTTCTGTTTTGGTACATTGGAAATAAGAAAAGAGAGGTTCCTCTTGTACACGTATGTTGAAACGAGAGAGGAGAGCCCTAATTTTGAAAAAAATTAAAAGAAATTATTAATAGAGCTTAATAGTTAGACTTGATTTTCATTAAGTCTTAATAAAATCATCGCTAAAAATTATTTTGTGACAATTTTTTACATATGTAGCTAAAAATTGACAATTAAAAACTTTTTTTTGTTACGATTTTTATAAATTGTAACTAAAATTTATAATTAGTGACATTTTTCTGTGATGAATTTTTTAAAATATCGCTGAAAGTTAAAAATTAGTAACTTTTTTGTGGTGTTTTTTTAAACTGTCGCTAAAACTTATAATTAGTGACATTTTTTGGTGACAAAATTTTCAATTTGTCGCTGAAAATTAACTATTAATGACTTTTTTTAATAGTGTTTGATGAAAAAATATCATTAATTATCATAAGACTTATTAGACAATAAGTCTACATATTAGAACCTACACGTAAGTCTCCCAAAAAATTAATCATGGATTTGTCACTTATTTTTTATAATACTATCATGTTTGGATTCAGAAAATTGAATTCACATTTTATAAAATTGTTTAGTTCCAAAAAATTGATTTTTTTATTTTTCGTATTTTATAATTTTTAGTGAAAATTTTTAATATTTCACGTAAATTTTTTAGTTTTTTAAATATACATAATCTAAATACGCGTAAAAAGTATAATATTTGTGAAAAAAAAAACTTTAAAAAAAATCACCAAATACAAAAAATACGAAAAAAATATGTTTGTATTTTGTTGTATTTAATGAATTTTTAAAAGATTTTTGCACAATATTTATTTATTTTTTAAATATATTAAGGTTAAGTGGATCTAAAAATTAAAAAAAAAAAATGATTAAAACATTTTAGAAAATCATTAAAAATATGAATTGAAAACTCATAAAATTGTTTTTAAAAGCTCAAAACCAAACAGGGTGATTGGTGCAATTAAAATAAGTAAAAATAAAACAAAACATTTGCTATATATGGTATGTTATGTATTTGGTAAAAACCTTATTTATTAAACTTAAGATTCAATCTTGTTAACTGTTTATTTTTTTTTAGGAAAAATAACCAATAAATTCTATTTTACTCTTAAAATTATATTTTATAAACAATTTAAACTTAATTAAAAAATAAATTTTTAACTATAAAAATTATTAATTTTATATTAAAAAATCATAAATAACAATTGGATTGAAACAACTATAGTATTAAATGCATCATTTTTTATTATTTAAAATTATGAGTTTTTTTAAGTGTAACCAATTTAAAAAAGCTAAATTCTATTAAAATTCTAAAGAGTTTTGAAAAATAATGCTATGACAAATTTATATATTTCTCAAATAGTTGATGAATCTTATACTTATACTTTTGTTTATGAACAACATTTAATTTCAATAATTAAAATACTTTTATTATAAAATTTTATATAAGATAAATTATTTATGAAATTTTTTGTTCATATTTTAATGAGAAAAATAAAATATACTATTATGAATAATTGATTTTTTTCAACAATTTATAAAATAAAAAATAAAGTATGACTTATTTATTAATATTGAAATATGATATAACTCAATAGTAATTTTCAAAACAAAATAGCACTTGTTGGTAAACTTTTCGTTGTAATTTATGATTTTTTTTAATAAAATATCATAATTTTTATAATTAAGATATAATTTCATTTATATTAAAAATATTTATGAAATTATTGTTCACATTAAATGAGGGATAAAAGTCGGATAAAATACATCATTATGAAGGAATTAACCTTTTAGGAACATTTTATGACAAATAGGACTTAGTTGTCCACTTGATAAGACTCAATAGTAATCTTGTCACATCCCGAAATTTATAACAATAACCTGTCTCATAATATTACTTACAATTGATCAACAATATCATATTTTCTATTTCATTCATAGCTTTGATCAATAGAAAAAATAACGTATGCGATATACATTCATAAATCTTAGATCCTGAATCAATAGCATATGACAATGATACATAATTTAAAATAAAAGCAAAACCAAATAATTACATGCCTTAATGGCTACACCTTTCTAAGTCGATACTTGGGTACAACAAAATGAGTTTAACTCAATATAAGTAAAGCCCAAGGCTTATACAAAATTAATTTCAACAAATAAACAAAATGAAACTCTTGGCTCCAAATCCTCCCAAGTTATGTCCTTGGTGGAGGCATATCATTAGCACCTGAAAGTTGTTTTTCACATAGGATAAACCAAAGCACAGTAGAGATATTCTAACACAATATATGAATCTTAACAAAGTTATTAGGTGAATGCACATGTATGCCATTTGTCAAACATTCCTCATTTTCTATCTCGAAACAATGCAATGCCCAATTATAAATCAATTCATGAAAATAATCCTTTTATAATAAAAAACACGGCAGTGGATACAAAATACTGGGAATTTCTAGGTACGTGTCTACCAGTAGGCTATACAAGCACTACCAAAGCCATTTTACTGGTACTAACCAGAAGAATCGGCATCTAACTGCGCAGGTTTCTATACTTCCACCAAGGACACATAGGCCAATATAATAACCACCACCGCACCTCCTAACCAGGTTCACCAAGGTATTCATCCATTTTTTTTCTCAAAATCAATATATTTCAATGTTCAATATGAAATGATGCTCAATGCACAATGTATGATAAATTAGTTTCAATTTAACCTAATTCTCATGCATTGTCTACAACAATCAAAACTATCCTCCACTGATAGCCCAAAACAGATATTTCTACTCAACAGATATTTTATTTAACAATAATTAATATCTCAACATTTTCAAAATGGGAGTGTTAATAAATATCCAACTCCACTCTCATCATCAACAAATACATTCTCTATATCTATTCAAGGCTCAACATATTTTCCTTTACTTCCATAAATCAAATATCAATGATTTTCACAAAAATCTATTTGGTTCTTTAAAACCTCATTCAAAGAGTAAGTTTCCACAATTTCCACACAACTTAATAATAAATACCCTTCCACAACATTCTCAAGCATTTATTTAAAAACCCCTATTTTATTTCCCAAACCAAACCCTGGGTTCAACTAAAAACCCCCTAAATCACTAACTCATTTCAAAGAGCAAATAACTAAGCTAAGAACCATATCAAAGGTTGAAGAAATCCTTCCATTAAAGTATAAGACAAAAGGGAACAAAGGTAGAAACTTGACAGAGCCGAAAACAACAACTCCTCCGATTAGAACGAAGCCCTCGATGTGCTTCACCTTTTACTCCAAAGAGTTAGGGTGAGGAAACCAATGGATTTGGAGTATTTGGTGCTAGAGTGCAAGAACTAGAGAGAGAAAGAGAGTCAAGATTTTAGGGTTTTGAAATGTTTAGAGAGAAAGAGAGATGAAAAAGTGACTAAAAATGGCCTTTTCTTAGACTGATATACGCACAGACCGCTTGAGTGACCAAAACACCGCTCGAGCGTTAGATACAATAAGTAACACCGCTCGAGTGCACAATGACCCCCTTCTAGAAGTTCAGACCTACAAAAGATTGCTCGAGCACAAGAAGGACTGTTCGAGCAAAGATACCACACTTCCAGTAGTTGTGCAGACTATAGAAGACTGCTTGAGCGCAAAAAAGACCGCTTGAGTGAACAAGTAAAAATCTGGACAACAACTCTTTGAAAAACTAACTTCCCAACCTATTTCAAATGCAAACACAACTCCCAAATAACCAAACTTAACTAGTAACAAGATGAAAATGAGATAAGCAATAGTTAAGGACATGGATTCTCAAATTCAAAGCAAGAAATGGGTTGAGTCTAAACCGAAACCGTTATAATTTTCCCCTTAAGGAATTTCGCTCCCGAAATTTAAAACCAACTATCATTCATTGAAAGGTAAATCACGTCATATATCATCTAGACTTGTAACAAAGACAAACAGAGTTTTTCAACATCAACTATTACAGTTCAATTCTCCAAAACATATACAATGTTTATATATTACAATATAAATAAGATTTTCAACACAAGTCTCAAATATTAACAAATAGGTCCGGATACTTCTCACAAACTTCTATTTCACGCTCCCAAGTCACCTCCTCAACTCCGTGTTGTCACCACAACACCTTAACCAATAGAATAGTCTTGTCTCGCAAGACTTGGCCCCGAGAGTTTAAAACTTGTATCAGTCTCTCCTCACATGAGGCATCCTCATCTAACTCTAACTCGGTCTAATCCAACAGATATGAAACACGTCATGAACCCCAAAAAGTTATGGCAGCAAGGCCAAATGATAAGCTACCTCCCCGACCCGCTCTAGAATTTCAAAAGGCCTAATAAATCTAGAAGACAACTTCCTATTTTTCCCAAATCTCATTAAACCCCGTCTCGGTGATATCTTTAGAAATATATAATCTCCTATCTCAAAAGATAAGGGTCTTTTCCAACGGTGTATAGCTCTTTTAGCGACTCTGAGCCGAAGCCAACCTCTTACGAATAAGTGCGACCTTCTTCGTCGTTTCCCGGACTAATTTAGGACCTAACATAAGTGCGTCACTCGGCCCAACACACTGAAAATCTATACAATTGGCCATACAAGGCCTCAAACGGCGCCATACCAATACTCACTTGAAAGCTATTATTATAAGCAAACTCTACTAAAGATAAATGCCTCTCCCATGGCCTCTAAAAATCCACAACACAACCGCAAAGCATGTCCTCTAAGATTTGAATGGTTCACTCGGACTACCTGTTAATCTAAGGATGGTAGGCGGTACTAAACGTCAATCTAGTGGTTCAGGCATTCTATAGGCTTTGCCACAACCAAACCGTGAAACGAGGATCTCTATCCGAAACGATAGTCATAGAGACCCCATGAAGTCAAATGTCCCTAATATAAAGGTCAGCAAGATAATCTATCGAGTCACTCATGCGCATAGGTACAAAGTGTGCTAACTTAGTTAACCGGTCAACTATCACCCACATGGCATCATTATCCCATTGAGTCCTCGGAAGATCCATAACAAAATCCATATGACATGCTTTCATTTCCACTCGGCTATAGGTAAGGGTTGCCACAAACCTGCTGGTCGTTGGTACTCGGCCTTTACTTGTTGACAAGTAAAGCACCTCAAAACAAACAAGGCTACGTCTCTCTTTATCCCTCTTTATAAAAATTGACTTGAAGTACCTCTTCCTTACAAGATTTTGGCACAAAATGACGGTCCAAATACCTCACACTCGAGTCAGAATACATGTTCAAGCCCTTCTCCACCTTTCCACTGGATATTGGCCCTGTTTGGTACAGCTTAATTTCAGCTTATTTCAGCTTTCAGCTTAATTTAAGCTATTTTGATGTGTTTGGTTTAGCTTAACAATACAACTTATAGCTTTTTGTAAGTCAGAAATCAACTTATTCTTTGAGTGGGGCAGGAGAAGCTTAATTTATAAGTCAGAAATCAGCTTATGTTCATAGTTATAAGCTATAAGCTGTTAAGGTATAAACTATAAGCACTTTCCCACAGCTCTACCAAACAGGGCCATTGTAACAACCCTGACACAAGATTAACGCAGAATCCATGCTTAATTAGGCCTAATAAGTAATTAAGATGAAAACCTGGGTTAAGTACATATGCATTGCATTATTTGAGTTTATATATGTCTGCAGTAGGAATATTTGTTTATGTTTCTGTTTAGTTTTGCGAATTGAAGGCCTTATCGGCATCTGATCATGAAATTGACTTGGTATATGTGTTATTTGGAATTATTATAATTTTATAGTAGGTTTGATTGAAATTCAATTCGGAGCGATTAAATTAGATTAATTAATGTTCTTTTGCTTAGCTAATTAGCCACCACTAATGAAGCCTATATAAGGCTCCTTATGTGCCCTCACTCATTCCTTTTCCTCATTTTCAACATATCTCTGAGCTTATACACACACCAAACGTGAGAGAGAGGGAGAGTGAGAAAAGGTTATGCTCAAACTTGAGTTTGGAGAAGACTGAAGAGAAATCAAAGGGATTGAACTCATTTTCTTGAAGAATTTGAGTCTTAGGTAAGAATTTAACTCATTTATGTAACCTTGAACTTATTTTCTTGAAGGATCAGGGAGAATTAAGTTGTGTCAATCAAGAATTGAACTAGAAGTGTAGAAATTGAGCCATATCATGCATACATACACTTCCATCACATTTTTGAGTTTGAATTTCAAACAAATTTCACATGCATGTGCCTATCACGACTTGGTTTTGAGAATTCATAACATTTCTTATCATTTGACCATAATTGATCATATTTTGGAAAGTTTAAGTTCATAGCAATTCATGTTTGTCATGTTCATAGCATATTCATAAGTTTCAAGTTAACTTTTGAACAAATGGCAAGCTTTTGGGCCTTGATTTTGTGAAATGAATTTGAATTCACCATGTTCTATCTATTTACAAGTGTTACCTCAAGTTTTTGACCCAAAAGACCATGATTTACAGCTTTGAATTTGAGTTTTGTAGCTTGGAGATGAATCTAGAAATTTCAGAATTCGACCTCTCTGCTCGAGCGGCAAAACCTGGGCTCGAACGACCACTCTGTGATCTTGCATTTCCACTCGAGCGACTAGAAGTTTGTTCGAGCATGAAATGCGAGCTCCCAGAAGTTTACACATTTTGCAGACCGCTCGAGTGACAAGAGTTGCGCTCGAGCGAGGACTTCTGTCTCATGCTTGAGTGACCGTCGAGCAGTCATCGAGCGAAGAATTCACATAACCAGAACTTTTTCAAAGTTTACAGACCGCTCGAGCGAAGGAAGTTGCGCTCGAGCGACCACTCACATTTTCGCATGTCCACTCGAGCGAAGGAAGTTGCGCTTGAGCGAGACCCCTATTTTCAACAAGTTTTGTTAAATGTTTTTAAGTACATTTTAGCATCCTCATTCCATCCTAGGCATTCCTAGGCTAAGATTAAGACATAATAATGAGGATAAAGGTTAGAAACACACTAAGAACAAAATGAGATAAGTCATGTGTGATCCAAACGTGTGTTTTAGTATATGTATCTGTTATGTTTATGTAGGTCACGCGATGTAAGCTATTGATCCATTGGTTGACTAGCGAGCTGTACAACAATCTGTGAGTAATAACTTAGTAAAGCTATGTTTGATATGAAAATACTTTCTGAATATTATGATATGATGTAAAATGCTTTTGAAAATGCTATTTTGTGAATCCATGAATGATGATCCATGTTTTTTAATAGTATTTGTGGTATCCTTAGCAGAGGCCCTCGCCCAGGGAAAATAGTACTGTGGCTTATGGTCACGAGGCCCTCGCTCGGGAGAATAATACAGTGGCCCAAGCCCTTGCTCGGGGGAATAATACAATAGCTTATGTATGAGATATGTTACCCAGTACCGGAGGTTCTATTATGGAACTTAAAATGCTTGACCAAAGAGATATGTTAATGCTAATGGATGTACCACACACGAATTGAATATGAACATTAATATGATTATGTTTCTGATACAAACATGACTATGTTCCGATATGATTAGAGATTTGAAATCTGTTTCAGACATCGTTCACTAAAACCTTTACTTTGTTATTATTCACGGGCTTTCGCTCACTGTTTATATTATGTATGTAGATGAGCAGGCACGTGACTAGGCCTAAGCTGCTGCCTAGAGTTTTGGGTCAGCCAGCCACTGTGCCTCCCGGGGAGGTTCCCTTCTGAGATGTCACGTTTTGTGAACTTTGCTAAAGATGTTTTTGTTTTATTTGTCTATCTGTATATTGGGCTAAGTCCCCTTTTGGCTTTATCTGTGTAAATAGGTGACGTAAGACTAATGTATTTATGACGTCACTTGTATATATAAGTTTGTTTTGAACATTTCTGGCTCATATATGTCAACACAACTCTATGGACAATGTATTTTTATATATTTGTTTCCGTAGCCCCTTGTATTTCATAATAATCAGGTCAGAGGCCTTTGGTAATCCAAGGATTACTGACCGGTACGGCACTAAACCTATAGGGTCGGGTTTGGGTTGTGATAGATATCTTCTTTCTGATAACCTCTACTTCATGATCATCCCTGTGTGCTTCTATAGCTCGGCTCATTAATGTAGGTTTTGCAACTACAGTGTACAAAACGGCCAATTCAACAAGCTCGCCAAGTTGCAAGTCAAACTCACCAATAACACCCAATATTTCCCATTCCCGGATGGTAATACTAGCTATACTGCGTACGGATTTCCTACTCAAGGCCTTTACCACTACATTAGCCTTCTCCAGATGATAGTGCAACTCGAAATCATAATCATTTATAAACTTCATCCACTTTATCTGTCTCAAATTCAAATCTTCCTGTGAAGATAGATATTTCAAACTCTTGTGATCAAAAAACACTTCAAACTTCTCACCATATAAATAATGCCTCTAGATTTTTAAGGCAAAAATCATTGCCACTAGCTCTAGGTCGTGAGTAGGATAATTTCTCTCATGTCTTTTCAACTGCCGCGAACCATATGCTACCACTTTCTCCCATTGCATCAACACACAATCCAAACTTTCTCGAGATGCATCACAATAAACTGAATCACCCAAACCCCTCTTCAAAATAATCAATACTGGAGCAATGGTGAGTCTAACTTTAAGCTCTTGGAACGACTTTTTACAAGTCTCATTCCAAATAAACTTAACCCTCTTCCTCGTCAATCTAGTCAATGGTGAGGCCAATCTAGAGAAGTCTTTTACTAAACGTCGGTAATACCCAGGTAAGCCCAAGAAACTCTGGATCTCAAAGGCATTCTTAGGTTATTCCCAATCTTGCACTGCCTCTATCTTAGAAGATTCTACAGTCACCCCTTTTCCATATACCATATGACCTACGAACTTAACTTATTTTAACCAGAACTCGCACTTCCCAAACTTAGCATATAAACAGTGGGATCTAAACAGCTCAAGTACGATCTGCAAGTGTTCTTCGTGTTTCTCTTCGGAGGCTGAGTAGATCAAGATGTTGTCAACAAAGACAACCATGAAATAGTCTAAGAACTCACGGAAGATTCGATTCATCAAATCCATGAACGAAGCCGGTGCATTGGTTAGCCCAAAAGGCATCACTAAAAACTCACAGTGACCATGCCGCTTACGGAATGTCATTTTCTGAATATCCTCCTCATTTACCCTCAATGGTAATAACCTGATCTCAAATCAATCTTAGAAAAGCAACAAGACCCCTTCAACTAGTCAAACAGTTCATTTATACAAGGTAATGGGTACTTCTTCTTAACAGACACTCGGTTCAACTTCCGGTAATCGATGCACAGTCGTAAAGTGCCATCCTTCTTCTTAGCAAAGAGGTCGGTGCTCTCCAAGGCGATGTATTAGGACAAATGAAACCCTTATCTAACAACTCTTGGAGTTGAATCTTTAACTCATACAACTCGGCATATGCAAATCTATACGGTGCCATGGAAATCGGTGCAATACCGAGCACTAAGTTAATGGAGAACTCAATCTCTCGGTGGAGTAGCAAACTAGTAAGGTCTTCAGGAAAGACATCTAGGTATTCACAAACTACTGTCGGCAATTCAACTCAGACCACACCACTCTCACTACCTAAGAAAGCATCACATCACTCTCACTACCTAAGAAAGTTGTGATGCCCCAATTACTACTCTAAGGGTTAGGGTAACGTCACTAAAAAGTCCTTTGGTCAATAGCCAGTAAGATCACAGGAAGGTAGGAGGAGTTAATATAACCTCCCTTCTAAATCCAACCACCTTAGATAGCATGCTATCTTTTTAACAGATCTTAATAGGTATTAACACAAGGTCTCATAAGTAACGCGGATATAGGCATGGGATTACAAAAGCAAATAATAATTACAGTGTTTCAATTCTTAAATTACAAAACGAGTTTCATCACTATTACAATCCAAAAATGAAAGCACGAATAGACTCATAAACAAAATGGCTGCTAACTTTCTCTAAAACAGATACAAGTCTTCAAATGTCTCTGGCTCTTCGTCGGCCTCGTATGTTTCTTCGATACTTGGTATGAAACGCCATGAGCTTTGAATGCACACACCCGTCCCTTTTTCTCAATCCAATACACAATAGCAATTACAACAATAAGGAAGGAAACATGATATTCAAGAAAATAACAAGGGCTACAAGGTTAGTTATTAGTAATCTAGAAACCCCCCAAAGATATTTCATCCTCCCAACCACAAGAATCGGACGCAGATTATTCGATATGCCCCCTCTTTTTGCTGCTTTGTTCCAGACCTTACCTCGAATGCCTACCAACGGTTATATACCGCATAGCGCCAATTGCAAGGCCTCAAAACAGACGGTAAAATAGGGCTTTGCCCATTTCCTCCTCACACCAAACCACCTAGGGTCCGAATACAACCGCTCCATTCAAGGGTTACGAAACAACCACCTGCGCAAGACTTTAACTTTCAAAAGGGAACACGTCCCGTTAACCAATTCAATTTGAACATAACTTTATCTCATAACAATACTCATGTGATCAAAACCCTATTAGCCACCCTATTAAGTTTTCTGTTTAGATTAATGTTTTAAGTTGGTTAGCACAAACAAATAACAAAAGAATAAATTTGCATAAGTATGAGCATCATCGAAGGACTAAAATAAAGGGTATATTACCATAACACATGCAATATCACACCAAGACATGATCATATACTAATAAGCATATTCATGAAGACAAGAGCATAAAACACCAAACTAAATTTTCAGATTCAATACCATCTAAAGATTAAAGATAAAAGGACCATTTCAAATTTTTCTCGAGCCTGACCTTCCTATGGTTCATAGATAATTTCATCTAGTTTTCAGAACATTTTTCAGAAATGGAATAGCTTTTCTAGATTTATTTAAGAAACACTCCAACGCTGTCCAGATTCGTCAACCATTACGAAAATTGGATTTTCTTACAAACCACTAACTCTTTTTCAATGAAACTATTTTTCCTTGAAAGCTAACTCTTTAAGGAAGTTTTTGACATAAAACTGAGGTCCAGGAGATTTTTATACATTTTCTAGAATTTTTGAAAGTTGGCTGTAAAACTGGTTTTTCATGCATAATACTCAAAATAAGAAGATTGGTAAGAAAACAAGCCAACTAAGGGAAATTTCTTACTTCTTTTGTGATGAAAACATACTAAATAATGTATCAATAACTCAAATTTTTAGAGTGATGGTATGCCTTTGGAAATAATGTGAGATATGGGAAGAAAAAGGTAATTTTGCATCTATTAAGAGGAAATATGAGTAGAAGAAGTATCAAAGCCCAATTCATCAACCTTGAACACATGAACACCATTATAACACATCTGAATATATGATTTTAAATCTCTAATAATATTTATTTGAAAAAGGAAATAGAAAGAGAGATGGTGATGTGGCTTACGTGTTGCCTAGTTGAAGAGTTTTTACAAAGGTTCTTCTCTTTTTCTCTCCTCTACCACCAAAGCTCTCTCTCTCCCTCTCTTTCTCTTCCTCTCCTCTCTCTTTCTCTCTCAGTCGAAATGTAAGCATATGAGTGTGTTTTGTGTGCTCAAAAGTGTAGAGAAAATTGGTATATTTATAGAAGAAAAAGAATGGTGAAAAGTCCAAAATGTCCTTAGTTCCAATTCAATTGAATAGGCTCGGATTTAGTTAGGATGAAATGGAATGAATGATGATTAGAGCCTTAATTACACCTTTAAACACGATCTAGTTAAGGTTTTGATTAATCAAAATTGAATAGGTTATAAGTACAATATATATATATATATATATCAATATATAATCATATTTGTACCTAGGTCAATTTTTCTTCCCTAATTCAAGAAATTTGTCCCCAAAAGGACATTACGTATATCTAGGCATAGCTTGGCCAATCATGTGCAAGGAATTTTGGGGGATTTGTTTTGATTTTTTTTTGTGTACAATTTGAAGATATTTTGTGTACAAAATTATTTATTTAAGAAAGGTACAAGTATATATATATATATATATATATGTATGTAATGGTACTAGTTTGGGGTCAAAATGTGATTCAAGAAAAATATGAGGGCCAAAATCTTAATTTATGAGTTTGAACATTTCATTAAGTGTAGTGTTTAATTTATTTAGAATCTGAAAATTTAATTCGGTTAAAGTTTCTTTGTTTTGAATTAAACGGCGAATTGTACTGAGAATCGGAAACCTAGGATTTCTTGTATGGAAAATTTAATTATTATTAGGGTTTTAGAAATGATTTATGAGTTCCTAGGTTCAATTTAGGGTTTGCGAGTTTTCGGTTGGCGCATGTTTTTTATTCTAGGGTTAAAATTGAAATTAATTAAGAAATTGAGGGACTAGAAAGAAATAATTTAAAAGTAAGGGTTAAAGAAAATATTGCAAAGATCAGGGGCCTCACAAAAGCGGCAAGAAGACAACTAAATTCGTCATGACCACGCGAGTCATATACTGGCGACAAAACTCTATCAGCTCGGTCCCCCAGAAAATAAAAACAGTTACCACTCGAGGTGCACATCGTAACTCTCTGATGGTAATAATCTATAATAGTATGGTACAAAGACAACCAATCCATACCTAAGATGACATCAAAACCCGACATGTCTAACAATACAAAAGCAAAAAGAACTCGGCGACTGGTAACCTCAATCTCACAACCGCGACATCCCTGGTCCAAGTCAACCTTACCCTCAACTAGTGACTCTACCCTGAGTGGAGATGCTAACTGAGCTACCTCTAACCCCAAAACTAATGCGCACGCAAACAAAATGAAGAAATGAGATGCACCAGTATTAATCAACACATTGGCAATAGAATTGAACAACAAAAAGCTACTTCTTATAAACAGAGGGTGCTGGCAACTAATCTAGTATGGTAATTGCATACACATGTTCAGTGGGTCTCTACTCTACCTACTCGTTGCTCGGAGCATAAAACTGAAACTAATTGAGCCAAAGAGGCTCCCTGAGTGGCCCTCGAGGCCTGTGCTGACTAGGTAGGCTGATGGCTCTATGTCTGCTTTAAACCAAATGTACCAGATATGCCACTTGCCTGAGGGCAAAACCTCCTCAAGTACTCCGACTGCCCACACTGATAATAGGTAGGCGGCTATCCTCTCCCCTAACTCTGGCTCTAAGAATGAGCCGAAGACAATGCAAATGGTTGCCCTCCTTCTCTCTTCGGGTAAACTGAAGACTAGTGGCCCAACTGACCATACTTAAAGTAAGTGATCCACCCCTGACTATCTCTCCATGAACTAGAACTTGGTATAGGAAAAGTGGATCTGAATTATGCTGCTTGGGACTGCTGTGGGGTGGAACCCCCCTGCTTCTTGTTGTCTTGAGTCTCCCCCTGAACCTCCTAACTCCTTTACTTGAAACCCCTCATCCTTTTCTTATTCTCCTCAATCACAATATCTAAATGAGCCGCCGCCGCCTCCACAAGACAATTGTAATCCCTAATCATAGACCTGACCACCTTGAAAAGGAGCCCGATCCTCAATCTCTTCTCAAACTCAATACAATGGCGTTCTTCCGTCGCTACAAGTTTTGGTGCAAATCTAGAGAGGCTGGTAAAAACAGCCTCAAACTCTGCTATAGGTGTGTTCAGCTGCTTGAGCTTCAAGAACTGATCCCTCAACTTCTCCTTAGCAGCGGGAGGCAAGAACTTGTCCTGAATGGCATTGACAAAGGCCTCACAAGCCACTCCAATGCGCTCTCACACATATTTCCACCATTGACTTGTATCTCCCTTCAGCTGGAAGGATGCCAATGTCACCCTCAAACCATCGTCCTTGATGCCAAGCATCTCAAACGTTTTCAGCATCTGCTCAAGCCACTCATCTACCTTTAGTGGCCCTTTCGGGTCCTCCAAAAACTCATCCGAATTCGACTAGACGAACTCCTTCTTCAGAAAGAACAGCTATGTCTCAACTAGGGGTGGGCGCGGGTTGGTTGCGGCCACGGAACCTCCAATCCGCCATCCGTCCGCCAAATTGGCGGATTGGAGAAAATCAATCCACATCCGTCCGCCAATCCGGCGGATGTGGATTGAGCGAATTGGCGGTTTGGCGGATGGATGCGAATCGGTTTGGCGGTTTAAAATTTTATAAATTTTCAACATAATTGAACTTGTGCACTTCCTCAAAAAAAAAAGAGAGAGAGAAAGTATTACAGTCAATGACTTAAAAAAATATTACAATCATTGCATGCCTCGTCCAAAGCAAGAAAGAATGAAAACTTTAGAATATCACAATCACTGCATGTCTCATCCATATACTACAATCACAGCATGCCTCACCCACATAAAGTGTTACACTCTGTGGTTCTTAAAATATAAAAACAATTCATACCACCAAAACCATGAACAGAGCAGTAGTAGAGATTGTATGTCTCTGTATTGTTCCATTTATATCTGTTTTTAAAAACAAAAACCAACCAGCATATATCATATTTTCTATTTATTATTTTTAGAGATAGATTTAAAAATCAAAAAATATAGATTAATAATACGTTTATTTTTTTCAATTCAAAAAAGATATTCAAGTTGAAAACTTTTTTTCAACAGAATATTTAAACTCTTTTTTAATTGAAAACACAAACAGAATATTTAAACAAACTGAAAACACAAAGTCTGATAAATTACTAGGGGTGCTCGCGGTTCGGTTGCGGCCAAAGGAATCTCAAATCCGCCATCCGTCCGCCAGATTGGCGGATTTGAGAAAATCAATCCGCAACCATCCGCTCGTCATTATGCATTCGTCCAAAATGCGGCGGATCAGTTCGGTTCGATCGATTTTGGCGGATCGGTATATCCGCTGCTCTCCCATAGTCTCAACAACATGGGCTTCGACTTGATTCTCAGTCCTAAGAATGTCCATAGATTCCAGCAAAGCTCCAGCCATTTCACGCGCTAAAGAAACCATGGCTTGCTGACTTGCTGGCTCGACCATGTTGGCCTGACCAATTCCCTCCTCATGTGCTAAAATATCATCCGGTAATAAAACCTCCTACCGCCTAGGCCTACCACGCTTACCACCACGACCACGTCCACATCCTAACATCCTAATAAAAGTAACACAACATATTAGCACATTTACAAATGTGCCGAAGCCCATTCACTCACGTCCTAATACAGTGGACAACAAATAACTCACTCCACATAAGCACCAAATCACATAAACACATACGAACTTCCTTTCTAGATAGTGATCGTCCCACGACATTGCTAGAGTTCCAGTTAGAAATAGCAGTGATCAAGTGCCCTTCTAACAGGACTTCTAAAAACTCATAGATCCAATCAATGTCTAAGAAATTAAATGTCATACTTATTTAGTTACATAAGTATGTTATCACATAGCATACCAAGTCTATTTCTAAAATCATCTAGCAAAATAACCCATTGTGCTAAAAATCACATCCCACAATCCCAAAGTATTCAAACCCGGTCGCTTTGATACCAAGTTGTCACACTCCGAAATTTATAACAATAACCCGTCTCATAACATTACTTATAATTAATCAACAACATCATATCTTTTATTCCATTAATAGCTTTGATCAATACAAAAGACAACATATGCGATATACATTCATAAATCCTAGATCCTGAATTTATAGCATATGACATTAATACATAATTTAAAATAAAAGCAAAACTAAATAATTACATGCCCTAATAGCTACACCTTTCTAAGTCGATGCTTAGGTACAGCAAAATGAGTTTAACTCACTATAAATAACGCCCAAGGCTTATACAAAATTAATTACAACAAATAAACAAAATGAAGCCCTTGGCTCCAAGTCCTCCCAAGCTACGTCCTTGGTGGAGACATATCATCAGCATCTTAAAGTTGTTTTCCACATAGGGTGAGCCAAAACTCAGTAGAGATACTTTAACATAATATATGAATCTTAGTAAAGTTATTAGGTAAATGCACATATATGTTATTTGTCAAACATTCCTCATTTTTCATCTCGAAACAATGCAATGCCAAATTATAAATCAATTCATGAAAATAATCCTTTTATAACAGAAAACAAGACAGTGGATACAAAACACTAGGAATCTCTAGGTATGTGTCTACCAGTAGGCTATACAAGCACTGCCAAAGCCATTTTACTAGTACTAATTGGAAGGATCGACACCTAATCGTGCAGGTTTTTGGACTTTCACCAAAGACACGCATGCCAACATAATAACCACAACCACACCCCTTAACTAGATTCACCAAGGTATTCACCTTTTTTTTTTTTTTTTTTTTTCTCAAAATCAATATATTTCAATGTTCAATATGAAATGATGTTCAATGCACAATATATGAGAAATTAGTTTTAATTTAACCTAATCCTCATGCAATTTTTCAACAATCAAGACTATCCTCCATCGATAACCTAAAATAAATATTTCTACTCAATAGATATTTTATTCAACAATAGGTAAAATCTCAACATTTCAAAATAGGAGTGATAATAAATATCCAACTCCATTCTCATCATCAATAGATACATTCTCTATATCTATTCAAGGCCCAACATCTTTTCATTTACTTCCATAAATCAAATATCAACGATTTTCCCAAAAATCTCTTTGGTTCTTTAAAACCTCATTCAAAGAGTTAGTTTTCACAATTTCTACACAACCCAAAAACCCCAAGTTAAACCTCATTCAAAGAGTAAGTCCCCTTCCAAACCCTAGGTTAAACCAAAAACCCCCCAAATCACAAACCCATTTCAAAGAGCAAATCATTAAGCTAAGAACCATATTAAAGGTTGAAGAAATCCTTACCTCAAAGTAAAAGACAAGAGGAAACAAAGGTAGAAGCTTGACGAAGCCAAAAACAATGACTCCTCCGATTAGAACGAAGCCTTAGACCTGCTCTACCTTTTACTCCAAAGGGCTAGGGTGAGGAAATCAATGGATTGAGAGTATTTGGTGCTAGAGTGCAAGCACTAAAAAGAGAGAGAGAGTGAAGATTTTAGGGTTTTGAAATGTTTAGAGAGAGAGAGAGATGAAAAAGTGACTCAAAATAGTCTTTTCTCGGACTGATATACACACAAACCGCTCGAGCGACCAAAACACCGCTCAAGCGTCAAACACAATAAGTGACACCACTCGAGCGACCAAAACTACCGCTCAAGCACATAATGACCCCTTCCTCGAAGTTCAGACCTGCAGAAGACCACTCAAGCTCAAGAAGGACACACTTTCAGTAGTTTTGCACATTATAGAAGATCACTCGAGCACAAGAAAGATCACTCGAGTGAAGAGGCAAAAATTTGGATAACAACTCTTTGAAAAACTAACTTCTCAACCTATTTCAAACGCAAACACAACTCCCAAATAACCAAACTCAACTAGTAACAAGATGAAAATGAGATGAACAACAGTTAAGGACATGGATTCTCGGATTCAAAGCAAGAAATGGGTCGGGTCGAAACCAGAACCATTATAAATCTTAAGTCCAAAATACGACTTATTAGTTTTTTTTTCTTTTTTTTTATTTCAAATACAATGAGTTGTTCACTTTTAATAATACTATAGACATATTTACTAGCATTACACCTATGTTATACATGGCTAATACATTTATATTATTAGCATTTTTTTTTATTTCAACCTAAAATAAAATAAAAAATCATTGTGTAGCACATAAGGACAAAAGAAATTTAAGACAACGTGAAATATTGACAATGTAACAACAAATTATTTACAAATTAAAGTCTTAAAATTATTTCAAAGTTAAATGTTGCTCAATCTGGATAATAATGTAACATTGATTTTCCATCCAATTAGAATAAAAGCAACAGAAAAATGAATTTGATAATGAGATATCGTTCCAATCAATTCAATGGCTCAAAGTCCTACAATAGTTGTCAAATACATAATGTTAGTAAACAAATATAAATGAATTTAATTTGTTATGTAAAAGAAAATAACAACACACAATGTTTCACACATGCTTACTATGAGGTTACTATTTGTAGTTTGAACGAATGATATTTATTATTTTCATATTAAAATAATCAATAGTTAATCGTACAATTGAACATACCTTCAATGAAGAGTGAAAACTTGTTGAGCATTATAAAAAGTTAACAATGAGATAATAATGGTGAAAAAATGATAGGAAGAATATGGTGATATGTAGTTTGAACTAATAAATATTATTATTTTCACATTAAAATAATTAATAATTAACCGTACAGTTGAGAATACCTTCAATGAAGAGTGAAAATTTGCTAAGTATTACAAAGAGTTAACAATGAGATAATAATGGTGAAAAACAAAGGTAGAGAAAAACAATGAAAAGGGAATAGAGATTTGTGTGGTGGAAAAATTACCTATAAAGTTTCAGTTCAAGATAAATATCAAGCACTTTAGATGGTGAAAAAATTCGGTTCAATGAAGGTGGTAAAATTTAAGTCAATTCATTGAAGGTGGAAAATTTTTATTAAGGAATATATATATTAGGAAAAGTTAATTGAAGGTAGAAAAATATAACAGTTCCGGTTTAGATCCGACCCATTTCTTGCTTTTGAATCCGAGAATCCATATCCTTAACTGTTGTTCATCTCATTTTCATCTTGATACTAGTTGAGTTTAGTTATTTGGGAGTTGTGATTGCATTTGAAATAGGTTTGGAAGTTAGTTTTTCAAAGAATTGTTGCCCAGATTTTTGCCCGTTCACTCGAGCGGTCTTTTCTGCGCTCGAGCGGTCTTTTGCAGGTCCGAACTTTTGAGAGGGAGTCATTTTGCGCTCGAGCGATGTCACTTATTGTGTCTGACGCTCAAGCGGTGTTTTGGTCGCTCAAGCGGTCTATACATATATCAGTCCGAGAAAAAACCATTTTGAGTAACTTTTTCACTCCCCCTCTCTCTCTAAAGACCCTAAATCCATACTCTCTCTTTAGTTCTTACCTTCTAACTCTAAATACTCCCAATTCTTTGATTTCTTCACCCTAACCCTTTAAAGAAAAAGGTAGAGCATATTGAGGGCTTTGTTTCAATCGGAGGAGGAGTTGTTTTCAGCTCCGTCAAGCTTCTACCTTTGTTCCCTCTTGTCTTTTATTTTGAGGTAGAGATTTCTTTAACCTTTAATATGGTTCTTAGCTTAGTTATTTTCTCTTTGAAATAAGTTAATGATTTGGGGTTTTGTGGTTGAACTTAGGGTTTGGTTTTGGAAGTAAAAGGGGGGTTTTTCAAATAAATACTTGAGAATGTTGTGGAAGTGTATTTATTGTTAGGTTGTGTTGAAATTTTGGAAACTTAATCTTTAAATGCGATTTTAAAGAACAAATGAGATCTTGTTTAAAAATCATTGATATTTGGTTTATGGAAGTAAAAGAAAAGATGTTGGGTTTTGAAAAGATATAGAGAATGTATCTATTGGTGATGAGAGTGGAGTAAGATATTTATTATTGCTCCCATTTTGAAATTTCTGAGATTTTATCTATTGTTGGAAAATTATCTATTGAGTATAAATATATGTTTTGGCTATCGATGGAGGATAGTCTTGATTGTTGTAGAAATTGCATGAGAATTAGGTTAAATTGAAACCAATTTATCATACATCTTGCATCAAGCATTGTTTCATATTGAACATTGAAAATGCATTAATTTTGAGAAAAATGGGTGAATACCTTGGTGAATCTGATTAGGGGATGTGGTTGTGGTTATAATGTTGGCTTGTGTGTCCTTGGTGAAAGTCTAGAAACTTGCGCAGTTAGGTGTCGATCCTTTTGGTTAGTACCGGTAAAATGGTCTTGGTAATGCTTGTATAGCCTACTAGCAGACACGTACCTAGAGATTTTCAGTGTTTTGTATCCACTACCCTGTTTTCTGTTATAAAATGATTATTTTCATGAATTGATTTATAAACTGGCATTGCATAGTTTTGAGATAAAAAATGAGGAATGTTTGACAAATGGCATGTATGTATATTCACCTTATAACTTTGTTAAGATTCATTTAAAGTGTTAGAGTATCTCTACTGGGTTTTGACTCACCCTATGTAGAAAACAACTTTCAAGTACTGATGATATGATTCCACCAAGGACGTAGATTTGGAGGACTTGGAGCCACGGGCTTCATTTTGTTTATTTGATGTAATTAAGCCACTAGCTTTAATTGCATTGAGTTAAACTCATTTTGTTGTACCCAAGCATTAACTTGGAAAGATGTAGCCATTAGGACATATAATTATTTGGTTTTACTTTTATTTTAATTCATATATCCCTACCATATGCTATAGATTTAGAATCTAGGATTTATGAATATATATTGCATATGTCATTTTTTGTATTGATCAAAGTTATAAATGAAATAGAAGATATGATGTTAGTGATCATTGTAAAGGATGTCATGTGATGGGTTATTGTTATTTATTCGAAGCGTTACAAAAAATTTAAGATAACATTTTTGTAACACCCTGAAATAATAATGATATCCCATTTCACCATATATAGTAAATGACGATACATTTCCAAATGATTACCTTCTATTCATATAAATTGATTGTACAAAATGTGACATATACAGTTATACATTCATAAGCCCTATCATGAATATATAACATATGCCGCATACGAACAAAATGGAATAAAAGTAGAACAGATAATTAAATGCCATAACGTCTACAACTCTTCAAGCGGCGCTTAGTTACATCAAAAGTGAGTTTCAAATCAATACAAATAAAGTCCTAGGCTTGTTACAAAAAAATTACAACAAATCACCAAAAAAGCCCTCAGCTCCAAGTCATCCTAAGCTAAGTTCTTGGTGGAGACATATCATCAACACCTGAAAGTTGTTTTCCACAAAGGGTGAGCCAAAGCCCAGTAGAGATACTACAACACAATGTATGAATCTTAACGAAGTCATAAGGTATATGCCATGCCCTTGTAAAACAATTCCACATTTCCATCTCAAAACAATGTAATGCAAGATTATATATCAATTCATGAAATAATCTTTTAACATTTGTAATCGGGCGGTGAATACAACACGCTGTGAATCTCTAAACAAATACAACCTTTCACAGAAATTTCGTCTGTAGGAAACCGTAAACCAGCACCCATGTAAATGTACGCTATACAAGCACTACTATTGCGATTTCACAAAAATTTCGGTCGTGGGAATTGGCACCCATATATATACACGGTTTTTAGGACTTTTACCATGGACACACAAGCCAACTTAATTTGAAGAAACCATATCACTTACTCAGATTCACCAAGGTATTCACCCCTTTCTCTGAAAACAATTCATTTTCAATGATTAAGTATGCAACAATGCTCAATGCGTTATGGATGAGGAATTAGTTACGGTTCACCTAATTCTTATGCAATTTCTACAACAATCAAAGCTATCCTCCACCGATAGCCCAAAACAGATATTTCTAATCAATAGAAAGTTTCAGTAACAATAAATATATTTTTATCATTTCTAAGCTACGAGCGATATTACATATCCAACTCCACATCATCATCAGTATCCACATTCTTTCCAATCTTACAAAAACCAACATCATTTTTCATTGTTTTCCAACACAAAGCCAAAACTTATGGTTTTAGAACAAAATCTCATTTTTCTTTCAAAATCACGTTTGAGTAAAGGAAAGCCACTATTTCAACATATCTCAACCACCAATACAAAATCATAACCTTGTTTAAAAACTCATTTGAAAAATCTCTCTTTTACATTTCAAATCCAAACCCTAAGTTTAACCCAAAACCCCCAAACCTATAGATCTTTTGAAATAACAAATAACTAGGGTAAAAATTATACCAAAGGTCTAGTGTAAAGGTGGAAGAGGAGAACTCGGAAAAACTCAACGTTCACGAAATCACGAACCTCTTGGATAAAATGAAAGCTCTTGACACGATCTACAACCTTCCTCAAAAGACCAAGGTGTAAAGATGTCTCCAATTAAGTAGATCTAGAGGTCTATGAGAGAAAAGTTGAGTTTCAAATACAGAGAGAGACTTCACAATTTCAAGGAAAAGAGAGAGAGAGAGAGAAAGAGAGAAAAGAATTAAAAGAAAAAAGTGTTTAGGTCTATTTATAGTAGTAGGATAATATCCCAAAAGTCAATAAAAAGAATAAGTCAAAAACCTCAAAAGGTAGGGCCCAAAACGAGCCCAAAAATCTAAGAAAACTTGCAGGGCCAACCCTCCAAGTAGTGTGTCAACCCTAAAAAAAAAATATAGAGACACTTATGTTTGTGGCAGACAAGGGTCGACCCTAGGAACCCGTGGTGTCGACCCTATATTTCAGTAGACAACCCAAAACAAAACAATAAGGGAAGGATCGACCCTAGGAACTCAGCGTGTCGACCCCAAAAACCAATAGCAACACTAAGAGCAAAGCAACAGACAGGGGTCGACCCTAGGAAGATTGGTGTCAACCCCAAAAGCTGAACAAAATAAGAAAAGGAAGGCAGTGTCAACACCACCAAGACTAGTGTTGACCCCTGAAGCCAAAACCAAACATAATAAAAAGAAGAACAACCACTACGAATATAAAAGCAATAAATAGATCGGGTCAAATCATGATTGCTATGATTTCAATTTTTTTAACATAATTTGAGGGAATAAATTCGGTTAAGTGATGAAAAAATAATTTTGAATATTTTCAGTTAAGGAGTGAAAAAATAATACAAAATATTTTAGTTCCATAATAATATTGATTTCACAGGAAGTATCCAAATTTACAATTTTATTTTAGCATCACAATGAAAAATTTAAGGCAACATTTCAATTTTATTAACATAATTTAATAGAGTATTTAAATTTACAATTGTATTATTTTATTAACATAACTTCAGGGAGTATCCAAATTTACAATTTTATTTTAATACCACAACAAATCAGATTTGTTGAAGGTGGAAAACTTTAAGGCAACATTTCAATTTTGTTAACATAATTTAAAGGGGTATTTAAATTTAAAATTATTTTATTAACATAATTTAAGGGAGCTTTCATATAAATTAATGGCAGTATTGATAATAGCTTCCATAATATATTATATACTGAGAGGGAAGCTTTTAGATGCACTAGGGCCGAGCTAGGCCAAGGCGCGGAAATGGGCCGTGGTAAAAAGGGCCGAGTGAAAGAACCTTGCAGTTAGCCCGGTCCAGTTGTGGTTGTGGTTACCGTAGTCGATATGGTGATATTTAGCCCGGTCATGGTGTTCAGAACTGAGGCATTTGGGCGTCTTATGGTGGACCTTACTCCCGCTAGCTCGGTCAAAGCTTACTGCGGTTCGCTCGGTTTCATCGTTCAAAACCGAGGTATAAGCAATGAAGGGAAGAACCGAGCCAGCTGGAGCTCGGTCATTTCTGCCGCTTTAGCATGGCCATGTTAGCTCGGTCGTTTTGTCATACTACCGAGGTAAAACCATCTCACTTGGTTTAAGCAGTGAGGGGGGTGTTGAAGAATAAGCATTATCTTTCAGGAGTATGAGTCCTAGGAGGAATAAGAGTCCTACTAGGATTGTACCACACGGAACCTATAAAAGCTCATAACAAAACCTATGGAAGAGGTAACACAACTTTGATTCTCAAATACACAGAGCTTTTGTCTATTTGTCTATTTTGCTGACTTAGGCATCGGAGAGGTATCCGGCACACACCCACCGGCTAGCTCACGTTTGTGTTTTCGGGGAGTGAAGCGACGACGTTTAGAGGAGCGCAGACTTGATCAACAGGATTATACGAGAAGATTATTTCTTACTCGTACATATACTATTAGTGAAATTTGGTATATTATTGTTATGTTATATAGGGGGTGTTTGGGAAGAGAGTTGGGAAAAAATAGTCCACTAAAAGTTTGGCTATATTAGTTGGCTTTTTTATTTTTTGCTATTTTAGACTACTTAAAATAGTCACATTCAATCCATAATCATTTCACTTTTTCTCTCACAACTATCAAATCAACTACCAAAAAAAAAAAAAAAACCAACCAACTTCTCAAACTCAACTATTTTAGCTAGTCTAAAATAGTTAAAAAGCTAAATAGCCAACTTCCCAAACAATGCCATAATTGTGTTATATAATTATGTTATGTAATTTATTAGAAGAATTTAGGCCAATTGGAAGGTGCCACTTGTATTATAGAAATTTAAAAATTCAAAAAATATGAGAAAATTCGAGTAGACGTCTAACTTCAAAGAGACTAGAACATTTTTGCTTATATTATACTAGCATTCGTCCCGTGCTATGCACGGCTAAATGTATATGATAATGATATATATTAATATTTTATAAATTTTTAGATTATAAATTTATTTTTATTTTTAAATTTTGAGATATATGATAAAAATATTTATTAACATTGTATGAATTTTTAGATCATAAAATTTATAGTCCCGTCTATTTTACCTTATGACCTAGCCAAGGTGCAACTTGAGTTGGCCCAACTTAAATAATTTAATTTCGTAAAATTTTAGAATCTTAAGTAATTTAAGTACATAAAATTTTATGACCTCAAAATTATTTCAATGGTCAGGACTAGGGGAAAAATTTACTAACTCAAATTAAATTTATGTCAGAACTTGAATAAGGATTGTTATAACCCAAGCATTATGATTTTTATTTTATTTTTTGAACGCACTTTATGATTTTTGTTGTTTAATAATATATAATCCTCTTATTGGTTGTGCATACAACGAAACTTTAGATAAAAAATAAAAAATAAAAAATAAAAAAATTGATTTATGTTCTGTTTAGATTTATTTTTTTTAATTGTAATATAAGAGAAAAATGTACTAAAATATTTTTGTCTATCTACCCATTTAAATAAAAGAAATATACGACTAAAAATTTTGTGATTAGGAACAATAACAGGCTAGTTATGAAAATTTAAAACTCATTTAAATATAATTCAAATAAAGTTGGTGATCAGTTAAGTTGAATTTTTTTTTGGTCATATCTATTAATGGCCTTGTTTGATAGAGTTTTTTTTTAAGTTAAAATCTGATAATTAAAAAGTAGAAAATAAGCAACCCTTTTCAAGCTTTTAAATAACCAGTTTCTTCCAATTTATTTAAACTATTTCTACCTAATAAGTTATAAGCAGATGTTACAGCAAACAATCTAGCACAAACTCCTAAATTAAAATAAATTATAATCACTTCTTAGAACTAGGGATGTAAATTTGGCCCAGCCTGGCCTACCTAGGCACGAGTTCGGGCCGGTTCATGTCGGGCCGCATGGGCTCCCGCCAAAATTCGAGCCGGGCCGAGCCGGCCCAAAAGGCTAAAAAATTAGGCCCAGGCCCAAGTCCAAGGGGTATTCGAGCCTTAGACGGGCAAGCAGGTTGGGCCTTAAGGCAGGCCAACGAGCTTGGGTCTAGGCTCGAGTCTGGGAGGACTTGAATATTTTTATTTTTTTCACCAAATTTTATTATTTTCCACTGAAAATGACGTTGGGTCTCATGCAGGCCAGGTGGATTAGATTTTGAGTGGGCCTTAAGCAGGCCGGTGGGTCGGGCTACGGGCTGAACTGCAAAATTATGGCTCGGGCCCAGGCTGTCACGACCCGCTCCCCGTACCCAAGGATTAAGCACCGTGATGGCCAGTAATTGAAGTTACCTACGGCCAATTCTTAAACAAATCAATAAACGCAAGCGGAAGTAATATTTAAATGAAGGTACCAAAATAATCATTGGAGTTTCTATTTTTATTACAAAATTTATTGACCAAAAAGACCGATATTTACATATAAAAAATATCATAAAAGTGTCGTGTGTGTCTATTCCGCAACCTCGCGTCTAAGACTTTCCAAAGCTATTTCTGAATTGCATTGTTTCCTGAAAATTGGTAAATAACTATAAGCACATGGCAGAGTGAGAAATATTATACCAAGAGTATAAGGGACACGAAATAACCATTGATAGTTAATTAGGCCAAAATATTTACATAACTCAGTTTGGTAAATAAATCATTGGTAAACAAATCATTTAAATGACAGAAACTGAAATACATAAATTATGTAAATATATAGTCATAACCACGGTACTGAACAGAACAGAATAAAGGTCATAGAAGTGACAGTCAGAACAGAGGTACGGATTCAAGAGATGGCTCGTACGGATTCTAAAGGTGGCTCCCACAATAGTATAGCACTTAGCTCCGCACAGAACAGAGGTCAATGGATCCATGACAAACAGAGGACCACAAAGTGGTCAAACTGAGGCATGGAACTTCCGTGGTGGTACTTACAAAACATAGTTGTATATAAGGTCATAGTCAAATGTTCTTTAAATATAAAACAAACCTATCCATGGGTTTCTTTTTAAGCAAACATGGTTCAGAAAATAATTCACGTAACTAAAATAATAATATATTAATAATAATTTATAAAACAATAAGATAAATTATGGTAAGTCAAAACATACGTAAAATACTTTATGGTGACTCAAGGTATAATATAACTCACCTTAACTTTAATATCTTACTCTTTCTTTCCACTAACAAAGACCCTCTCAGCTTCCATTATTTTTTCTCTCTTCTTTATTTCCTTCTTTCTCTTCCTTTTCTTTCTTTCTTCTCTCTTTTCTTTCCTTCTTTTTCCTTTTCTTTCCAGTGAACACCTCTTCCCTTTTATAGGGGGAAGAGAGCATAGGTGGCAGATTCGATAATAATTATAAAGATTCATCCTTATCTTTAAAAGATATTTAAGATAATTACACTTTGACCTAGTATTTTAATATTATTATATAAATTAATAAATTCTTAATTAAATTATACTTTATCTTATACTAACAGAAAATCAATTATTTATTTTACTACCACGCTCATTATTATTATTATTTATTTATACTTTGATCCCTAAATCTTTAATAATTATATTATTTTACAAAATTACACATAATAATATATAAAAATTATATATTTTCCTAACTGAGATTAAATAATATTAGTATAAATTCTACAGAATAATTAAAAATCTAGGTTGTTACACAGGCCCAAGATCCTAGGCTGGGTTCAAGTTTGGACCTAACCAGGTCGGGCCCACCTCGAGCCGTGGGCCATTTTTACACCCCTACTTAGAACCAAATAAAGTTGGTGTAAATTTTTTTTTTTTTGGGTCATATCCATTAATGGCCTTGTTTGGTTGAGTTTTTTAAAATTAAAATCTAATAATCAAAAAGTAGAAAATAAAAGCATCAATTTTCAAGCTTTTAAATAATCAACTTCTTCCAACTTATTTAAACTATTTCCACCTAGTAAGTTATAAGTAGAAACTGTACAAAACAGTCTGGCACAGACTCCCAAATTAAAATAAGGGTAAACTACCAATGGGTTCTAATAATTGGACTTATTTCCTATTGAAAATAAGTCTTCGTAAAATCATCGCTAAAAAAAAATTTGTGATGATTTTTTTGCATATGTCACTAAAAATTGACAATTAGTGACTTTTTTGTAACGAATTTTTTAAACTGTTGCTAAAAGTTGAAAATTAGTGACTTTTTGTGACAATTTTTTAAAATTGTCGCTAAAATTTATAATTAATGACATTTTTTGTGACATAACTTTTAAATTGCCGCTGAAAATTACAATTAGTGACTTTTTAATAGTGTTTTATGAAAAATACCATTAATTCTCATATGACCTATTGGATAATAAATCCACCTATTAGGACCTATACGTAAGTACCCCTTAAAATAAATTATACTCACCTCTTAGAACCAAATAGGGGTGTAATTTTGCCCCGGCCTCGGGCCTTGCAGGCTCCTGCCAAAAATCAGGTTGGCCCATTCACGCAAAATATCAGCCCAAGCCTAAGCCCAAGCCCAAGCCCTAAGGAAATTCAAGCATCAGGCTTTGAGCTAGGCCTACGTCAGGCCTGACAGCTTGTTTATTTATTTATTTTCACCAAAATAGTTTAAAAATAACGTTGGACGTTGGGCAGGTCGGGCCAAAAAAAGCATGGTCTAGGCCCTAGTCCAAAGGGGTCGGACTAGGTTGGACCTCAAACTTGGTTAGGCTAGGCCTGATTAGGCCTATAGCAGGCTTCAACTAAGGGCGTGAGCAATGCGGTTCGAGCGGTTTAAGAGTAAAATTATAAATCAAATGGCGGATTGGAGGATTGGCAAAATGCGATTGAGGCGGATTGGTGGATTGAAGAATATTCTTAATCAATTATCAAGCATTTTCATAATATATAACACTAATTTGCATAATATTTTTTATATATATAACACAAACTAATTTTACATATATATAACTACTAATTTGTAACAAATTTCACATTTTAAATCTCTCTCACATTCATTTTTACTTTGATATTTCATCAGAGGTTAAAATATATATGTATTAAGTATAGCGGGACAGTTTTGAAGGCGGAATATAAATTTGAAAATTCAATCCGCAGTTAGCGGATAGAAAGGTGCATATCAATGCGGTTTTAGCTTGGGGTGGTCGCGGATCAATTTTTAACGGTTCGATTTGCGGTGTGAACCTGCCCACATGTCTACGGTTTAAGAAAATTGAACCCGCAACTGCCTGCAATGCGGTTTGCGGTTTGTGTTATATATATGAAAAATATATTTATTGAGTATTTTCCTTTAAAAATTTATTTTTTAGCTTGTTTTTTCTCATTTTTTAAATATTTTTTATTGCGAGAGATTCAACACCATCCTCCATTAAAACTGGCTTACAAAAAATTAGAATGAAAAATAAAAACTAACATAGAAGAAAAAAAAAACTACATAACTAAATTTGCAAAAAATTGCAAAGATTCCAATTGAATAATTGGAAAGTTGGTTTGTAGGCTATTTTTGCTAAAATAGCCACAAAAAACAAAATGAGTTTTTTAGCTCAATAAGACAAAACATCACATCCAACCCATATTCATTACATTCTTTCTTTCACAAAAAAGCCAAAAAAGCTAAAAACCTTTCCCAAACCAGGCTTTTTAGCCCCAGGCTAAAATAGCCAAAAAAACCAAAAAGTCAAAAAGCCAACCCACTTCCCAAACAGGGGCTGTGCTATTATTATAATGTTATAATGTTAAAGCCTACATGTTTGATAATTAGATTAAATTGAGTGAGAGAAAAGAAGATTAGAGTTACATACTTACAAAAAAATCTGATGGTCCAGATTTTTTTTTATTTTTTTTTTAAAAAAGTTGTATACAAATGCGAGCGGGTGAGTGCGGGTGCAGGTAAAACCCGCGATCCATCCGCAACCCGCAAAATAAGAAAATCCTAAACCACGTCCGACCTTAACAATTATGCGAAACTGCCCAAACAGGCGCCGGCAGTTCGGGTTGGGCGATTTTCACGTATCGGATAACCCTATACCCAGCTCTAATTTCGGGCCAATGGACTATTTTACACCCCTAGAACCAAACATCCCTAATGAGTAGTGATCAATATTCTTAATTATTATTTTTTCTTATAAAATTAAAAAAATGTAAATTTTCATAAAATTTATTTTACCATTGAAGAAATGATTGTCTCATTGACATAATTTTATTTTTGTAAATAATATTTTAAAATGCAAATTTTAATGAAAACTTGAAATAAACTTTTGAGAATTGATCTTTTTAGTAATTTTTTTATGAAAAAGTACGCAAAAAGATAGAGAGAAAATGACTTTTTTTGTAGTAATTTTTTTGAATTTTTTTCCTAAAATATCAACTTCCCAAAACAGGTTTTAGCCTTTGTTTGATATCCAATTAAAAAAGTCACATTCTTTTTAACTCTTTAGTAATTTTTTTGTTTTTCTGGTTCGTCTAGTGTAGAAGAATTTAAAAATATAAATATAAAAAAAAATACTAATTTTTTTTTAAAAAAACCCTAACTATTTTTGACTGTTTTTTTTTTTTTTGGTCTTCAATGTAATTTTTTTTCATTTTTTTTTTCTATTTTAGTTTGTCTAGTCGAGTTTAATCTAAACATTTTTTTTAAAAAAATTTAAAAAAAAAAAAGTTCATTAAAGGTGAAAAAGTCAAAAAGCTATAAAAAAACTAATCCCAAACACCTAGTTAGTAGATAAAAATATGGGTCACAATTAATACGATTTTCAATCAAAATTATGAGAAAAAATGATTGAAAATTTTAACATTAAACAAAAGTGGGGATGCTGCTGCGTAGTGGGGATATTGCTGTGCAAACTACGCAGTAGCAGTTGCTGTGCGGCGAAATGAGCCCATTTTGGGGCCTATTTTAATAATTCGAACCGTTATATTTTAGAATACATCAAGTAAAACATACCTGAAAAAAATTAAGTTAATCGGATATCGTTTACCTATTCATCCACTCACATTTGTATTCATTTTAATACTTTAAATCACAATTATTAGTTATTTTTGTAGATACAAATGTGAGTAGATGAATGAGTAAACGATATCCGCTTAACTTGATTTTTTGCAGGCATGTTCTACTTACTTGATGTATTCTAAAATATGAACGGTTCGAATTATCAAAATGAACTCCGAAATGGGCCCATTTTTTCACACAGCAGCCATTACTACGCAGCTCGCGCAACAGCATCTCCACTTCCACATTAAACACCCAACAAAGTTTTACTTTCTAAAATAGTTAAATTATAAATAATAGATGGTCTATATAAAATAATTAGTTATATCGTTTTCAATCTCCAAAAATAAAAACAATAATAGTAGTATCTATTTTTTTATTAGATGATTATAATATTAATTGATCAAACCATCCACATGATTGCATATCTCAACTTAGTATATTATTATATTTGCAGGGACAATAAAGATTTTAAAGGAGAATTGTCGAAAAAATTATAAGAAATGTAAGACTCTAAGTATAATAGTTGTATTTGAAAAATATATATATATATTATATTATTTTTCTAGACATATTTTATAAAATTCTGAAATGGTAAGGTAATTTAGAAAAAAAAATCATAATTAATAGAAATTAAATAGAAGTAAGTTTTAAAATAAAATGTTTTGCCATTATTGTTTATTAATTAATAAGGAAATGTTTTCAAACTTCCTCGCAAAAATAGAAAAATATTAAATTTAGTTTTAATTATATAACATTCTTATAAGAAAAATAGAAACAAATTATATTTTGTATAAACATTTTTAGAAGTATTTAAAAATTAAAAAAAAAATTGTAAGCATTTTTATTTTTATGTAAGTATTTTTAAAAAGATTATTTTGTAAGGAAATTTGAAAACGTTTCCTTATTAATTAATAAACAATAATGGCATATTCTTTCATTTTAAAACTTACTTTAATTTAGTTTCTATTAATTAAATGCCTAAGAGATATTACCATATTATGAAATCCAATACTTTCATGACATGTGTGTTTTTATAATTTATAAATTCAATAATTGGAGAAAATTGTATTGAGACTTTAAGCCTTCAAGACCCAACAACGTTTTTGCTTATATAATATAACTAGCGTAAAATCCATGATATGCACAGGCAAGTAACAAAATGTGATAAACAATATTAAACATGTTAAAAATTAACTAGATAATATAAAATTAATTTAGATGGGTATTTAAATAATATATTTGAGTGATTTTACTATGTGTATATAGATATGCAGGACTAATTAATTTTTTTGAAATAAACTTAATCGAATAAACTCAATTGAAAAGAAAGACTAAGAGTGAAACTATATAAATATATGATAAAGATAAAAAAAAATAAAAAAAATTAAGTTTAAATTTGAAGATGAATATAGAAAGAGAAAATTAGATAAATTTTCGAAAAAGAATAAACTCAACTGAAAATCAATAGCGAGAATGGATTCTGTAAATATAAGATAAAGATAAAAAAAAATAAAAAAATAAAAAAAATAAAAAATCGAGTTTAAATTTGAGAATGAACTATAAGAATATAGAAAGAAAAATTAAATAAATTCTAGAAAAATGAGATAGAGAGAAGTTTAGTAAATATCATATGAAGATTGGAAAAAATGAAATCAAGTTGAAATTTTAAAATTCAAAAATAAAATAAGATAAACTTGAAAAAAAAATTAATATAATAATAGAAAAACAGAAAAGGGTAGTAGTTTAAAAATTGGATAAGAGTGAAATATCACTTATAATTTTTTTAAATTTGTTAAAATAAATAAATAAATAACTCAAAAATAAGAACTGAGGTGTAGTAAGTTAAAAATTAGATAAGAGTTAAATGACAACTATAATTTTTTAGAATTAAAATTTTGTGTAGTTAAAAAATAAGCATTTATGATATCTTATTATACAAATTTTAACTCTATTTTGTATCTATTACTAATAATTTTTAACAATTTTTGTATTCTCAAGCTACTTAATTAAAAAATAAATAAAAAATCAAGGGATCACCTTTTTATTTCTTAATTTTGTTTTGTGTCAATAACCTATAAATTTTAACAAATTTTGTATTCTGAAACTACTAAATAAAAAATAATAGCATCACTTTTCTTTTCAAAATCTTAATTAGTTTCATTTTTTTTTAAAAAAAAATTGTGTGTCAATAACTTATAAATTTTAACAATTTTTGTATTCTGAAGCTAATAAATAAAAAATTAAAAAAAAAAACTTCTTTTTAAAATCTTAGTTTTATTTTTAAGAGCCGGTAAAGTGGCCTTGGTAGTGCTATGCACGAGTATAAATAAATAATCAAAAATTAGTTTTAAAATTAAATAATAATATAAAATTTATCTAAAATATGTAGTAAAAATGATTTATAATCAATTAAATTTTATTCATTTTATCAGAGTTACACATAAATGACTTATATATTTATACCAACATGCCCTTCACCTAATCATTAAAAATTGTCTTGGTTTATGCTCAATTTGTGAATCATTTGAACTATGTATTTATTAAATTGGTAAATAAATATAAGTATTTTTTATTTTTTAAATAATAAATATGAACATATTTTATGCACATCTATTAAAAAGGTTGAACTTTGGTAAAAAAATTATATATTTCTGTTAGCACTATGAAATAAATAGTTACATATATTCATATATTAAAATATTATCTAGAGCCACCCTAAATTATATGTCATATTTTAGCTTTAATCTTGGTAACAATAATTGATAATAATAAATTTAAACATTATTTATAAATTATATCATAATTTATCAATTCGTGATCGGTTTGGGGTTCTAATATCGGATTAAATATTCAATAGGCCAAATTTTGGGCCCCATTTTGATGATTTGAACCGATCACATTTTAAGGTTCGTCAAGTACATCATTCCTGCAAAAAATCAAGTCAATCAGATAACAGAAATCACACGTTTGGATCAATTTTGTATAAACCGTTTGTTTTCTCATCATTCATTTTTTTTATATACAAAACTAATACAAAGACATTATTGTCGTTATCTGATCAACTTAATTTTTTACAAGGATGATATACTCGACAAATCTTAAAATATGAATGGTTTAAATTATCAAAATAGAGCCTAAAAATGAGCCCACAAGGCCCAACTGCACCTCTCCAGTCCGATGGAGGATTTGAGAGAGGTCACGCCATATTAAAGAATCAATAATATTTAAATTTTAAATTAAAGAATTAATTACTTTCTATATATATATCTATATATATATGTGTATGAATGTATCAAAATCACACATTAATGCAATCTTAGAGAAGCAATTTTGAAAGTAAATTTGGTATGGTAAACATAAATTAAGTAATTTGAAATGGTAATTATGGTGGCATAATTTAAGGGTTTAATATAAAACTCTATGAATTTAATTATGAACTAATTCAAATGCTACATATAATGACACTTAGTATTTTTATTATTAAAAAAAACTACAAATTAAAAAAATTTGAGTTGAGAGTTTGAATCTTAAAGAAACTCTATTAAAGTTTAGTGTGTATGAAAATAATGAGATTTGATATATATATGTTGGCCTATTTTGTGAACTCTGTTAAAAATAGCTTTTTAACTTTTTGATTTTTTTGGATCACATCACCTCTCTACTTTTTTTGTACTTTTTTTCAAAAAAAGAAAAAAAAAGAAGTTAAAAAGTCAACTTTTAACCTACTTTCCAAAATAAGCTGTTGAGTAGTAATGGCCATGATAAAAAAAAAAAAAAACATGTTAAAAATTTTAATTATATAATTTATTTTATGTTTTATGGTGAAGAATTTAAAATATTTTAAAAGAAAATATTTTACGACAAAATGTTTTTGAGTGTGTGATTTATTATTATTATTATTTTTTTTTTCTTGATTGAAAAACTTCTTGCTTGTTTTATGGAAAGGAAGGAATGATTTTAAGAATAAAAAAAGCACTCTTTGTTTTAAAAAGAAAGTATTAGTATGTGATTTATTAATTATTTTTTAAATTGAAAAATTAAGAAAATTAGATTGACTTTTCTTAGCTCTTCTCACTAAAAGCACTCTTTCACTTATATAATATATAGATAAATAGATATGCGTGTAGAATTTGAAATAATATCCCAAAAATGTCTCCTTTATAATATGATATAATTACGCTACTTAAGGAACAAATTATTCAATGCAGAGAGACATTGGCATGCCAATGTCCAAAAATAATCTAAGCTATTCATTTGTGCAAGTCAACCATTCATTACACAAAAAAAAAAAAAAAAACTATTGGATTGTTTTCTTGAATTGTAACAAAAGACATGGAATTATTTTTAACAGTATTGAAGAGAAAAGTGATATGATCATCTTATATTCATGTTCAAATGGTAATAAGCAGGGAGGGACGGAGCTCATTTTTTTGAAAATTACACTTTAAACTCTAATTGGAATAAGTTTTTTATTTAATTTTTTTAATTTTTAAATATGTTTCAAAATATTTATATCTTATCTTCTTTTTTTCTCTTTCTTTTTAACAAATTCCTTATAATTTAATGTCATAAACGTTTAATTTTATCAAAATATTCTCTTATAATTATTTTTATCTCTCTCATTTCTCTCTTATTTTTCTTCACATCTATCTTCTTCTTTTTTCTTTTTTCAATTTTTTATATGCATGTTTTTATATTTTAAATTGTGATTATCATCATATTTAGTAACTAAAATAGCAAATAAAAAATGCATTGGTTAATTAAAACATATCTAAGGCACCTAATTTTGGTATCACGTTGATCTTTGGTTATTCTATTACCCAATGTGTAACGCCCTCAAAATTAAACCCATTAAACATAACACAAGGCATGCATTATTAAAAGAAAAACATTATATTATTTAAATCATCAGAGTAACATGAAATAAAACATCAAAATAAATGCCCTACGGACTTACATCTTGCCAAGCCAACACTTGGACACAAATTCATGAGTTCTAACTCAAACAAATAAAGCCCTAGGCTTGAATGTTTACATTATTCAAATAAAACGACTAAAACAAATCAAACAAGTCTTCAAGTCCAAATCCTCACAAGCTAAGTCCTTGGAGGTAGTGAACCGCCTGAACCTGAAAATAAAGTTCCCATATAGGGTGAGCCACAGCCCAGTAAAGAAATACTAAACCAAGCATAAGAATTAACTAAAGCAGTAGCAGCTGATACATGGTTAACTCAAAATAATCCATTTACAATTTCATGACACAAATGTCTACATTGCCTATGACACTTTGTCTATAGCATAATTCACCTTCCAATTATGGCTCAGAACCTGACCCAAATAACTCAACGGGGATTTCATCTCTTATTAACAATCTTTCCAATTCAACAGGGATAACAAATCAAGTTAAACCTCTCATATAGCATAACAAATACACAAGTTGGTATTGCATTAATCACAATCAAGTTCACTTCCATACTTCCCAACTGATACACATTTTGGTGATGTATCATATCAAATAGATAAGCATATGAGCTGTATCTCTGCTATAGGCGCGCATATAAGCAGCAACCCTGGGTTCATCACCTATCTTCCCATAATCATTAACCGGTTTAGAGGTACATCCCCCATCTTCCCCTAAACCGTGGAGTACATCACCTATCTCCTCCCATACACAAGTAAGGCATATAAACATAAAGTCATATACACAATCCATCAATACATAACTTTTAACGTATTATTCCAACCTTTATACTCAACAACTTAATCAAGTGATTAATTTCAATTTTGCCTAATCCACATGCAATGTCTACAACAATCATGACTATCCTCCACCGATAGCCCAAAACAGTTATTTCTAAGCAAGAAATAAATACACAACACATGTAATTTCAATAGGTGGTTAAATTATCCAACTACGTCATTCAGTCTCATAATCCCCCAATTTCATGAATTAAACTCAATTCCACATTTTTCCCAAATTAATTATACAAATTAATCTATGTCAAACCCTAGGGTTTCTCCCAAATTTACCAAACTACCCCCACATACCAAAATACCAATACTTAGGATTAAAACGTATAAATGGAGTAGGAAATCCCTACCTCGAATATATAACTCAGAAAGAAGAAGAAGAAGATGATGCCCAAACTCCAAAGTGCTCCAAATCCAAGTTTGTTCAGATTAAATGAAAGCCCTCACTCTCCTCTACCTTATTTGTAAAGCAACTAGGGCAAAAACCCACCCTAACTAGATCAAACCTAGGAGAGAAGGTGTTTAGAGAAAGAGAGAACTCGAAAATTAGGGTTTTTGGATCAAAAGGGGCTGAAAAACTGTTTTAAAATACGCTGCTGCGTATTTATACCTGACAGGCTCGCTCGAGCGAAGACCTGGTCGCTCGAGCGACCAGACACAGAAAAGCGTCGCTCGAGCGAAGAAATGCTCGCTCGAGCGAATAACAAACCAGCTCGCTCGAGCGAAGAAAGCTCGCTCGAGCCCACAAACACTGCTTTCAGGTCTAAGTACTGGACGCGAAGCTCGCTCGAGCGAAGGGACCCTGGCTCGAGCGAAGGACCAAAATCAAAGACCTCGCTCGAGCGAAGAAGAGCTCGCTCGAGCGACCAACCCAAAAACTGAACATGAATTCTTGGTTTCAAACCCAACCAACCTGTAAACAACCTGCCCAACAAATCCTATAACTCAAAACTGAAGAATTAAAGGACAACAACAACAACAATATGATAATATAATTTACGGAACATAAGTCCGGAAACAATAATCAAATGGGAAAAGACCGGGGTCGCTATACAATGAATATTGGATTTAGGTAAATTTTGTAATTGATATCGCTAAGGATTAATAGTGCCCCTCCGAATCAAAATATTGGCTCCGCCATTGGTAATAAGTTGTAGCCATTCATTACACAAATAAACTATTGGATTGTTTTCTTGAATTGTAACAAAAGACATGGAATTATTTTTAATAGTATTTAAGAGAAAAATGATATGATCATCTTATCTTCAAGTTCAAATGGTAATAAGTTATATATTCCCTAATTAAATAACTGTAATTAAGTGTAATATCTCTGCACCATATCCTCCACATTAAACATTAAAATTTTAATTTAGTATGAAATACCCTAAGCTCTTAGTATAAAAGAAAATGGATGTTTAACCAAACATATATACTTATGCATAGTAGGCTTGTTTTTGTCTAAAGAGAGCTTGATAATTAGAAATAATGGGGTTTGCAAAGATGTATTTGCTTGGAACAACTACTCTTTTGTTGTTGTCACTTCTTGTTGCAGACAATTATGGTTCAACGGAGTATGAGATGAAGAGGCGTGTTCCATTCGGCCCAGATCCAATAGAACCTCCTCCGACTCCAATTGGAAAAGATTTTGTCCCACTTACTTCGAAGAATTTTGGGCTTAAGAAGCTTGTTCTACGAGGCCCGGATCTAATGAAATCCCCCTCAACTCCAGTTGAAGAAGACTCCTCACTTGCTTCAATAAGTTTTGGAATCAAGAGGCTTGTTCCGAGTGGCCCAAATAAAGAAGAACCTCCTCCAACTCTAGATGGAGAAGATTCTTTCTCACTTGCTTTGAAGAATGTTGGGATTAAGAGACTTGTTCCGTCTGGTCCAAATCAAGAACAATCTCCCCCCACTCCAAGCAGAGAAGATTCATACTCGCATACTTAACTTGTTTTGAGTGGTGCGAATCCAGAAGGATGTTCAGTGACAACTAATATGAAAAAATTTATTTTACTGAGATTTGAGTTCTATATGAAAAGTTGTCAGTGGTACGAACCATATGCATTTTAAGTGTAATGAGGCTAAATAAATAAATAAAGGTCATACAATTTAATTTCTTATAATACAGATTATTGTTCTTATAATATATATATATATATATATTAAAAAAATTATTGGGAGACACCAGTATGTTACAATTTGGTAGTTTGGTATGACAAATCACTGACTTGGTGAGCCAGCAACAATGAATTAGAATTAGATGCTAATATAATAAAAATTAAAATATAAAAACACCACTCTAAAAGTTATTTAAAAAAAAAAAAAAACAAGAAGGTTCCAAAAATTATAATTTTTTTCATGAAGTGTGAGGTCAAATTACAATGAACCGGATTAAGGATAAAAGTGATTTGATGTTACCATTTTCCAATACTTTACTTCAAAAATGCTTGGAGCTTTTTCCTTCTTAAAATTAAATTTAAAAAAAATAATAATAATAATAATAAACAGCTTCAAATATGCCGTTTCGTAGTTTTGGATGGATGTTAAGTTTTCGATTATATGTTTGACTTTTATTGGTTTTACTTTTGGTTTTCAAAGTTATTTTAGTATTTTAATCCTATACAAAAGCATTTGACGGTGTATGATTGCTTATAATCTGAGAGAGTATTTTTGTAATTTCCAAAATTATAAACAAAAAAAAATTATGTCTTCATCAAAACATCAAGAAATATTTTCATATTTTTCTCTATATATAAGGCTTTGCGAGATAAAATGGGCTAGCTACGGAGAAGCTTTACATATTTCAACTTTGGATGGACAAAATTGGACAAGATTTGGTTTATTTATTTATTGGTGAGTGGAGAAGTTGCATAACTCTGTGGTAAAACTCAAATTCGAAGATTTTGCTTCATAAGGGAATACTTATTTATTTTTATTTTTTTTTATTTTGGAGATTGATTAATAAGTCTTATATTTTGAATTTATGATTCATATAGTCTTATATTTTTTCTTGTGATTCATTTAATCCTTTTGAATGTATAATAACTCATTTGTCCATCACAATAGAGTGTCACATTTGGAAAAAAAAGTATACTTTGAAATTTTTTAGTGTCACATTATACCCGTCACATTATAGTATCACATGTTACATTTTGAAAAAAGTATAATTTTTTGGAGTATCACATCATACCCGCCACGTTATCACATTTGGAAAAAGTATATTAAGGAGTTTTTTAGTTTTTTTTTTAGTATCACATGTAATTTTTTTGGAGTGTTAAATCATACCTGTTATGTTGGAGTGTCATATATCACATTTGGAAAAAGTACACTAAAGAGTTTTTAGTTTTTTTGAAGTTTCACATCACACCTGCCATGTTGTCACATTTGGAAAAAGTATACTAAATAATTTTTAATTGTCACATCATATCTGCCACATCATCACATTTAGGAAAAATATTTTTAATTTTTTTGAAATGTCACATCATACACGCCACGTTGGAGTGTCACATGTTACATTTAGAAAAAGTACACTAAAGATTTTTAGTTTTTTTAGAGTATCACATCGTACCCACCATGTTGTCATATTTAAAAAAGTACAGGAGGAGTTTTTAATTTTTTTTAGAGTGTTACATCATACCCGCTACGTTGGAATGTCACATTAATACATGTCGCATTGGAGTGTCACATCATACCTGTCATATTAATAAAAGGTTATAGTTGTCCACCAAAACACTACCAAAATCAAAACTAGAACCACACAAAACGAAACCCTCCACTAATAAGACTTAACTGATCAATAGAAAAAACTTGAGACTAATTAGAGTACTTGTTTGTGAGATGTGATTTATTAGTAAATTTTTTGCAAAGATTGTAGGATGTTAATTTGTTAATAAACTTTTATTACAAATAAAGAGGTCGTCGTTTTTCCATCAAGTCGAACTTTTAATTTTTCTCTCACCACACCCTAACATGTGGCTATAAGACCACTAGACCAAACCAAAAGTCCATAATACCTAATCAACCATGCCATAATATATATATATATATATATATTATCAAAATTAAATCCCAATATATATTTTTGAGAAACACTATGGCGCACACCCCTCCAAGGGTGTATACTATATGCACCTTATTACGTATTTTTGTGGTATATTACGTATTTTTATAGTAAATGTTATATATTTTTTTGGTAGGAGTTACGATAATTTATGATTCAAAAATGAAATTACACATTTTATGGTATTGTTACGCATTTTTGTGATAATGTTGCACATTTACACATTTTTTTCTCAAAACATTTTCTAACTACAAAATATGTAATAATACCATAAAATATGTAGCATTATCACAAAAATTTGTTATTTCATTTCTCAACCACAAATTATCATAACTCTTTCCAGAAACATGTATAATATTTATTACAAAAATACGTAACATAAACCATAAAATCGCATAACAAGATACATATAATATACATCATTGAAAGAGTGTGTACCATAAAATTTCCCATATTTTTTTATCAATTCTCTAAGTCCAACCTCACCAACAGATACAACATAAAAGTATATGCATGCAAACTTGCTTTACTATGGGAGATACCAAACCCCATTTGTTCAAGTAAGAGAATTATTAGGACATGTGAGATTGAGTGAACAGATTATTAATATAGTAGTATTAAGTTGTAAATGTAAATTAAATTATATTTATTTGTGTATTATATAGTGATATGAGTTGGTTGAGTTTAATTTTTTTTGGTACAATGGAAGATCCAAACAAACAAAAACAAAAACTAAACAGGAGAGAATCACTCTCTTTGGACCTCAGTCCCCAGCAAATCAGCTCTAATAAGCCTACGGCTCTGATCTGGAGGATTCAAGGACACCACCAGCTACTCAAAATGGTCTGCCCCTAGGTTGGCCAGCCCATCAACTCTCTAATTACCCTCTGCATCAAGTGTCTTGAGTCTTCCACCAAGCTCTTGCATCATCTCTATCGCCGGTTGAGTCAGATTCTACAACAAAACCATAGAACCCCTTTTCTACTTCTATAGTCAGCCCTCTATAGATGCTCTAGATTTCTGCTTTTGGGCTTGTACAAGACCACAACTTTCTGAAAGTGACTTTGTTATTTTTGTAAAGTGTTTACTTTCAATATTATAGGATTATATTTCAATACCACGTCTCCAATGGAATTTGCTAGTTCCCTCCTTACGTTGTGTTCGGTTAGGATATTTGATAAGAAATTTGGAAAGAAAAAGAAAAAATGTGTGTTGATAATGCGACAGTTCCAACAGAGGATGGGTTGTAATTAATGTCCCAACTTCCGGCTCATTAAATACGTACAATAATACAACACAAGTAGGATAGATAACCAAAACATCTTAATATACATATATAACCAGAGTTAATATCACAGATAATTCGTTTATGTTCCATTACAAGATTACCAAAACATTGTCAAACCAAAAGTCAAAAGGAAAAAAAATAACTAGTCTAAGTCTTCAAATGAACCATAACTCCAACATTTCATCTTATTTGCCTTCGAAATGACCTTCACAATTGTAAACTACTTCATCACCTGGCATGACATGCCATGAGCCTAGAATGCCCAGTAAAAACACACACACACACCCATATCTTCTATCAACCAATCAACCATATATAAAACAAATTGGATAATATAACATACAATATTACAACAAGATTCTATGAAGTAGTAGTTAGACTAGACATCTAGAATCTCCCAAAGAGATCATTCTACCCAACCACAAAGATTGAACACCGGACTATTCAGAACTTCCCATTTTGCTGCTTTACAGACCTTACCACCTATGCCCACCTCTCGATTATTTACTGGTCAGTGACATTGATAGACCTCAAAAGGGACGGCCAACAAGTGGGCTCATTTACACCCAAATCATGCCTACGGCTTGCTTACACCCTATACATACCATACCAACTCGTACCTAGGGCTCGCTTACACCCTGCACATACCATAAAGGGCTTGCTTACACCCTGAAATCACCGCATAGAGTCTAAATACATCCGTGTCAACTTAGGGGCTCGCTTAGACCGCTTATGCAAGACTTAACTCATTTGGTTTTAATCCCATCATAATTTATGTCATTCATATGTATAAATTATTCTAAAACACTAATGTGAACATCAGCCATTGCCAACCCCTTATCATTTCCCATTTACTAGATCTTTTGCCAAATAAGTTAGTCACATTCGATAATTCGGTAATATAAAAGAGCATGAGACAACATAAAAGTGGAAATATAGCCCACGATAAGCATACATAAGTATTATATGTAAATTAATGTTTAAATTTTAAATTAAAGAATTAATTATTTTCTATATGTATATGTATAAATGTATCAAAATCACGCATTAATGCAATCTTAGGGAAGCAATTTTGAAAATAAATTTGGTATGGTAAACATAAATTAAGTAATTTGAAATGGTAATTATGGTGGCATAATTTAAGGGTTTAATATAAAGGGCACAGCTTCTCTCCAGTCCAAATCTGGATTGGACGGTACTGTCCGGCCCTTGGGGGCTCACTACGGGTCGTGTTTCGATAATCTAAACCGTTCAATGTGTAGAACTCGTCGAGTACTATATGCCTATAAAAAATCACGTTGATCGGATATCAATAGCTATATGATCAAATCAGTTTTTTGTAAGTCGTTTATTTTTCGCCGTCCATTTTTTTCATAAAAACTGATTTGATCATATAGCTATCGATATCCGATCAACGTGATTTTTTACAGGCATATAGTACTCGACGAGTTCTACACATTGAACGGTTTAGATTATCGAAACACGACCCGTAGTGGGCCCCAAGGGTCGGACAGCACCGTCCAGTCCAGATTTGGACTGAAGAGAAGCTGTGGCCTAATATAAAACTCCTTGAATTTAATTATGAACTAATTCAAATGCTATATATAATGACACTTAGTATTTTTATTATTAAAAAAATTTGAGTTGACACTTAGTATTTTTATTATTAAAAAAATTAAAAATTAAAAGTTAAAAAAATTTGAGTTGAGAGTTTGAATTTTAAAGAAACTCTATTAACGTTTACTGTGTATGAAAATAATGAGATTTGATATATATATATGTTGGCTTATTTTGTGAACTCGGTTAAAAGATAGCTTTTGAACTTCTTGATTTTTTTGGATCACATCACCTCTTTATTTTTTTTGCACTTTTTTTCAAAAAAAGCAAAAAAAAAGAAGTTAAAAAATGTCAACTTTTAACCTACTTTCCAAAATAAGCTGTTGAGTAGTAATGGCCATGATGAGAGGAAAAAAAAAGAAAAAAGAAGACACGTTACGAAATTTTAATTATATAATTTATTTTATGTTTTATGGTGAAGAATTTAAAATATTTTAAAAGAAAATATTTTACGACAAAATGTTTTTGAGTGTGTGATTTATTATTATTATTTTTTTTTTCTTGATTGGAAAACTCCTTCCTTATTTTATGGAAAGGAAGGAATGATTTTAAGAATAAAAAATGCACTCTTTGTTTTAAAAAAAAAGTGTTAGTATGTGATTTATTAATTATTTTTTAAATTGATAAATTAAGAAAATTAGATTGACTTTTCTCAGCTCTTCTCACTAAAAGCCCTCCTTCACTTATATATATATATATATATAGGTAGATAGATATGTGTGTGTAGAATTTGAAATAATATCCCAAAAATGTCTCCTTTATAATATGATATAATTACCCTACTTAAGGAACAAATTATTCAATGCAGAGAGACATTGGCATGCCAATGTCCAAAAATAATCTAAGCTATTCATTTGTGCAAGTCAACCATTCATTACACACACAAAAAAAAAAAAACTATTGGATTGTTTTCTTGAATTGTAACAAAAGACATGGAATTATTTTTAACAGTATTTAAGAGAAAAGTGATATGATCATCTTATATTCATGTTCAAATGGTAATAAGCAGGGAGGGACGGAGCTCATTTTTTTGAAAATTACATTTTAAACTCTAATTGGAATAAGTTTTTTATTTAATTTTTTTTTATTTTCAAATATGTTTCAAAATATTTATATCTTATCTTCTTTTTTCTCTTTCTTTTTAACAAATTCCTTATAATTTAATATTATAAACGTTTAATTTTATCAAAATATTCTCTTATAATTATTTTTATCTCTCTTATTTTTCTTCACATCTATCTTCTTCTTTTTTCTTTTTTCATTTTTTTTATATGCGTGTTATTATATTTTAAATTGTGATTATCATCATATTTAGTAACTAAAATAGCAAATAAAAAATGCATTGGTTAATTAAAACATATCTAAGGCACCTAATTTTGGTATCACATTGATCTTTGGTTATTCTATTACCAAATGAATATTGGATTTAGGTAAGTTTTGTAATTGATATCGCTAAGGATTAATAATGCCCCTATGAATCAAAATCTTAGCTCCGCCATTGGTAATAAGTTATAGCTATTCATTACACAAATAAACTATCGGATTGTTTTCTTGAATTGTAACAAAAGACATGGAATTATTTTTGATAGTATTTAAGAGAAAAATGATATGATCATCTTATCTTCAAGTTCAAATGGTAATAAGTTATATTTTCCCTAATTAAATAACTGTAATTAAGTGTAATATCTCTGCACCATATCCTCCACATTAAACATTAAAATTTTAATTTAGTATGAAATACCCTAAGCTCTTAGTATAAAAGAAAATGGATGTTTAACCAAACATATATACTTATGCACAGTAGGCTTGTTTTTGTCTAAAGAGAGCTTGATAATTAGAAATAATAGGGTTTGCAAAGATGTATTTGCTTGGAACAACTACTCTTTTGTTGTTGTCACTTCTTGTTGCAGACAATTATGGTTCAACGGAGTATGAGATGAAGAGGCGTGTTCCATTCGGCCCAGATCCAATAGAACCTCCTCCGACTCCAATTGGAAAAGATTTTGTCCCACTTACTTCGAAGAATTTTGGGCTTAAGAAGCTTGTTCTACGAGGCCCGGATCTAATGAAATCTCCCTCAACTCCAGTTGAAGAAGACTCCTCACTTGCTTCAATAAGTTTTGGAATCAAGAGGCTTGTTCCGAGTGGCCCAAATAAAGAAGAACCTCCTCCAACTCCATATGGAGAAGATTCTTTCTCACTTGCTTTGAAGAATGTTGGGATTAAGAGACTTGTTCCGTCTGGTCCAAATCAAGAACAATCTCCCCCCGCTCCGAGCAGAGAAGATTCATACTCGCATACTTAACTTGTTTTGAGTGGTGCGAATCCAGAAGGATGTTCAGTGACAACTAATATGAGGAAATTTATTTTACTGAGATTTGAGTTCTATATGAAAAGTTGTCAGTGGTACGAACCATATGCATTTTAAGTGTAATGAGGCTAAATAAATAAATAAAGGTCTTGCAATTTAATTTCTTATAATAAAGATTATTGTTCTTATAATATATATATATTTAAAAAAAATATTGGGAGACACCATTATGTTACAATTTGGTAGTTTGGTGTGACAAATCACTGACTTGTTGAGACAGCAACAATGAATTAGAACTAGATGCTAATATAATATAAATTAAAATATAAAAACACCACTCTAAAAGTTTTATGAAAAACAAAAAAAACAAGAAGGTTTCAAAAATTCTATAATTTTTTTCATGAAGTGTGAGGTCAAATTACAATGAACCGGATTAAGGATAAAAGTGATTTGATGTTACCATTTTCCAATACTTTACTTCAAAAATGCTTCGAGCTTTTTCCTTCTTAAAATTCAATTTAAAAAAAAAAAAAAAAAAAAAGGAGACAGCTTCAAATGTGCCTTTACGTAGTTTTGGATGGATGTTAAGTTTTCGATTATATGTTTGACTTTTATTAGTTTTACTTTTGGTTTTCAAAGTTATTTGAGTATTTTAATCCCATACAAAAGCATTTGACGGTGTATAATTGCTTATAATCTGAGAGAGTATTTTTGTAATTTCTAAAATTATAAAATAAAAAAAATTATATCTTAATCAAAACATTAAGAAATATTTTTATATTTTTCTCTATCATATAAGTCTTTGCGAGATAAAATGGGCTAGCTACGGAGAAGGTTTACATATTTCAACTTTGGATGGACAAAATTGGACAAGATTTGGTTTATTATTTATTGGTGGGTGGAGAAGTTGCATAACTCTGTGGTAAAACTCAAATTCGAATATTTTGCTTCATAAGGGAACTAGCATACCATCGGTATTATGTACGGGATAAAATAATGTATTATTTATTAAAAATACAATAATTATATTTAATTTATTTATATTTTATCTCTCGTAAATAAAATTTTATATATAAATTTAAGAATTTTGTTTCAAATGTTCCTTTACTATAATATATAATATAAATAGATTAAAATTGTTGTATTGACAATTAATAATTAAAATTATGTTTTCTTATAAAAAAAATGACATAGTTCTAATACTTCAGTATTTTAGAATAAAAATATATGAATTTTAAAAAATTATCATATTAATTTTTAAAAATAATTACATACCTCTCATGTGATTTTTGACTAAAATGTTACACTTATATTTTTCATCAAAGTAACGTATGTCTCACATCCCTATTGTAAGAGCAGGGAAGGAAAAAAAAATAGTCAAAGTTAAATTTCAATGTAAAAAGACGAAAGTAACCTTGTTTTAGTTTTTTTTTTATTATCTAAATTTCTTATTCAATAACATTTTAAATTAAACATACATATTATATATATAATTCAATTAACTTAATTTATTATTATAAAAATTATTCATCAAACTATTTTAATCTAATTTTTAATTTTTAAACTAATTTTTTTATTTAATAACATTTTAAAATAAACATAAACATACATATCTATGACAAATTAAATCATAAATTAAACTAAACACTCTAATTTATTACCAAAAAAAAACTTATTTAATAACATTTTAAATTAAGCATATACATACATAACAAATATATATATATTTTTATAACAATTTAAATCATAAAAGTAGCTTAATCTAATTTTTAATTTTTAACTCAATTTATTATTTAATAACATTTTAAATTAAACATGTAAATATATATTTAATAAATTAAATCATAAATTAATTAAAATTAAAAATTAAGTTTATTAAAAAAATATTATGGAAACTTTGGTTTCTTAAATTAGTTTTGTGTTATGTTTTTAATTTTTTTGCTTAGTGATGGAGGTAAATTTATTTATTTATTTATAAAGAGAGTCAAAAATAGAAGAAGAAAAATATAAAGGATATAATTGTCTTTTTATTATTAACATTAATGGTGTTATGGTTGCATTTTAGTTCAAAACACATGAGGGTATATGTATACGACAATGCTACGTAGCTCAAATTTTGTGGCTCAAAAGTGGCTCAAATGGCCAAAACGACGTCGTTTTGAGTACAGAACAACATAAATGGCCAAAACGACGTCGTTTTGGCCATTTGAGCCACTTTTGAGCCACAAAATTTGAGCTACAAGACATTTTCCTATATGTATATGACTATTTTTAAAAGATATGAGGTAAAATACTATCAAACTATACCATAGGAAAGTAAAATGGATTTTGCCCAAATATTTATATCATAAAAAAAAAAAGTCTAAATTGATAAATGAAGACTTAGAGCATCTCTAATTATTCACTAAATCCTTCATCAAATTTAAATTTGATGAAAATTTCGATGAAAATGAGGTCCAACCGTTTCATCAAACTTGTAGCAAATCAAGGGAGAGCAAATTTTTCATATATTTAAGGATAAACCAAATCTTTTACCAGATTTTTAACAAACCTTTTTCAACTTAAGTTTGATAAAATTGTTAAAAGATAAAGGATTGGAGTTGGGGTTTTTTCACTAAAATTGATGAAAAGTCAATTTGGGATGAGAAAGTGATTTTTTTTAAGATTTTAATGAAAATTTTAAGAAAAGATTGGAATAACTTATATCAAATCAAGCTTTTTACTCAAATTTTAAATCAAACTACATTAAAAATTTATTGAATGATTGGAGATGGTCTTATAAGAAGTTTGGAACCAATGGATACAGGATTAGTTATGAGAAGTTTCTCTAATTTTTATTTGTAGCCCACTCATAGAATATAGTTAATTTATTTCTCATTTTGTTACTAATCATCCATTTATTTGTATTCACAAAAAAAAAAATATAGATAAAAATCTTTATTTTTTGGAATGACCAAAATTCCTATAATGTTTTTTTTTTTTCCTAAAAAAAAACCATCACATATAATTATCACAACAAATGACTATTTAAGAAAACAAAAAATTAATTGGGATTCAATTTGAGGGATCATCAATTAGTGTTAGTATTAATTTTTATTCAGGTGATTTAAACTGTACACTCATAATTTCTCTTTATACTCATCACAGATATAATTTACAAATATTTTACAAAAAAAAATTAGCTTCATTTAAGCTGAGTTTTCCTTTATCGTCCCGTACTATTCTACCTTTATCGTGATTATATTTATTAAATATTTTTATAAATAAATAATATATGTAATTTATTTTTTAAATATTATACAAATAAAATATTACATTTAACACTTATTTTCATTTTTTTACCTATAATCTTACATTTTTTAACTCTCATTATTTACCAATCGTTATTTGTAATATATCATAGCATTTCATTTTTATTAATATTTTCATTATTAAAAATATAAAATTACCAGCCTCACCCCTCCTCGTCTCATTCTCTTGATTACCTTGACCCTCAATATGATTCAAGGCCGTAAGGCACTACAAACATATATCCAGTCTATTGTTATTATTATTATTATTTTGGTAAAATTCGGGCTGAAGCCAAAACAAAGAAATTACAAAGTAGCACGACAAGAGGAACCAATCCCCAATTCGTCACTTTCTAAAGCTATAGCCAAAACAGAGGGCTCATCTACCAAATATTCATTTCCAACATCCATACCAAGGGCCCCTTTTGCAAGAATATCAGCACACACATTACCTTCGTGCCAAATTTGTAATGCCCCCAAATAATATCGACAGTTTATCTCATGATATTCAATAGAAACAAAACATGTGAAATAATAACTTTTCATTTATATATTTTTACCACAAAAGATGAAATATGCGAATATATACTCATAAATCTTAAATTCTGAATCTATATCATATGTCACATATGAGTAAATTAAAATAAAAGGTTATACAAATAAGTTAATTCCCTAATAGCTACATTTTTTCAAGATAATGCTTGGCATTACTAAAATTTCAGTTTTTTGCGACGATAAAATACCGTCGCTAATACTCCTAATGCCGTCGCAAAAAACTTTTTGCAACGGCAAGAGGGGGGTCGCAACTGGGGGGGTTGCAAAAGAGTTTTTGCGACGGCACAATGCCGTCGCTAATGTTTTGCGACGGCATTTTTGCCTTTTGCGACGGCACTTTGCAGTCGCTAATAATGTTTAAAATTTCTTGACTTTTTGCGACGGCACTATTTTACCGTCGCTAAAAATGTTATTTGAAACGAGAAAAATGCCGTCGCTAATAGTCTTTTTTTTTGCAACGGCAAGAACACTGTTTTTGCGACGGTGTGGTGCCGTCGCAAAAAGTATTAAAAATATGAAAATTTCTATTTTTTTGCGACAGTATACTACCATCGCAAAAAGTATTAAAAAAATAATAAAATTTCTATTTTTTGCGACAGTTTAGTGCCGTCGCAAAAAGTAAAACCTGTAACAAAATCAATAAAAATAATAAAATTTTCTGCTTTTTGCGATGGTGTAGTGCCGTCACAAAAAAGAAAAAAAATCCTCCGATAAAATTATTAAAATTTCCCCATAATAATTGCATAATAATATAAAAATTCCTGTATAAAAATAACAATTTCTTCATAATAAAATATTCTTCCATTCATAATTACACATCAACAAAATTATCCACTACATAATGTTCATAATACATATATAATGTTTAAATACATGATTTTGTTCATAATTCAAAATAACATAAACTAAAATTAAATGTTTTTCTCATCATTCTTCGTAGATAACAAAAATAAAAGTTAACCACATTCTCCACAGGCATGCATTCCACAAGAAGCACACTCCTACATGGGAAATATCTGAAAAATAAAAATAAAAATAATTAATGACAATATAATTATGTGTTAATGTTAATTACAAAAAAACATAAAAATTTAACTACTATAGCATCAAATACAATATTTTTTTTGTTAGTCATCAGATCCCACATGGAACTAGTTTGCCTAGAGTGATATCCGACTCTAACTCCCAAACCGAAAACCCAATTGGAGTCACATCTTCTCCCACAAGTCTCTCGTGCCTAGACGGTCGTGTGTACCAAGTTTTTTTTTTTTTTTTAAGAAATGCTAGAGATCCACAATTTTAGACTACTCGGTGTAACAAGTTGACACCAATTGTACCACAATTCTGGATCAAATTGTGGTAGTTTTTGTGGGTCTCAAACATTTTCCTTATTTTTTTCTTCAATTTGACAACAAACACAAAACCCAAACTCCATTGAAGATTCAAATCCAAATCAACATACAGAGAAGTGTGAATAACAGCAAAATCCCACAAAAACATCATAATTCTCTTACTAAACATTCATACAAGGGTTGTAATTTATAAATGTGAGTGCATTTATATATATATATATACATATGAATCCATACATAGAAAGATAGAGATATAGACCTGAGGAACATCAATGGGCTAATTAAGTTCTCCAGGCTTAATATCCTCCAAAGGCCCTTGATCTTTGGTCAGCTTCACATAACGAGATTGAACTCCCCCTTCAGCCATCCGATCTAACACTAAACAAACAGTAATCAAAAAAACAAGAAAGTCAAGAAAACAGAGTGCTTGTGAATCGGATTTCAAAAATCAGAGGCTTTGTTTACCTTGGAATCGAAGCAAATCTGGGGATCAGATAGACAATCAATTGTAATTTCGTGGGTGTTAGTAAATTCAAAGCATTATCTGAAGAGTAACAGACGAATTAAGTGAAAAGGGTCTCTGAATTTTAGGGTGGTTTTAATCCAATTCTAACAGTCCTAAATATTTCAATCAAGGTCCAAGGTCAGCCCTTTGGTAGTACGTATCCGCTGCAGAGACGGCCATATCCTAACAATAAGGAACCAATAGGAAGCCCCCATATTTAAAATTCCATTTGGTAAAGTTGAAATCTCAACTTCACTGTGGAATTGACCCATTGTTTGACTCGTTTTGACTTATTTTAATAATTTAAATTGTTGATATTATATAACTAATTGAGAAAATTATTTATATAAAAAATCAAGTCGTTTTAATGTTAATTGCCATATTATTAGATCATTTATATTTATACGATTGGTATATTTTTAAGAATAGATCATCAATTTGTTATAATATATATGTTATTTAATCATACAATTATTTACATCTGAGCAATTTATTTTTATATGTATATTTTTCTCAACTTGTCATATGAGATGAACAATTTAAATCATTAATATTATGACATAGCTGTCTCACAATATATCAACTTTACCTATAAAATTGAGATCTTCAACAAATTTAAAAAATAGGCATCAAATCTCACCCACCACTATGAATCCCACCAAGAGACGCAAGAAGCAACCCCAAACTCATACAAAGGTTGTGGAAATTAAAGGAGAGAGAGAGAAACCTGGACAAAGACAGTTTTCAAAACTCTGCCAGAGAAACAAGTGATGTTGGCAGCAATAATTTTGAGCTTCAAAGTTTCAAACACTTCACAAAGCTTTACCATTGTTTGTCTTTTTGGAACATGTCAAGCTCACTACCACTGTCTTCTCCCCAATATATGACACACTCAACTGCATATTCACACATACATACACATTCATACATATACACAAAACTAAAGTTACCAAAATTTAAGCCTATAATTTCTTGGATGGTCGATCACATCTACATCCAAATAAATCTCATTCACACAAACTTCTGTGATTCTAAGCCTTAACTTTTTGTGACTGGTTTGTCTCCTGTTGTCCAAGCTAATTGGGCCGTCTAGTCTGGCATAATATGGACCCATTTAAGGTTCATTTTAATAATTCAAATTATTTATTTTATAAAACCTTTCGAACATATCATTTATACTAAAAATTAATTTGATTAGATATCGGTACATACTTGATCAGATCAAATAGTTAACGATATCCGATCAAATTGATTTTTGATATGGATAATTTTCTTAACGAACCCTACAAAATGAACAATTCGGATTGTCAAATTGTATCTAAAATGGGATGACAGTAGGCCAGACTAGATGCTCTAATTGGTTTGAGACAATCCCATTTCTAAATTTTTTGGATAAGTTCTGATATAAAATTTTAATATGGATCCTTTACAGTGATTTTTTTTTTAATTAAAGTAATTTTAGAATAAGTGATGTGTTGTGTAACTAAGATTTAATGGCCAGGTACAAAAAATCACTTTTAAGATTTTTAATATTGAATTTCAACTACACATCACACCACTGATACATATGTACATGTCCAATTTATCCCTTTATTCATTTTTTTAAAATAGTATAAATTATGAACAAATTAACTAACTAAAACAAAATTATCCAGAAACTAAACAATTATTAATCAAATCTTAATCAAAGACTTACTTCAAGATCTTCAATGGAAGAAGTGGTTGATCTCCTTGAATCATAACTATGATCAATTCTCTTTTTCTTGAGTCTTGACCAGGTTGGAATCTCTTGATCCAAGTCAAAAACTACATTTTTCTTCAATTTTCCAGATTCAAGCTGTATTAAATCAGCTTGGATCCTCCTCTCTTGCTCATGCAATTCTTGGATGTAGTCAATTGCATCTTTGATTATGGATGCCTTGTCCATCTAATTCAACATCACCACAACACTTCATCAAAATTAAATTGACTAACATCAATTTTTCTAATTTGATTTACATTTTAATAGATTCTGTGATTTTCATAACATCTCTTGTTTTAGTTTTCAAATTTTCATAACACTTGATCAATTTTTATTTTTTTTTAATTTTATAATTGAAAATGGATGAGAGAGAAAAATAGAGAGAGAGAAATAAAAGACCTTGCTAATTTTGGGACCACAGCCCTGAGTGCAAAGAGTCTATCATTGAGCTTCTTCCTCCTGTTTCTCTCGGACACTATATTCAAAAGAAATAAACAATGAAAGGAAAGCAGTGAACATACATGAAGATCAGCCATAACCTTCCCTTCCAGCAAAAGGATCATGAGAAGGGCCAGCATCCTGTCCGATGTGGCGTTGCACCAGCCGCTGCAGATCAGCCATAACCTTCTGTTCCCGCTTTGCCTTCTCCTCATAGTTAAACATTGCCAAAGCCCTCTTAGCTTCCGCACTATAAACTGGTTTTCTTTCCTGATACGAATAGCATTCATCCTTTGATGCCTACTACCACTCATCACATACCCAAGGCTTTCAAATTTTTGAATCTCCTCAGCTGAAAGACCGACTTCACCTCTCCGTGGGATACGTTTTCCTTGTTGAACGTACTGAGCAATGGCATCATCTTCACCAAGCCTGAGTGCCCCTCCATAGCTAATATGTCCTTCAGCCCTAGGCAATGGCATTGGTCACTCAACTCATCCGATTCACTATCACCGACTGATTCCAATTTCCTACTTCTACGCCTAGAACTCATGCTCTTCCTCTTCCTCCTCGATCGTGAATCATCCGAATCAGCATCTGAAACAAATTGAGACGGAGAGAGAGAGAGAGAGAAGAGAGAGACGTAAGAAGAGATTAGGGATTTTGAGATTGGGGATTTTGGGTTTGGTTTGGAGTGGGGGAAACCCGAGCGGGAATGGAAAAAGGGGGGGAGATTAGGATTTTTGAGATTGGGGATTTTGGGTTTGGGGTGGGGGAACCCGAGCGGGAATGGAAAGAGGGGGGAGCGGAAATGGGAATTTTTTTGAAATTTTTTTGATTTTCATTATAAATGAATATTTAAATAATAAAATGACTCTTTTTTTTTTTTTTGCAACGGAGGATGCCGTTGCCAAAAAAAATTATTTTTTATTAAAATATTTTTTTTTATAGTTAATGAAATTTTTTTTTTTTTCATTTAGTAAAGTTGAAAATTTATTTGTTTCATATTTATTTTAATGAATAAATTTTTTTTTTATTTGGTAGAAATATGGATAATATTTTCTATTAAAATAAAGTTAATTTTTTGTGGACAATGAAAAATATTTTTTTGCGACCCTTTTTTTTTTTTTTTATTACTAAAAATCAAGAACTAATTTTTTGTGGTAGGGGATAGGAAGTGGCAGTAGTGATGAAGGTGGTGGATAAGAGGTGATAGTGGTGGTGGTAGTGATGGTGAAGGAGATAAGTGGTGAAGTTGTGGTAGTGGTAGAGGAGATAGAATAGCGGTGGTGGAGGAGAGGTAATGGTAGTAGTAGTGGTGGTAGTGGAGTGGTAGCGATGGTGGTAGTAATGATAGTTGTAGAGGTGGAGTGACAACAGTTGTAGTAGTAGTAGTAGTGGAATGGCATTTGCAGTAGTGGTGAATCTAGTAGAGAAGATGGGTGGTGAGAGAGAGATGAGTGAGAGACAAATAGAGAAGAGAGATAGAGAGAGAGAGAGAAAGAGAGACAGAGACAGAGAGAGAGTGATGAGCGAGGAAGAGACAAAGTGGTCGCTAAAAGTGCATTTTTCTTGTAGTGGAGAGCTCGGTAAATAGAGAAGAGATGAGGGAGAAAGTGAGCAAAACACAATGGGGGAGAGAGACAAACAGACAGATAGACACATAGAGAGAAAGAGAGAAAGAGAAGAGTGAGAGACAGACAAACAAACACAGAGAGAGAAAGAGAGAGAAAAGAGTGATAAGTGAGAGAGAGACAGAGAGAGAAAGAGATAGAGATAGAGAGAGACAGGGAGACAGAGAGAGAAAGAGATATAGAGAGAGATATAAAAAAATAAAGAGAAATAAGAGATAAGCGAGAGATAGACAAAGAGAGAGAGAAAGAGAGCGAAAAGAGATAATCGAGAGAGAGACAAAGAGAGAAGAAAGATGAGCGAGAGAGACAGAGAGAGAGATAGAGAGAAAATAAATGAGCGAGAGAGAAGAGAGATAGAGAGATGAGAGATGAGCGAGAGACAAAGACTGACAGATAGAGAAGAGTGATAAGTGAGAGAGAGAAGAGAGGTAATATTTTGTGGTAGAGTAGAGGAATCGGTAGTAGTGGTGAAGGTGGTGGATAAGAGATGATGGCGGTAGTGGTGGTGGTGGTGATGGCGAAGGAGATTAGTGGTGAAGTTATGGTAGTGGTAGAGTAGATGAAGTGGCAAGGGTGAAAAAGAGGTAATGGTAGTAGTAGTAGTGGCAATAATGGTAGTGGTGGTAGTGAAGGTGGCGATGGTAGTAGTGATGGTAGTCGTAGAGGTGAAATGGCGACCGTGGTAGTAGTGGTGGTAGTGAAATGGCGTTTGCAGTAGTGGTGAAGGTGGTAGAGGAGATGGGTGGTGAGAGAGAGAGATGAGTGAGAGAGAGATAGAAGAGAGAGAGAGAGAGAGAGAGAGAAACAGAGACAGAGTGGTGAGCGAGAGAGAGACAAAGTGGTCGCTAAAAGTGCATTTTCTTGTAGTGGATCGATAAATCGAGAGGGAGCTCAGTAAATAGAGAAGACGGAAGGGAGAGAGTGAGCAACGCGAACACAGTAGGGGAGAGAGAGAGAAAAAAAAAAGAGAAAAAGAGAAAGAGATAGAGAGTGAAAGACAAAAAAAGAAACAGAAAGAGAAGAGAGATGAACGAGAGAGACAGAGAGAGATAGAGAGAAGAGAGATGAGCAAGAAAGACATAGAAAGAAAAGAGATGAACGAGAGAGACAGAGAGAAGAGAGATGAGCGAGAGAGAGGTGAGAGAGATAGAGAGAAGAGAGATGGGTGAGAGAGATAGAGAGAAGAGAGATGAGTGAAAGAGACAAAGAGAGAAAAGAGATGAGAAAAGAGATAGATGAATGAGAGAGAGAGAGAGAGACAAATAGACAGACAGAGAGAGAAGAGTGATGAATGAAAGAAATAAAGAAAAGAGAGAGAAAAAGATGAAAAAATTGGTAAAAAGATATAGACAAAGAAAGAAAGAGAGAGAGAGAGAGAGAAAAAAAAGAGCGAAAAGAGATAAATGAGAGAGAGACAGAAAGAGATGAGCGAGAGAGCGAGAGAGAAAAAAAGAAGATAGATGAAAGAGATAGAGAAAAGAGAGATGAACGAAAGACATAGAGAAAAAGAAAGAGATAGACAGACAGACAGACGGAGAAGAGTGATGAGTGAGAGAGAGAAAGAGAAAGAAAAGAGAGACAGAGACACAGAGAGAAAGAGAGAGACGGACAAACAGAGAAGAGTGATGAGTGAGAGAGAGAGAGAGAGAGAAGAGAGACAGAGACACATAGAGAAAGGGAGAGACAGACAAACAGAGAAGAATGATGAGTAAGAGAGAGAAAGAGAAGAGCGACAGAGACAGAGAGATAGAAAGATGAAAAATAGGTGAAAAGAGAAATGTTCAAAAGAGTAAGACGACGTCGTTTTTTTTTTAAAAAAAATTTTGTGATAGAAAAATACCGTTGCATTTATTTAAACCATTTTGTGACTATATATATATGAAGTCGTTTCAAAGCCACAATATATATATATATATTTATTTTTTGCAACGGTATCTATTAAAGTCGCATTTTTTTTTTTTTGCGACTGCAGCTTGTACCGTGGCAAAAACTCTATTTTTTTGCGACAGCAATCTCTACCGTCGCAAATACTCTTTTTTTTTTTTGCGACAGCATTTTATGCCGTCGCAAATATTCTATTTTTTGCGACGGCAAGTTGTGCCGTCTCAAAAAGTCACATTTTTTTGCGACGGCAAATGTGCCATCGCAAAAAGTTCCGTCTCTTAAGCCCAGTTTTCTTGTAGTGTGGGTACAACAAAAGTGAGTTCAACTCAATACACTTGAAACCCAAGGCTAGTACAAAAATAATTACATCAAAAGAAAACAAAGAAACTCTTGGCTTCAAGTCCTCCCAAGCTATGTTCTTGGTGGAGGCATATCATCAGCACCTGAAAGTTATTTTCTACATAGGGTAAGCTAAAACCCAGTAGATATATTCAAACACAATGTATGAAACTTAGCAAAATTATAAGGTGAATGCAATGTGATGCCATACCTTTTTGCCAAAACATTACACTTTTTTATCTCAAAACAATGTCATGCCATTATCAATAAATTTCGATTCATGAAAATACATCTTCAAATCAGAAAATAGGGTAGTGGATACAAAACACTGAGAATCTCTAGGCACATGTCTGCCAGTAGGCTATATAAGCACTACCAAAGTCATTTTACCGGTACTAACCAGAAGGATCGGCATCTAACTGCACGGGTTTTTGGACTTTTACCAAAGATACACAGGTCAACAATATAAACCACAATCACACCTTCTAACCAGATTCACCAAGGTATACACCCATTTTTTTCAAAAAAAATACATTTTCAATGTTCAAGTATTAAGTCATGCCCAATGCAAGATGTATAAGAAATTAGTTTCAATTTAACATAGTCCTCATACAATTTCTACAACAATCAAAACTATCATCCACCGATAACCCAAAACAAATATTTCTAATCAATAGATAAATTATCCAACAATAGATAAAAGCTCAACATTTTCAAAATGAGAGTAATAATAAATATCCAACTCCACCATCATCATTAACCGATACCCTTTTTGTATATCCTTTCAAAACTCAACCTCCTTCCTTTTCCTTTCATAAAACAAACATCAAAAATTTTCAAACAATACTTCCTTTATTTCCAAAATCATATTTAAATAAAGATCCTTCCATATTTCAACACAACCCATCAATATACACACTTCCACAACCTTCTCAAGTATTTATTTGGAAAACCCCTCTTTTATATTTCACAATCAAATCTTAGGTTTAACCCAAAACTCCCAAATCACCAAACACTTTCTATTAGCAAATAACTAAGCTAAAAATCATACAAGAGGTTGAAGAAATCCCTTCCTTAAGAAGAGAAGAGGAAGAGAGCAAGTGTAAAACTTTGGCGGAGCCAAAAACGAGATCCTCTTTGATTAGATTGAAACTTACAATGAGCTTTACATTTTTCTCCAAAGAGCAATGGTGAAGAAATCAATAGATAATGGAGTATTTAGGGTTTTAAGCAAGAACTAGAGAGAGAAAGTGAAAAAACTAGGGTTTTGGAATGTTTTAGAGAGAAAGGTATGAAAAAGTGATTCAATAATCCATTTTTCCCGGACTGATATATGCACAGACCACTCGAGCGACCAAAACACTGCTCGAGTGCACAATGACCCATTCCCAGAAGTTTTGCAAAAAGAAGAAGACCGCTTGAGTGTAAGAAAGACCGTTTGAGCGAAGATCACCCTACTTCCAGAAGTTTTGCAGACTTGCAAAATACTAGGAGATCTCAAAGACCGCTTGAGTGACCAAAACATTGCTCGAGCGAATAAGAAGAAAACTGGGCAACAACTCTTTCCAAAAACTAACTCCCAACCTATTTCAAACACGACCAACAAATCAACTTGACTATTAGCAAGACGACAAAGGATATGAACAACAATTAAAGTACGGAATCCCAGATCTAAGAGATGAAATGAGTCAGGTCTAAATTAGAACCATTATAAAATTTGTTGCAGGTCACACTCCTAATTCTCCGTTAGCTCCCAAATCTCTTAACAAATATTAAACTGAGGATACATGGCATCTATATCTTCAAAACAAATTGAGTGTTGAGAGAAATTTACGAGATCTAATTGTGTAATTAGAAGCTCTTTTTCATTATATAGGTAATAAGGCCATGTTTGTTTAGCATGCTATAAAGTCAAATAAGATTGGATTGATAATTCGTAAATCTTCTTAAAATCTTGTTTAGTTATAATAAAATGATATAAACTAACAATCTTGTAGGATTAGAAATCTCCCATTGTTGGGATTAACATTTCTATAGGAGTTAAGATTTCTCATTCAATCTCAGGAGAGTGAAGGGATTGGAAGATAAAGAGATGATTTTATAAAAATAATAAATTTACATTTTTATATAATAATTTAATCCCATCCAATTAAGCCTCCATATTAATACACAAATAAACATGTACTATTATACTATAATCTCATTACTCAATCTTATGAGACCTCTCCAACAACTTTATGAAAATTTACATGTATACTATTTCAAAAAAATTTGGTATATTACATAATGCCCCCACCCCCACCCATCCAACACCCCCCCCCCAAAAAAAAAAAGAAATTCAATTTCACTTCCAAAAAATTTATAAAGTCCACAATATAAAGTTTTCTTTCAAAATTTAATGACTCATATAATGTTTCCATAAACATTTACAATAATATTATGATAATCATATTTTCTTACCATATTTTGTTTATCATCGATGTTGTCACGACCCAAACCCGCCCTTAAAAGTTTGGCGTCGTAACCGGCTAATAATCCGAGATTACCAAAGGCCTTCATGTATAATAAAAAATAATCAGGGTTAGCGGAAGCAATATACAAAAATACTAATGGTCCAATGAACTGTGCATCTATATGAACAAACATGTACACATATAAACGTTAATTTACCCACAAAACAATACATAACTTATAACATAATATTGTATACAAGACATATGTACGTGTCGAAAGTGTACACCATGATCAAAAGCTTGACAACAGCCTTCCAGGCCTAGCCCAACTCAGAGGCACTCAAAATAACTCGGTAGGCTTCAAAATGGTGGCTCAGCTAAAGACCCTTCTAGGCTTGTCCTCCGGAACACTCACCTATACATAGATATATAAAAACAATGAGTTAAAACTCAGTGAATAACATTAAAGTAAGGAGGTTAGTGAACAAATTCCAAATATATCATATTTGTAAAACAAATCATGACACAATCATTCATATCAGTGTCATATTAGAACATAACATAATGGTACATCCCACAGAACATATAACATATCGTCTTCCGACTAGAGTAATCGATTCCGGATACCGATTAAACACATATCACCACAATGAAGTAGCTAACGAGATCTCGTATCACATATGTGTCATGGACCCGCATTTACATGCCGTCCCCTAAGACTTGGGACTATTTGCGGATGCCATAATAGATTCGCAAATAGGACATTCGTTCACATAATTAAAATAGCATTTCAGAAATTATAACTTATCGCATAACAGTTGAAACATAGTTCATATCAACATATCTTTACAGAAATGTTACTCACAGTGGGCTTCCAAAACCGGTTGTTCAGTCTTCGAGTCTTGACCTACAAACACAAACATTCATAACACAATTTCTCAATACACATTCGAGTCATTCAATTGATTCTTAACCTTATTCGATCATCCGTTAAATGTTCGTTTAGTTATTTCTATATTTCTTTCATGCTTATGAGATGCTTATGGATGTAAATTACACTTAAAACCCATGTAAATGAAGGCCCGGAAGTCAAAAAAGGGAAAGAAAACCAAATTGGAAAACCTGCCCTGTTTGGCCGCACATGCAGTGGCCTTGGCCGCATATGTGGTGGCCTTGGCCACACAAGCATGCGAACTTCAGAATACAATTTTGGCCAAAAAGAGATTAGCCGCTTGAGCGGTGGCCCAGGCCGCTCGAGCAGTTTGGATATAATTTCAGTCCGAAATTCTGCTCTTAAATGGAACCTCATTCTTTCCAAAATCAAACTTTATTTCCATATATTTCAAGGCTAAAAACTTAGAAAAACATGTTGAATGCAACATATCTAGTTTAAATAAAATCATAACTTCAAAATGGAGCTTAAATTTCATACAAAACATTCAAACCCTTGAGTTGAAATACAAAATATGCAAATTAAGCTCCCATCCTTGAAAGCCATGGAGTTTGTTATTCAAATCTCAAGAATCATGCAAGAAAAACAAGTTTATGAACATGATTTCCATGAATATATGCCATGCTTGAGGATACAACATGTTCCTAACATTATATAGCAAAGTAAATGCAAAACTCACACATAATTCATAAATTCAACTCCACAACACTTAATCTTCAAGAATTGGGGGTTAGATTCTTACCTAGGGCCTTTATAGTTACTTAATCTTGCATAATCTTGTTGAATACAAGCTTGATCTTGAGCCTCTCCTTCAAATTCTACACATTCCTCTTAGTTTCTCTCTTTCTCTAGAACTCTCTCTCTCTCTCTCTCTCTCTCTCTCTCTCTCTAGATTTTTCTTCTTCTTTTTGTTGACTCAAATGAGCTCATATCTCATATATACATAAATATCTATTTTTAAACTTAATCAAGTAGTGAGAGGCAAACACGACTTGACGAATTAGACGAAATCAATTTTTAATTAAACTTCCCAAATGGCTCTAAAAATTCCCATTAACATATCATGTACTCAATTTCGGTTTCAGAACCTATTAAAGTCGTCAATTTCAGTTCCGAAGTCGTAACCCCAACAAATATTCTCAAATGAATTCATATTAACGCATAATTAAATAAAAGATAATTGTGACACGTATTTTGGGGCCGTTACAGATGTCACGTGTCAATGTTACATTAGTATCAAGCATGGTTAAGGTAATAAATGAATTATAGTAAAAAAAAAAAAACATCTTAACATTATTAAAAATTTTAATCAAACCCATGTTAAAAAATTATTAGTAATCACATGTTTAAAAATCTTCTAATAAACAAATACTATAATAATTTATTTAAGGAAAATTTATCCATAAATCCCATATGGGAGAATGTTGATCCATTTAGTCTTAAAAGTTTTTTTATGAACCAATTAGCCTCTTTTTTTTTTTGAAAGTTACATTTATTTGATTTGGTGTTGTTTGACTTTAAGTGAATGTCTTTTTATGATTCATTTTTTCTAATTTTATAATTCATTTTTCGGATGAGAATGGAAATATGAGATGTGGAAGATTTTTTTTGGAGGAATTGTTGGCTGAAGTGTTGGTTGTCTCGAGCGTGGAAATCTACATTTCTGTAATGTAGTTTTCTGGTGTTACATTGGAATGTTACATTAAAGTACTAGATTTAGAAGAAAAAAAAGGTATATTACGGTTTTTTTGTATGTTACATTAATTGGAGTGTTATATTTGGGAAAAAAAAAATACTAAGGAGTTTTTTAAAATATTACGTTGTTATGTTTGAGAAAAGTACACTAGCGAATTTTTTAGTTTGTTACGTTAGAATGTTGTGTTTAAGAAAAGTACACTAAGAAATTTTTGTGTGTTACATTGATTGAAATATTACGTTTGAAAAAAAAAATACACTAAGCAATTCTTTTAGAATTTTATGTTATTACATTTGAGAAAAATATATTAAGGAGTTTTTTAGTGTTACATTAATTGGAGTGTTATGTTTGAAAAAAAGTGTATTAAGGAGTTTTTTAGTGTGTTACATTGGAGTGTTACGTTTGGGTAAGAAAATTTTGTGTGTTATATTGATTGGAGTGTTACGTTTGGAAAAAGTATACTAAATAATTTTTTAGTATGTTACATTGCAATATTACGTTTTTTTAGTGTTATATTAGAGGATTACATTTGGAAAAAGTACACTAAAGAGTTTTTTTGAAGTGTTACGTTTAGTAATTTCAACATTATAAGAAAACCTATATTTTAGCCATTTATGTAATTCACACTAGAATGAGACCTTTGGGTCCATAAGAAAAAAGAGAAGACCAAACAGTTTATAATGTCACTATTTAAGATTTATTGATACTTCACCCTTTATTTAATTGGTATGAAATTATATTAAACAAATTTTGTTTACTAACAACAATTAAATTTTTAGAGAAAAAAAATATAGTTTCCTTGTGAGTTCTTATAATTTATTTAATGGAATCACTTGTAAATTTTATGGACCTAAGGATATTAACCTGCTTACTGTTTATCTATAAATTTATACATTTTGACCTTCTTAACGATAAAACTTGTACAAATAATATTTAATTTCTATTATAATTTTATTAATCCAATTAGCTTCTATTGAATAATATTTAATAATGATTTAGTTAAATAAAATTTGAGGTGATTCATCGATAGCTCGACAAATCTATCTTATACCTTTCCTTTGGCAATTCCCCCCCCCCTCCCCCGGCGTGGGAGAACTTCGGGCTTTGTCACAACTCACAATCCCGATCAAGCCAAAGGCAATTGGATAATTTCAATCGAACAACCAAAATCTTAACTGGGTGTGACTTAGTAAGGTGGAAGTCTAGAACTAAAAAAGTTATTCAATATTCTTGAAACGCTACATATTCATATTTCATAACTAATTATTTTATCTTATATTTTTTAATTATTCAATACAAAATCATTAATTTTACATTTTTCCCTAATTACAACGCATTGGAAGATTAGGTGGCCGTAAATCCAGAATCCCCCAATAAGCATAATCAGGATCCCCTCCTTACATTTCTTCATTGCATTTCCTACTTGCAAGCCCATTGGGCCTACTTTTAGGCCCAATTTTGATAATCCGAACCGTTTATATTTTAATATTTATTCAGTATATCATACCTGTAAAAAATCAAGTTGATCAGATATCAGAAAGTATATGTTCGGAAAACTCGAACTAAAAATTATTTTTTAAAGAATTTAATAAATAGTTTTTCAAATATATACTTTTTGATATCTGATCAATTTAATTTTTTACAAATATGATATACTAAATAAATTTTAAAATATAACGTTTTGAATTATCAAAATTAAATCTAAAAATGAGCCCAATAAACTTGCAAGTAAAAAATATAAGAAGGAAATGTAAGGAGGGATCCTTCCTCCAATAAGCACGGTAGAACACAGAAAAATGGCTTTACCGCCAAAGCCACGTGTGCACTCCTTAGAGATAATGACGTGTACGTGTAACCGCAGCCTCCCTATAAATACCCCTCATTCGATCCAATCCATTTTTTCTCTCTCTGACAGTTGTTTCTCTCTCCTCTCAAACCGATTGTGAATTGGAGAGAGTGATACATATAGACATACACAAGTTGGAATCTGAACAACGCAGTTTCTTTCTCCCTAGCTAGGGTTACCTTCGATCTAGGGTTCCAATCACTTTCTCTCTCTTCTGCTGTCTTCACTGTTTGAAGATCCGATTCGATTGCTTCTCTCTCGTTATCTGTATATATCTCTCTCCTGTCTTGGCTCGAGATCGGCGCCAAGCGCAGGACAACCTGTCCCAGAGATCTCTCTTCAACTTCAGTGGCCGGTTAGGGCTTTGGAGTCCGATCACACTCACTGGTTCTCTCTCTACTCCCAAGTGCAGAGAGGTATTCAATCAATTAATCCATTTCAACTCTGCATTGTCTCTTATTTTACTATTCTTGATTTGATTTGATTGTGTTGTTTAGGATTTGTGAGTGTAAAATGGCGTCGAGGGAGGGGTTTTTGACGGAGGAGCAGCGGGAAGTACTGAAAATAGCGACAGAGTATGCGGATGTTTTGTCGTCATCACCAAAATCACAGACTCCGAAATCGCCTACTACGTCTATGCTTTCTGAACATCACATTAAAGCTCCTGCTGGTGGGAAAGCCGCTACAGCTGGGATTGCTGTGAGGCATGTGCGTCGTACTCATTCTGGGAAGCTCGTGCGCGTGAAGAAGGGTGAGTCGGTTACCATTTTATTGTGTATGATGGTGGTGTGATAAATTTTTGAAAAAATAAAAATAAATTAGGCTTTGTATTGGGGACAGTAATGCAATTAGGGGGTCAAATTGTTTATCAAATGCTTGGCTGCGGTGTATTTTGCTGCGTGGTGAAAATCCTCAAGAAGTTAAAATCTGTATTTTATGTTATTTGTTTACAAAGTCAAGAAGATACATGTCATGACATGAGTTTTTCGCATTATTGTGGAATTTGGCTAAGCTTCAGAATAGAAGGCAATACGGAAGTCACCAATCCTTTATGCGGGAATGGGAGCGCAAAAAACATCTAGAGTTAAAATATCTTGAAAATGGAGTGTTTGGGAAGAAAATTTTTTGGTTTTTTGGGCTAAAATAGCACTAAAAGACAAAATAAACTAAAATAGCCAATAATCAAATTCATAATCATTTCATTTTTTCTCTTACAAATATTACATCCAACTACGAAAAAAATCCAACTCTTTTTCCAAACACAACTATTTCCAAACAACCACTATATATATATGTAAATAAAAATATATCCACTCGAAAGTTAACCTCAATGGGTTGGCCTGCCTAGAGCCTTAGGTGTGCTCCCTCCAAGGTCTCAGGTTCAAAACTTTCTATGTGTAAACAATATCTTGGGCCAATCCATGCAGGGCTTTGCCTTGACTTTAATTGGAGCGTCCGCTAGTGAACGGTAGTATTGGTCTCCGGATTTGTCGGTCCAATGGGCTGGATACTGAGTTATCGAAAAAATATATCCACTGGAAAGTTTTCTCTAATATTTAACACATCCCACATCGGTAGGAAAAAAGAAGAGAGAACTCCACTCTTTTATAGAAGTTTCCCTCAATGTTTATCCCACTTTGTGTTCCAAGGGTTATTATGAGTGCAGTGCATGAACCTTGTATATTACACAAGGAAATGGCTAGTTGGCCTTCTATGTGACCATATTTTTGGAAATGCAAAGCTATAAATTGTTTATTGTGATTTATTCATTCATGGATGTATAGACATTTAATCCGATCTCTTCATTCCAAAACTTTGTCCATTCTCAAAATGCCCGATGCTTAATTTTAATACATCAAATGCATCTACACGTGACTTGTTAGCCGTACCATAACATTCCACTTGCACTTCTTGTGGGAGGTGTTACATTGTATAGAAGGGTGTTCAATAACACTGACTCGTTGACTTTGACAATGGACACTAAGTTTTTGGGACATCTAGAAAAGAAAGTATGGGGACTAGTCTTCAAATGTCTATAGTGTTTTAAAAGATTTAGGATATAGTGTTTTGTACAAAATGTTAACTTGGGTGTTAAGTTTTGGTGTAGACAATACAATGTGTGCAAAGATCCACTCTCAAGTATTTGAGCGTATTGCATTAGTTTAGGACAGATTTATCTATCGAGCATTAAGTATCGATCAAGGAGTGTTGCATTGCTATGATTCATCTTTGCAGAGATTCTATGAGCAGCTCTACTTTAATCCCGCTCGAGTAGTGTGACACTGAGTCATAAGAATACAGATCTTGAGGCATGCTTAAAGTTTATTCGAATTCGCTTCTTTTGATATCTAGGGTTTGGAGGGTGGTGTGCCATTTGTAGGTGTCGTTTTTTGACATTTGTGTACTTGCCTTTTTCTTTGGTTCCCTCATTAGCGGACTCCCTATCCCTCATCTCCTAGTACCTTTTCTTTTCATTAATAAGATCTCTTTTGTTGCTGATCGAAAAAAGGACTTGTCCCTCATCTCCACCTTTTCTTTTCATTAATAAAATCTCTTTTGTTGCCGATCAAAAAAATAATCCTAGAGAATTTTTAACTTTCCTAAAGACTAAACAAACCTAGGAAACTTCTTTTGTATATTTAGAAACGACGTATTTTGCTTGTGTATGATTGAGAACTTCTTCTCTGATGTTATATAAAACCACACCACCCCACTGCACTTTGATCACTCACTGTGCATTGGTTATTCTTGTCATTTGGCTAACTGCAATTGGAGGCATAAGAAACAAAGATGGAAACAAGAGAACAAGACCACATGCAATTGTAGTACAAGCTTGAAACCATGAAGATGAAAATGTCATGGCTAATGCATTTAGGTTGAGTTGTAATTCATTTAATGAGTCTTTGTATTAAACTTTAGATCTAGTAGATTTTTGACAGGCAATGGTGCCCATAGTTTCTTACACATGGGGATTGTTGTTCCCAAAGATAATCCCTTCCACTTATATATTAGAATTGGCAAACTGAATTGGATTAAATAATTCACTTGGTAAATTTAATTGGTAATAAATTATGAGTTTAACCTATTCAACCCCCTCTAGATTCAAATGTGTGTGCTTTGGCGATTTCATATAGTTTGCTTGTGTAGAGGTTATCCGTAAATGATCAATCCTTGCTGTTGATCATGATAGATAGGTGAGGCTTATTATTACTAGTTTCAAAATGATTTTTTTTTTTTGGGTGTATGAACATGTCTCTTAGGCCAGAATGGCACAGGTTCAAAGGGTTGACAAGTTTATATCATGAGGATCTAATCGAGTAACTACCCTTCATGGATTTTTAATATTTTAGGTTGGCCGCTTAGGTGTTCCTCCTCCATTAACTGATGATGGCAATTACTAAATACGTTTGATGTTTTAGATGAGTGCCTGGTTCATTAATTGTTTGTGTACTAGAAAGGCAAGCAAAAAAAAAAGGGGTTTTGAAGGATTGGAGCTGCTGATCCATGAGCTGAAACTTAAAATCTTGAAATTTCTTTTGTTATCTCCTTTAGTGTGTTACCTATTTTGGAAGTTTTTCATTCTTTTGTATGTATTTATTTATTATTTATTGTCTGATCTTAATTTTCAAAAGTGTTATTTGTTTCTCTTTCTTGTTTTTCCAATTCACATGTACTTCATGGAATCTTGGGAGTTGAGTTAAAGGATGTTTGGTCCCTTCCCTAGTTCATTAATAACATTTATTTATTTGTGATACTTGATGAAACTAGTTTTTCTTTCTATGCTTGCAAATATAATACCTTGCCTTCATTTGTGCCTTTATGTTGTGGATGCTAGTTTCCCATTTACTTCATTGGATAAATGCCACTCCATGCACCTTGTTGCCGTATTTTTATGTCATAGTTTCGCTTCTGTAAATCTTCTTGTTGTAAGGACCACAGACACTGTTTTCAATCTTCTAGATGAATTTTTGTATGGAGAATTGTATGTTTATTTATCTCTGTGCATGCATGGCACATTTGTTTTATTTGCAACAGAGACTGATTGGTATATTGTCTTGAGGAAGCATTGGCCAGCCAAGTTGAGAAAGAAAATGCTGTGTATATAAAATGTATATAAATGACAATATACAATCACTGTCTTATTTTTCAACAACAATTGAAATTTTAATGTTGTGTATTTACACCTTATTATACATGTCAATGTTCTTGCTTCAAATTTCAGTAATGATGTAAATGTGGGTAGTGGACACCATTGTTTGAAACAGATATGAAATAACACTTCCAAAGACTTTTGGATATTAAATCAATGTATCATGCATTGTCTATTTGAGCTGTCCAAAGTGACAAAATGAGAAAAAGGAGGTATACCTACATTGAAGGTTCAGCATTGGATAGATTGGGGCTTTTGTTGACACATTCTCCCTCTTCTAGTCATAGAAGTTCATAACCTTTCATTAATTTTTATTTTTTTTTCAATTAAGAATATTTTCATGAGGTACGGTTTTTTTTATTTTTTTTGTTATCAGCTTTTCATGATTTATTGTTGAATGAGTTAATAGTTGTGATTTTGTTTAAAATTAGTACATGCATGGTTTTGTATATAATTGTATCAGGTTTTCTTAACCACATGAACAGATCAGTCTACTTTTCTGTTAAGAGTGAAACCTTTTCCTCTCCTTTTGTTATTTTTCCTCTTCTCTGGTTTTTGATCCCATGTTTTGGACAGGTGATTACTGCTTGCTGTTGACATTGCTTGTCATTTTTAGCTGCCTTATTCAACTAATATTTGATTAATTGTTTTGTTGAACATTTATGATAACAGATGGTGCTGGTGGCAAGGGCACGTGGGGGAAATTACTTGACACTGATGGTGAATCTTGTATTGATCGAAATGATCCAAACTATGACAGCGGGGAGGTAATGGCTGATTTTAGTTCAAGTAAATGTGTCTTACTTGCTGTCTTACCTAAGAGAAAGATAGGCTTTTCTCAGTGGTTTTGGCTAGCCCTGTGGTTTCAGTGGTTTCCTCTTGAAATAAAATAGATTTGTAATTGTTTTTCTTGTAATTTATTTTTTCACATGGAGCTTGGTCCTGTATGTGTTACGGACTTCTGAAGTTATCCTTGACTGCTACAGGAACCATATCAGCTCGTTGGGGCAGCTGTTTGTGACCCCTTGGATGAATACAAGAAAGCTGTGGTTTCTATTCTAGAGGAATACTTCAGCAATGGCGATGTGGAATTGGCAGCATCTGATCTCAGAGAATTGGGTTCCAGTGAATATCTTCCATATTTTGTGAAAAGGCTTGTTTCCATGGCCATGGACAGGCATGACAAAGAAAAGGAAATGGCTTCAGTTCTCTTGTCGGCTCTCTATGCTGATGTTATCAGCTCAGTTCAGATTAGCCAGGGGTTTGTCATGCTCCTTGAGGCTGCTGATGACCTTGCTGTGGACATACTGGACACAGTGGACATCCTTGCTTTGTTTATTGCTCGTGCTGTGGTAGATGACATTCTCCCTCCAGCTTTCCTCACTAGGGCAAAGAAAATGCTCCCGGAAACCTCCAAGGGATTGCAAGTTATCCAAACAGCTGAGAAGAGCTATCTCTCAGCTCCGCACCATGCTGAACTTGTTGAGCGGCGATGGGGCGGTAGCACCCACATTACAGTCGAGGAAGTGAAGAAAAAGATAGCTGATCTTTTGAGGGAATATGTGGAGAGTGGAGACACTTCTGAGGCCTGTAGGTGCATACGGGAGTTGGGTGTTTCATTCTTTCATCATGAGGTTGTGAAAAGGGCTTTGGTTCTTGCCATGGAGATCCAAATAGCAGAACCACTCATACTGAAGTTGTTGAAGGAAGGATCGGAGGAAGGCCTCATAAGTTCCAGTCAAATGGTTAAAGGGTTTGCACGGTTAGCTGAGTGCCTTGAAGACCTTGCTCTCGACATACCGTCTGCAAAAACATCGTTTCAATCTTTGGTCCCCCAGGCAATCTCTGAAGGTTGGCTTGATGAGTCATTTTTGAAGTCCTCAGGTGAAAATGGAGAGGTAGAAGACAAGGATGATGATAAAATTAGACGATATAAGGAGGAAATTGTGACAATAATTCATGAGTATTTTCTCTCGGATGACATTCCTGAACTCATCCGAAGCCTTGAAGATCTTGGGTTGCCCGAGTTTAACCCAGTTTTCTTGAAGAAGCTGATCACCCTTGCCATGGACAGGAAGAACAGAGAGAAAGAGATGGCTTCTGTTCTGCTATCTGCGCTTCATATCGAGATCTTCTCAACTGAAGATATAGTTAACGGTTTTATCATGCTTCTGGAATCTGCTGAAGATACAGCACTCGACATTCTGGACGCGTCAAATGAACTTGCTCTTTTCCTCGCCAGGGCTGTGATCGACGATGTCTTGGCTCCGCTAAATTTGGAAGAGATAGGAAGCAAGTTGCCGTCAAATTGCAGTGGCAGCGAGACGGTGCACATGGCCCGTTCACTTGTAGCCGCACGTCACGCAGGTGAGAGGATCCTGCGGTGCTGGGGTGGCGGAACCGGCTGGGCCGTGGAGGATGCAAAGGATAAGATACAGAAGCTTCTAGAAGAATACGAGAGTGGCTGTGTTGTGAGTGAAGCTTGCCAGTGCATTCGTGATCTTGGAATGCCTTTCTTCAACCACGAGGTTGTGAAGAAAGCTTTGGTTATGGCTATGGAGAAGAAGAATGATAGGATGCTGGATCTGCTGCAGGAATGCTTCGGCGAAGGGCTGATCACAATCAATCAAATGACAAAGGGATTTGCGAGAATCAAGGATGGGCTCGATGATCTGGCTCTCGATATTCCTAATGCAGAGGAGAAGTACAACTTCTATGTAGAGTTTGGCAAGAAGAAAGGGTGGCTCCTTCTTTCTTTCGGTTCAGCTGCAGCAGCAGCAGATACTTTACTGACAATTCCGGCGGCTGCAGCTTCTTGAGAAGAACATGATATTTCGATTTGTTTCTCTCTCATGTATGTTGTTACTCATTTATACCCTATTGTACTCTTTTTTAAACTTGTGTTTTTGACTTAGAGATGTGGATAGAAATGGGATATTTGAAGTCCTTGGGATGTTTTTCTTTCTTAATGGGTGGTTTAATAGCGATCAAGAATGTATAAAGTTGGTATTTGGTTATGATATTAGTTAGGGTTATGATATTAGTTGTTGTCACATGCATGATAATAGTAGCTACATTTTTTTTGCCTCCCACTTTTACTTCTGAAAGTTTTTGGTGTTTGTTCCTCTCTGCTGGATTATGAAGTGCCTAGTTATATCCAGGGATTTCTTTGAGGCTATGGTTTAATAAATTATTTATGGTTTTTTTTTTTTTTTTCCCCTGGAGGAAGATGAGCAAAAGATGTTACTAAATTTATTTTTAAAAATTTGAGATCCAAACACATTTTGAAAATGGAGCACCATTTACTATGTAGTTGGTGGCTGGTTATGCTATAATTAGTGAAAGTTATGCGATTGTGTTTTGCTCCGTTATGCATATTGATGGATTATTATTTAGATAGATGATTGGTTATGTGTGCATCCACTTGAAAGGAAAAATAGATAATTGTTGAAAAATATGTTTATTTACTAGACATTATGTTTGGTTTAGTTAATAGTAGAACAATATGTTTATATTTCAAAAAATTATAAGTAGATTAATAATTGAACAATATTTGCTTAATACTAGTTTGTTTGGTGAATGTTATATGATTTTTCTTGAAAACATATTATGTGAAATCATGGTTCCAAACCAATCAAACTGTATTTAAATAATTTGGTTCGGATTGGTTCTATGATCTAAATTGATTGGTTTAGTTTCTATTTTTATGGAACCGTAAACAATGCATTAGTTCTGATTTTATCTCAAACTGAATCAATTCAGACCATCCTCACCTATATGGCCGGCGACAGTGGTGGTGATGATATAGATAGATAGATAAATTACGTGAACATATAAAGTGACACATAGACAAGTAAAAAGATGACAAGTGGACAAATAGATAACACTTGAACAGATAATAATATGATTTTTAAAATTGACATTTAAACAAATAGAATAATATGATTTTTAAAACAACCTTGCTGCATACCCCCAGTGGGGGTCGCACCCCCAGTGAGGTGGCGCGCCTCCACTGGCTGAAACCCAAAAAAAAAAAAAAAGAAAAGAAAACTGTTTTTTTTTTGGCCAATCCCGGAGTGACACCTCACTGGGGGTCGACCCCCAGTGGGGGTAGGAAGCATTTTTCTTTTTAAAATTACAAAAATGCTTCCTAGCCCCACTAGGGGTCGACCCCCAGTGAGGTGTCACTCCGGGATTGGTAAAAAAAAAACAGTTTTTTTTTTTTTTTTTGGATCTCAGCCAGTGGGGGCTCGCCACCTCACTGGGGGTGCGACCCCCACTGGGGGTATAAGGCAAAACCGTTAAAATTATTCAACCTTGCTGGGTACACCCAGTGGGGGTTGACCCCCAGTGACGTGGGGCTCCCCCACTGGTCAGCTTTTTCTTTTTTTTTTCTTTTTTTTTTATTTCAGGCCAATCACCCAGTGACACGTGGCACTGGGTGTCACTGGGTGTAGTGTTTACTGGGTGTATGAGGTATTTTTGAAAATTATTATTGTCCTTTTGACTTTCGGAGAACAGAGTTGAAACCACTGTCTCAAAAGTTATGAAATGGGACTTGAAAAAAATAAGCTATATCATATTATGTACATTTTTTGTTTGGGGATGGAATATCATATTATGTAAATTGATTGTGTGTTCTCCCTCCATATGTATGTCAAAGAACACCTACAGAGAGAGTAACAATGTATTTATATTTCAAGTATGCACGAAAAAAAAAAAAAAAAAATTGACATAGTAGAAAATGTCAACAAAGTACAACAAAAAGCTCTTAATTACATAGCTGACCACATGGAGTTATTTTTCAACTGTTTATATTATCATCAAGTTGTCACCTCCACATGAATTCTGGCATATCAAGCAATTAAATGCTTTGAATCTCCGTTGCCTTCCATCCAAAAAAAAAAATTTGAATTACAACAAAAACATTACAATTGAGCATACACCACATATCAGTGAATACCCGATACAACAGGAATGAGACCTGTTTGTTTATATTAATCAACTGACATGAAAATTAGGTGTAAACTTACATTTTGGCTTCTCTTGTTTCCATGGTTACATACAACTTAAAACAATGGAATCTCTTATGTCCAACATAGATATAAACACGGCATTGGCATTTGGAGAAATGTCTATCAAATGGATTCAGAATGCACAATATTGGGAAAGCAACAAAAAACCCGGCATGAAATATAATATTGACAGGGTGCCATTCTGGAAACTTGCTAGCTAACATACTGCTTCTCAAGAAGGCCTCTGCAGAATGCTAGGTCAAATCTTTCCTCTGGAGGATCTCCAATGCAATCAAAAACTGCATCTGCATTTACAAAATCCTCCTCAGCCGTGTACCTACAGCCAGTGATTAATTCATTTGTTAGCATGGCTTTATGTTGGGTAAATTACAAATACACACCTGAGGTTATTTAAAAATAAAAACTCCTCCCTCACATTTGAGAAATTACATCTCATCCCTTAAGATTTCCAATCACATTACAAATGGCCCCCTCCGTTAATCAACCGTTTACATTAAGTCAAACTAATAGAGTATATGATGTAAACAATACTTTTTTTTCCAAAAATACCTATATTAACCTTTATGAAGTTAAACACTTTATTTTCATTTTTCTTTTTCCTATCTCATATTCCTTATTTCCCATTTCTCTCAACTAGTAACACCACTTTGCCCAGCCATCGCATCACCCTCTCCAACTCTTGATCAACAACACCGTCATTATTTTCTTCAACGTTTGGTGTGTTGCCGAGGAGGGTTGGAGAATATTGTAGTGCTGTATAATGTGATTTGGTGGTAGGTGGATGGAAATGAAGGTTGTATGATAATTTCATTATCCTATTAGAGAGTATTTGGGTAAAAAAAATTTCTGTTAGGTTTGCAAGAAAAATTCGGACAATGAGGTATTTTTAATTTCCATAATGTGAGGGGAGAATTTGTATTTTTGATAAACCTCAGGGGTGTATTTGTAATTTATCCCTTTATGTTTTGTTCCCCCCCTCTCTCTCATATTATTATTATGATTATTATTATTAATGGCCTAACATAAGCCTCAAATCTTGCAAAATACCTATTCCAATAAGAATCTCATCCAAGAAATCTCAAAGTTTTGTGGGGCAAGTTTGTGGCTTACTATGTACACAAACAAATATTTACACAATCAATCACTGGTTAGAATAAACCCATAAGGCTATAATTCATAGTAGAGAAAAAGAAACATACCCGCTCTTCGTTACAATACACTTCATTCCAGCAGCTTTGGCTGCTGCAAGACCTATGGCACTGTCTTCTACCACCACACAACTGGGAAACAAAAATGAAGAGTATATCACTTCTCATATTACATGCCAAATTTTTAGATAAGAAAGCGCTTCTAAAAACATAGAACTGCTTTTAGACATAAAATTAAAATCCATTTTAGACTCATAGAAGCAGTGTATGATTTTGATAATATTGTCTAGCAATACCTTGAGGGTTCAACGCCCAGGGTGGTGGCTGCTAATATATAAATTGCCTGCCAGAATGCCCAAAAAAACAAAAAAAAAATTAAAGCCGCTAAGAGCTCATCTTCATACTCCAAGAATTTTAAACCACAAGGAAAGAAAAGCATCAGATCTTGTTTACATGGCAATCGAAAAGATCTAATTGATTGCATGCATAAAAGGACTCTTGATCTCCATAGATACTACAAAAATTGACGACTGATGTTACCAAAACTGAATAATGTGGTTTTGCCTTAAAATGAATTGAATGCAATATCTACCAATATAACTTCTATGTGATGTCCAAACACTGCCAAATACAATAAATCAAGATGGATGTAGAAGTTACTGGATCGGGCTTTTTGCGAGGAACCACATCTCCAGCAAATATCTTGATTTTTTCTGCTCGCTCAGGTCCAAGCAAGCATGAAACTATTGCAGAGACCTGAAATCACAATATATGATTTGGTTGTCAAATAAGAAACAAATAATAGCAAAATAAAAGAAGTAGATTAAGAGGCTTAAAATCACCACATCAAACTCAGTTGTCAAAATAAGAAGCAGAGAGCAGTGGCACATATTTTGCCACCAAACTAGAGTTTATTTATCAAATTAAAAAAGAAAATTTATGAATTTTTAATTGTAAATGATCAACATATACTTAATTACAAGTATAAAAGGCTGCTAGAAAAGACTAAAGGGTTCAAAGGAGATCCAGATGTTTCACTTGCACAGTCTTCAATATTTTTTTAATGATTTTAAGCAAATAATGGCTCATGCAAGAGACAAGTCCCAAGATAAGGAGAATCATGGACATTACACCATGTGTGCGCCTTAAACAGTTTTTATTAGCATATATATGCTCTTCATGTGTGTGTGTACTCCAAACCACCATCACCAATGGACTGTCTTACCATTTGAATTAAAACAGTCCCTTCATTATTCCAGAAGGCAATGATCAAGAATTGTGAGCCAGATTATGCAAAAACATATACTACATGTTCACAACATGAGAAACATAGAACCTGATAATGCATACCGCCTTCTCATTGGAGGTGCTGCAAACAGCAACTTTAACACCCTTTGCCAAAGCCTGATCAATCAACCTAGAAAATTTGAGTAGTCAAAACTCAGGAAACAACGCATTTGGTACTTCATAATTTATTTCAGATTTTACCTTTTATCTACTTTCAAAATACTGCTTCATGTCAATCATAAACCATCCATAGCAAGATGATAGCATATATTTTTTATTGAAACATTAAAGGTCCATACATAATGAAATTTCTTACTACTACTATCAGGAGTGGCCGACTGCTAAGGCAGCTCCAATGGATTTGTAATAGATAAAAATGACACACACACACACACAGCACGTATTCACCTATTACACATGAACATGAATTCTCCACAACTCAAATATGGGTAACATGTGTTTTTACTAGATTGTTTGCATCTGATTAGGGGTAAACAAGAATAACTTATATACCAATTTAAGGTGGATGAGAGAGAGAGAGAGAGCTTCGACATGGAATTAAACCCCATGTGAAAATGATCTTGCCAAGCTCAAGTAGAGCAGAGAAAACACAAGAAGCAACAGGTCACTAACATTCCACATATCATTGAAAAGTCAGGCCAAATATCAAAGACAAGAATTCTCTATGAGGGGTTTCATCTTTTTAAGTTCAAGATCATTGATGATTTAAAGGGAATAATACACACAGTTGTGCACCTAACCAAATCACTTGTGTCATATACTACAAGTTGGATTCAACCTTTGTGGTATTGACTAAAAGTTGGATTCAACCGCATAGGCTATCCTACATAATTAGAACTTTAGGCTTATGTTTTTGTTCCCATTTATAAATGTCTCTTTGTATTCATAGTAGTGGTCAGAGGAGTAACAGTTGTATTGGATCTCCTAATTTTCATCAACAATTCATTCTTTCAAGAAACCCTGTCTTTCCGAACCTCACATTTCATAAAGACAATAAGCTGAACATTTCCATGATGCAACTAACAGTAGGTTGTATAAATTCTAATGCAATGAAACATTGCACTTGCAATTACAAGTAAGTATCAAGCTCCAAATGCAACAGAAGGAAAGATTGAAAGGCAACTAACTTTGCAACACCTGGCCGAAGAGGCAACAACTTTTTCTCAATAAGGGCCATGAACAACTCCGTCTTTCTCTTGTGCAGGGAAGCAATAAATTGCTTTCTTTCCTCTTCACTCTTTGGAGCTTTCTCTGGCCAACCAGTCTTGTTAAAGTAGGCTGTCATCCTATAAAGACACAAATTAACCACTAACCTAAAAAAATCAACACCGAAAATTCAAACCAAACAAAACCTCAAAGTAGTCATAAATTATTATAGGACCTCTAAATTATGATAACAATATTCTCATGATCTCTCTACTTCAATTTAAGAAAAAAAAAAATCAAATTCAATGTTCTCTGTGAGATTTATGTAACTTGTAATAGACTTACACTTTTTTCCCAGAAAGAGGCATTACCTTTCTTTTCCTCCCCCAATTTTGAGCAACTCGCCATACAAATCCACATCCCAGGTAACTCCCAATTCCCTCTGTGTAAAATCAATTTTACTTTGTAATCAAATCAAACAACTTCAATGCGAAAAAAAAATAATAAATAACATTGCAAAAATATAATCAAAACCCAATTCAGTAAAAATCGAAATTAGAACACAAATTCCCCACAAAAAAAAAAAAAAAAAAAACCAGAACAAAACAAAATACAACCCAACCCAACCCAATTTGTAAACAAATCAGCAACTCATTATAACAAAGAACGAACTTCATGCACACGAATTACAAAAATAGAATCAAAACCCAATTCAATAAAATCGAAATTAGCTCAATACAAACAGAGCGAACACAAAATTCCTCCATAAACAAACAAAAGAAAACACAACCCAGTTCAGAAAACTTGGCAATTTTATCAAAAATCAAACAAGAAATGGCATAGGAAGAACAGAGAGACAAGAAAGGGGTGTACTTCAGTGAAAGTGTCGTTGAAAGAAATGCGATGGCCGTCCTTCTCTGTATCAACGAGCACGCCGTCGCAATCGAAGAGGAGAGCAGAGGGAAGAACAGAAGAAGAAGAAGAAGAAGCCGAGCACGTGAATCCTCCTCCATTTCGATAGCTCTTCTTGCTTGATGCTCTGTTTGTGCTTAATCTAGTACCCAATATAGAAGAAACAAGGGGCTCCTCACATGGTTTCTGGGACTAGAAACAGAATACTTCTTCATGTCAAATAATGGAGCTGGTAATAATATAGAAGAAGAAGAACAGGAAGAGGTGTTCAGCGAAGGAGAGACTACACTTGACGCCATTAACACTCACGTCTCTCTCTCTGTCTCTCTGTTGTTTCTCTCTCTGGTTTTAATATTTGTTTAAAGAAAAGAAACTTATCCACCAGAGAGCCACAAATTAATGAGATTCAAAAGTATAAAAAGTTTTTTTTTATTTAAATCTAACATATATATTATTATCAAAATTTAAAATTTAAAAATAATATAACTTTTTTTATTTAAATGTCAATTTTTAATAAAATTAATATTTTTAAAATTCTTGAATCAAAATTTATCAAATAAAATTCATATTGATTATAAAATTCTTAAAATATATATATATATCATCATCATCATCGAAAATGATTTAAACAGTAATATGTTACCCTATTAGATAGTAAAATATTACTCTATCTCACAATAACATGTTACTCAGGTTCATAATAAAATGTTACTTTGATTTATAGTAAAATTTTACTTTATTTCACAAGAAAATTTTATTTTGATTCACAATAAAGTTGTATAATAGAAAAAATAATTCAAAATTATAACAAAAAAATAATTCAAAAACACACTATTAGAGTAAAACTTGACTATCATTGTTAAACAAAAAATCATAAAAAAAAAAAAAAAAAACTAATTTTGAGAATGATAGAGTACATTTACAGAGTAATCGCAACACGTAGAGTTGAAAGTTTACTTTTATATTTACAAACTAATAAATAAACAACAATATATATATATACATGCATACATGTATAAAACCTTCCATGTATCTACAGTAGAGCTCAAACTCATCTTCTCACTTTTTATTAATTAGATTTTATAAATAAAATATAGAGCTTTTCATTGATTTTAGTTTCACTTTATTTTATTTTGAAAATTGCTTCGGACCCCCATTGGGGGTCGACCCCCAGTGAAGTGGCAGCCCGTGATTGAGCCAAAAAAAATTGTTTTTTTTTTTTGAAGTTTCAGCCAGTGGAGGCGCACCACGTCACTGGGGGCGCGACCCCCACTGGGGGTATGCAGCGGGGTTCTTTTATTTTTTGTTCCATTACAATTAAGTTCATGGCACATACATACATATATATACAGTTAAATCATATATATGTATATATATATATGTATGTATAATCTGTAGATTGCACAATAATTCTGAGCCAAATGTCATGTTTGTGAGTGTAGATACCTCACTTTGTACCGTCCTCAAGACTTGGACGTCATCGTTTGAATACCCAATAATTGTGCTTGCTCGTGTTTGTTTTCAGTCCCTGAAGGTCTCGGGCGAGCGTCTTGCCTTAGAGCCTCTAATCTTGTCTGTTTTGTTCATGGTTGTGGACCAAGAGCTTATTGTTTCAATTCTGGAGGAGATGGTGGCCTGTCGGCCATCCCCATAGCCTGCCGGCCATGACTTGTGCTTGTCGGCCACTAGTGGTGGCCGGTCGGCTATGTTGATGGGCAGTCGGCTACATTGATAACCGGCGACCATTTTTCTTATTTTTCAGATATTTATTTTCCAACTATGCCAGCTGTTGTTCACTGATGCTCATCTCCATACACGTGTATGGAGGGATGCATACAAGCGTTTAGCTTGATTTTCTATATATAGGGGGGTCTCTCCCCCATTTTGAGAGCTTAGACAATTTTGAGCAAATTTCTCCTTCTCTCTCTAGAATTCCCTCTCTCTCCACTTGTTTTGTGCTTCATAGTTGATTTTCTCTACACTTTTGCACAAAGAGCCTTAACCAAACAACCTCATCTTGGAGCTGAGGTTCTTTGAGGCTTTGTTTGAGCTCCTAAGGATGGTTTTAGCTCAGAATTGTGACTGTTTTGTGCTGTGCTTCAAGAGATATAAGACTTGCCTTGTAGGCTTTTATTTTGATTACATGTTTGGCTATCTTTTTATACTATTGTTGGTCTAGTTTTCAACTACAAAAAATCTGATTTTTGAAGCTTAATATGGTAGTTTGAAGTCATTTTGTGCTAAAGGGTTGTCCACCTTTCTTGTTGCTTAATTGTGAAACTTTTTGCATCATCTTTTAGCATATTAAAATCAAAATTTTTGGGCCTTTAAACCACTGAAATTCAGAGTTATTTCAGTGGTAGAAAGCATGTTTTGAAGTCCAAAAGTAGAGAGGCCTCCCCTCCTTGTGTCTCACTTGCATGCCTAGTTAGCATCCTATGGTAGCATGTTTTTGTGGTTTAACTTAGCTTAATTCAAGCATGTTTTAGCTACTGTTTTGACTGGTTTTAGCTCTGTTTTGGGCTGTCTTGGTCATATGAGCCTTGTTTTGCATAATTGTAGTGCCAATAGCTTCACTAGCTTGGCATTCTAGCCCTTCAAACTTGATTTGCTTGAGATGGTTGCATGTTGAAGTGTCTTTTTACATGTAATTTCAGTGTTTATAGCTCTGTCACATGCTCATTTGCTTCACTCTTTCATTGCTTTTTTAGAGTTGCTCTTGAGTCTTGTTTGCAAGCTAACATGTGAGCATGTGTTTTCTAGCCTTTTGTGCCTTAATCTCAGCAAGTTTTAGCTACTTTTTCGGCATATTTTAACTCTGTTCTGAGCTGGTTTGGTCAATTGAGGCTTGTATTGCATGGCTATAGTGTAATGGTCTTCACTAGCTTAATGAGTTAGCCTCTTAAACATGACTTGCATGTGTTGCTTGCATGATTTGATGTCATTTTACATGCCGTGTTAGCACTGAAATATCTGCAACCGCCCTCTATTCTTCACTCTTTACTTTGTTTTGAAAGTGACTTTTAGCCTCTTGTTGGCTTGAGTGTGGAATTGAGACCCTCATGCCTAATGGTTTAATTCCTTCGGGAGTTCATTACCAACAGCATGAGGCCTCTTTCATGCTCAAGGTAGTTGTGGCTTAAGCCCTCTTTCCATTAGAGGACTCTCATCTTTTGGATTTAACTAAGAATGGATCGGTAATTAAAATGAGTAAATAAAACAAGTCAAGTAAAACTTGAGCAAGTTAAGCATGTTGTGCTGTATTGCATGTGTTTGGATGGACGTTAATCCAAACACAAGAAAAATAAAACGTTTCATACTCAAAATGATGAAATATGTCATTTTTCTTGGTCACCGTCACCCTTGATCATGCATGATAGGGTGGTGGTTGTTTTGGTCTTGTTTGTGCATTCATTGACCTTGTACAAGCTTAGTTCTCTAGCCATCATGCATTGAGAATGCTTGGTTGGTGGCTTGAGAGTCAAGAGCTACACTCTTTTGAGCTTGAGAGATGATAAGGAGGATAGCAGTACATATATTTCTTGAAAATGCATTGCTTTTCCTCTGTTTGCTCTCTGTTGCAGTAAAAGAAGAAGTCCAGAAAATGGAGTGGCCGACCGGCCACTTGAGCTAGCCGACCAGCCAGTTGTTGTGGCCAACAGCCACCTTTTGTAGCCGACCGGCCACCAGTGAATTTTGCATAAATGTGTTCCTATGTTGGAACAGAGGCAATCTGGAAATTAGTACAATTTTCAGTGATCAAATGAATGCAAGCAGAGGCATCCGATGGCAAGGCAAGGGCATTTTCAGGTGGAGTAACCGAGTAGGCATGCATCTCTCGCCCTCGAGACCATTTAATTGCTTTAGTTAGTTAGCATAGCTAATTATTCAATTCAAGTGTTATAATTAAGAAGTTCAATTTGGTTTGTAATATTTTAGCTAGCTTAGAATAGTTAGTTAATTTGTCTCAATTGTTGTAATATTTAATTAGTTAGAATAGTTAATTAGTGTTGTATTGTAATAATTAGCTTAGCTTAGTGTAACTTAACTTATTCATTCGGACTCTCATTCGCGATGGCGTAATGTTGTAATAAGTGTGCGTGGATGCGTGCATGTGTGCAGTGAGGCACAGTAGTTGGCTTGACAAAACTGGAGTTTACCCCGACGATCCTAGCCGCGGTCTGGTGCCTGTACACCTACATATATATATGAGCAGTGAGCTAAAACCCAGTGAATAACATAATGCGTAAAGGGGTTAAGAATGAATGTCCTTCAATATTGAAAACAGTCGTTTCAATCAGTATATCAGTTGTTCAGTGCAGTAAACAGTCATATGTGGTACATCCATTAGCATAGCAGTACAGTAAACAGTAGGTCTAAAAAGACCGAACAGTCAATGATGGCCATCAATCAGTAAACAGTAGTGGTTCCAACAAGGGAACCGACAGAGATCTCTGTAACAGTAACAGTAAACAGTAGTTGCTAAGGATGCCATAATACAGTTCAGAATATAGGACATATATTCATTCAATTAACAGTATCAATTCAGAAAACAGTTCAGTTAAAAAGTCAGAAAACATTCTCAGTTGAACATATCTTTACACAATTGTTACTCACAGAGTTCTGGGCTACAGTAAAGTTAGAGCGCGTCTTCAGTCGCCAACCCTACACAGTTTACAGAACGAACACACGCTAAGCTACACAGTTGGGAAAGATAATAACTTAATCCCTAATTGCCTCGGTGTGTTCTATATCTATATCCTCATTAAGATGCCTTAAACTAGGCCTAAGAATGCCTAGAATGGAATGAGGATGCAAAGATGCACTTAAAAGCATTTTTCAGAATTTTCAAAAACAGGGGTCTCGCTCGAGCGTGGCTTTCTACGCTCGAGCGGACATGCAGACAAAGGAGCTCCGCTCGAGCGTGACTTCCATCGCTCGAGCGGACTGCAAGCTACAGTGAAAATACTGGATGCTCAAAATTCATGCTCGACGGGCGCTCGACCCTCGCTCGAGCGTGAGACACAAGTCCTCGCTCGAGCGTGAATTCTCTCACTCGAGCAGACTGTAAGCTCATGCAAAGTACTGAATGCACGCATTTCACGCTCGAGTGTCACTTTTCTCGCTCGAGCGGAAGGCACGATCACAGAGTGTACGCTCGAGCGTGGACTTCCTCGCTCGAGCGTGGGTCCAAAATCTAGAAATTCCATATTTGAACCTCAAGCTCAAAACCAAGTTTAAATGCATAAATTTCGATCCTCTTGGGCTAATTTTCTGGAAAACACTTCAAAACTCATAATATTACATGTTTCAAGGATCAATTTGAGAAATCAAAGCCCAAGAGTAGTTTAATTAAATCCAATTTCAAACCAATTTCATGAACAAGATGAACATGCAACATGCATGAACTCAAATCATTTCAAAGCTTCAAAACATGCTCTAATGAGCCAATTTCTTCAAAGACAAGATGAATTCATGGATTTTAACACAAACATGAACATGCATGCAAGATTCCCATGAAATCCAACCTCCAAACTCAACAATGTAAACATGCATGCATGATTTGAGCTACAATACAACATACTAGAGCCAATCCTAGACTTAGCTCTCTAAACTACGATGATCCATGCTAGATACAACTTAGATACACAATTAAGAGAGTGATTTCTCTACCTTATGCAAGAATCCCAAATATGCAAGAATCCCAAATACACAATCAAGTGTAGAAGCCCAAATATGCAAGAATCCCTTCAATTCTCTTAATCTCTAAGCCAATTCTCAAGAACTCAAGCTTTTCTCCTATCTTCACTCTCTTTAGTCGGTTGAGACTCTCAAAATGGGCTGATGAAATGTTTAGTCAAGAGTGTATGAAGTGGAGAGGAGTTGCCTAGATTAATCCACTAGGTGGTAAAATGGTAAATAGGGCCAACTCTTGTAGTCTAGCTTATTTTAATCCAATTTAATCATACTAAATCACATTTCAGATAAATATGCCATAAAATCACATAAATTCTAATGATCATAAAACACTAATCGATTTCAGATTCGGCCGCCGATAAGGCCTTCAATTAGTAGTTTAAACATAAAAACATGAACAGATAATCAAACAGGCAACAGATAGAAATGCAATATGACAGATATACTTAATCAATTCAATTTCAGATTCCAGTCAGTCAGTCAGTCCAGTATTTCAATCAATTCAATTATCAATCTTAATCAGTCTCAGTTTAGCAGTAATCGGTAGGTAATCAGTGATCAATGATGAAGGTTGTTACAGTCTTCCCTCCTTATAAAGAGTTTAGTCCTCTAAACTCGAGTTACCTTCATTCTGGAAGAAAACAGGATTCAGTGGAAACAGTTCAGGATATCTTTTAGCCATGTCATCTTCTCTTTCCCAAGTGGCGTACACGCCACCATGGTTTTGCCAGTCAACTTTCACTAACGGGATCTCTTTGTTTCTCAACTTCTTGATCCGTCTGTTTACAATCTGTATAGGCCTTTCCTTGTAAGTGTAGTCATCACTCAGCACTACACGAGTAGGCTCTATCACATGGAAATGATCCCGGAGGTAGTCCCTCAACATAGAAATGTGGAAGACGTTATGCATATGCTCCATTTCAGGAGGAAGCGCAACTTGATACGCCACCGGATTGATTTTCTCAATAATCTCATACGGTTCGACACATCTTGGCGCTAACTTGCCTTTGACTCCAAACCGAGTCTGGCCTTTCATCGGTGTCACTTTCACAAAAACGTGATCATCCACTTCATATTCTCTGTCTCGCCTTCTGACATCCGCATAACTTTTCTGTCGGCTCTGTGCAGTTTTCAGTCTCTGTTGTATCAGTTTTACTTTCTCAGTCGTCTCATATACAATCTCGGGCCCAAGCAAAGGCCCATCTCCAACTTCTGCCCAGCAAATCGGAGATCTACATTTTCTGCCATACAATGCCTCGAAAGGCGCCATACCAATACTTGAATGATAGCTGTTGTTGTAGGCAAATTCAGCTAAGGGCAAATGGCTTTCCCAGTTTCCTTGAAAATCAAGGACACACATTCTCAATAAATCCTCCAGAGTCTGGATGGTCCTTTCTGACTGACCATCTATCTGAGGATGATAGGCACTACTTAGTCTCAGTTCAGTACCCAATGCAGTTTGTAAGCTTTGCAAAAATCTCGATGTAAACTTCAAATCCCTGTCAGAAACAATGGACACAGGCACTCCATGCAGTCTAACAATTTCATCAATATAGAGTATAGCCAATTTGTCCGCATTATAAATTGTCTTAACAGGTAAGAAGTGAGCAGATTTAGTCAGTCTATTAACAATAACCCAAATTGAGTCCATACCTTTACTGGAGCGAGGCAATCCCACAATAAAATCCATAGTAATATGTTCCCATTTCCACTACGGTATCAGTAAGGGCTGCAATAAGCCTGCGGGTCGTTGATGTTCAGCTTTAACTTGTTGGCAATGAAGACATTTTGATACAAAATCAGCAATTTCTTTCTTCATTCCCGGCCACCAGAAATTCAGTTTCAGGTCTTGGTACATTTTCGTATTCCCCGGATGAATAGAAAATTTTGAGTTGTGGCCCTCTTGCAGAACTCTTCTTTTCAGTTCAGTATCATTCGGTACACACAGTCTTTCTTGAAATTTCAGTACATTATTTTCAAATTTGAAACCCGGTCTTGGTTTAGATTCCCTTTCTTCGATGATCTTCTTCAAGAAGTCATCCAATTGCTGTTTCTCTTTAATTTCTTCAATCAGTGCCGGTTGAGCAGAAATAGCAGCTATTGTTCCACCTTGTTCTCTCAAAACAATTTCAATTTCAGATTTTTCAAGGTCACAAAGCAATTCTTTCTGCCCGGTGAGCAAACAAGCTAAGTTCCCAATCGATTTCCGGCTCAATGCGTCGGCAACAGTGTTGGCTTTTCCTGGATGGTACAAAATCTGTAAGTCATAGTCTTTAATTAGTTCTAGCCACCTCCGCTGTCTCATGTTCAGTTCTTTCTGTGTGAAGAAATATTTCAGACTCTTGTGGTCGGTATAATACTTCACATGTCGCCCCATAAAGGTAGTGACGCCAGATTTTCAATGCAAATACCACTGCGGCAAGTTCCAAGTCATGGGTCGGGTAGTTCTTTTCGTGCGGTCTCAGTTGTCAGGAAGCATAGGCAATTACTCTCCATTCTGCATTAAAACACACCCCAAACCCTTATGAGAAGCATCACTAAATACAGTATAACCATCCGTACCTGAAGGTAAGGTAAGAACTGGTGCAGTCACGAGTCGAGTTTTCAGCTCTTGGAATGCTGATTCCCTTTGGTCAGTCCAGTCAAATGATATCCCCTTCTGAGTTAATTGAGTCAACAGTAAGTCAATTTTGGAGAAATCTTTGACAAATCTTCTGTAGTACCCGGCTAATCCCAAAAAGCTTCGGACTCCTGTCACATTTGTTGGTCTAGGCCAGTTTACTACAGCTTCAATTTTCTGTGGGTCAACAGAAATTCCATCTTTGCTAACAACATGCCCCAAAAACATAACATGATCAAGCCAAAATTCACACTTAGACAGTTTAACATAAAGTTTCTGTTCTCTTAAGGTCTGTAGGGCAAGTCTCAGATAATGTTCGTGTTCTTCTCTAGTCTTAGAATAAATCAGGATGTCATCAATAAATACAATAATAAAGTCATCGAGGAATGGTTTAAAGATTCTGTTCATGAGGTCCATAAATGCAGCAGGTGCATTGGTAACTCCGAAAGGCATAACTAAGAATTCGTAATGTCCATACCTCGTTCGAAAAGCAGTTTTATCAATGTCTTCTGGTTTAACTTTCAGCTGATGATAACCAGATCTGAGATCAATCTTAGAGAACACTTGAGCACCCTGTAACTGATCAAATAAGTCATCAATACGAGGCAATGGGTATTTATTTTTCACAGTTACCTTGTTGAGTTCACGGTAATCAATACACAGTCTCAGTGAGCCGTCCTTCTTTTTCACAAACAAGACGGGTGCGCCCCACGGTGAAGCACTGGGCCTGATGAACTTTTTATCTAACAGTTCCTGCAATTGCACTTTCAATTCTTTCAATTCAGTTGGGGCCATTCGGTAAGGAGCTTTAGATACTGGCTGGGTACCCGGAATCACATCAACGATGAATTCAATCTCCCTGTTAATCAAATCCCCTGGCAGATTATCGGGAAAAACATTTGGGAATTCTCTGACTATGGGAATACTGTTCACATTAGCATTATCATCAGTAGATACAGTCAATACAGAACACAAATACCCTTTACACCCCTTTCTAATCAATTTAACAGCTTTCACAGATGAAATCAAATACGGAGGAGGTACTCCTCCAACCCCATTAAACACAAATTCAGGTAAACCCGGTGGACGAAAAACTACTTGTTTCGTTACACAGTCTATGGTGGCATGATATTTCGTTAACCAGTCCATCCCCAATATTACATCAAAATAGTCAATGTTCAGTGGCAGTAAGTCAATAAACAAATGTGCATCTCCAACAATAATTTCGCAAGCAGGGTACATGTATGGACAAGTCATGGATCCCCCAACGGGTGAAGATACAGCTAACAGATAATTCATGGGTTCTAAGGGTCTATTCAATTTTCGCGAAAAAGCATGCGATACATATGAATGTGTAAACCCCGAATCAATCAGTACATATGCATTTTGAGTACAAATAGAAAGAATACCTGACACTACGGTCTCGGTATTTTGGACGTCTCCCGGTACTAAGGCGAACACTCGGCCCTGCCTCATAGGCTCTTTCCCGGTAGCTTTAGGGTTCGGTTTTGGTGCAACAGTTGATGCTACTGCGCTAGGTGCAGCTTTACTATTGGCCTGCGAAGCAGAGGGGCAGTCTTTAACCATGTGGCCCACCTTGCCACACCTGTAACAGGCTCCAGATATTTTGTAACAAACCCCTTTGTGCTTCCTGCCACACTCAGAACAGGGTGGAATGAAACCACTCCCTTGGCTGGGGCTAGTTGTTGACCCCGTATTCTGTTTCTTGTTCAATGGGTTATGCTTGTCTTTTTTGAATTTAAAACCCTGCCTTTTACCACGCCATTCAGACGCTGGTGTTTCAGTTTTCAGTGCCTCGATGTTCGATTCAACCATCAAAGCTCGGTCCAGAACATTCACATAATTTGGTAATTTCAAAACATTTATTCTGTCGAGTATTGCAACGTTAAGGCCGCCTTCAAACTTTCTGGCCTTCTTGTAATCAGTGTCCACCATGTGTGGTGCATATCTAGCAAGCTCAGTGAACTTTGTTTCATATTCAGCAACGGACATTGTGCCATGTCTCAGCTATTCAAATTCAGTCACCTTTCTATCCCTGACACACTGAGGGAAGTACTTTTCAAAGAAGGCTCCTTTGAATTGAGCCCAAGTCATTAGAGTGTTGTCATCACGGATAAGCATCCACCACCTCCTAGCTTCTTCTTGCAGAGTAAAGGTGGCCAACAGTACTTTATGTGCTTCAGAGCACGGAAAAACCTCAAACAATTTTTCTGTTTCAAGAACCCATGCTTCAGCTTTTAACGGTTCAAGGCCTCCCTGAAAGGATAGCGGTTTCATCTTGCTGAACTTCTGGGTAAGAGCAATTATGTCCCCATCATTAACATTGACATTCTGTTCTGGCTGTACCGGAATAGGAGGTGAGGGCCGTTGGTTTTATTGTTGCTCTAGTCTTTCAGTTATTAATTCCATCATTCTTTCCAGTCTTGCCATTCTTGCCTCAGAGGATGAGGATTCAGATTCATTTGCAGTTCTTGTATTATCCATTTCACTATAGGCAGTTGTAACAATTATCAACATAAGCAGTTGCATACTTAAACAGTGTATCATATAGCATATATTCAGTCATGTCCACACACACTTTTCATGCTCATGCGATGCCCTAATTGCTTTTCTAGGACATCCTATAGCTCATTTGGACACGTGTGTGCGGTATAACTCGTGGTAAGTATCGCTCTGATACTACTCTGTCACGATCCAAACCCGCCCCTATGGGTTTAGCACCGTAACCGGCCAGTAATCCGAGATTACCGAAGGCCTGCTTAACAGTAATACAGTAATACAGAGTACAGGGGCCTGGCGGAAGCCAATACAGTAAATAAACAATGTCCAACGAGCTGTGATAGTCTGTATGCAAAAGGATTTTTCATACATATATGCAGTCAGTGACAAAACAGTATGTACAATATTTACAACCATTCAGAACAGGGACCTAATCCCTATTAAATAGTACAGTAACAGTCTATATAGTCATTACAAAACAGAACAGAAGGGGGAAAACTAAAACACCCTATAGCCTTTGCTAGACAGGCTCGGAACCTCGCAGTGAGACACAGTAGTTGACTTGACAAAACTGGAGTTTACCCCGACGCTCCTAGCCGCGGTCTGGTGCCTATACACCTGCATATATATATGAGTAGTGAGCTAAAACCCAGTGAATAACATAATGCGTAAAGGGGTTAAGAATGAATGTCCTTCAATATTGAAAACAGTCGTTTCAATCAGTATATCAGTTGTTCAGTGCAGTAAACAGTCATATGTAGTACATCCATTAGCATAGCAGTACAGTAAACAGTAAGTCTAAAAAGACCGAACAGTCAATGATGACCATCAATCAGTAAATAGTAGTGGTTCCAACAAGGGAACCAATAGAGATCTCTGTAACAGTAACAGTAAACAGTAGTTGCTAAGGATGCCACAATACAGTTCAGAATATAGGACATATATTCATTCAATTAACAGTATCAATTCAGAAAACAGTTCAGTTAAACAGTCAGAAAACATTCTCAGTTGAACATATCTTTACACAATTGTTACTCACAGAGTTCTAGGCTACAATAAAGCTAGAGCGCGTCTTCAGTCGCCAACCCTACACAGTTTACAGAACGAACACACGCTAAGCTACATAGTTGGGAAAGATAATAACTTAATCCCTAATTGCCTCGGTGTGTTCTACATCTATATCCTCATTAAGATGCCTTAAACTAGGCCTAAGAATGCCTAGAATGGAATGAGGATGCAAAGATGCACTTAAAAGCAATTTTCAGAATTTTCAGAAACAGGGGTTTCGCTCGAGCGTGGCTTTCTACGCTCGAGCGGACATGCAGACAAAGGAGCTCCGCTCGAGCGTGACTTCTGTCGCTCGAGCGGACTGCAAGCTACAGTGAAAATACTGGATGCTCAAAATTCACGCTCGACGGGCGCTCGACCCTCGCTCGAGCGTGAGACACAAGTCCTCGCTCGAGCGTGAATTCTCTCGCTCGAGCAGACTGTAAGCTCATGCAAAGTACTGGATGCACGCATTTCACGCTCGAGCGTCACTTTTCTCGCTCGAGCGGAAGGCACGATCACAAAGTGTACGCTCGAGCGTGGACTTCCTCACTCGAGCGTGGGTCCAAAATCTGGAAATTCCAGATTTGAACCTCAAGCTCAAAACCAAGTTTAAATGCATAAATTTCGATCCTCTTGGGCTAATTTTCTGGAAAACACTTCAAAACTCATAATATTACATGTTTCAAGGATCAATTTGAGAAATCAAAGCCCAAGGGTAGTTTAATTAAATCTAATTTCAAACCAATTTCATGAACAAGATGAACATGCAACATGCATGAACTCAAATCATTTCAAAGCTTCAAAACATGCTCTAATGAGCCAATTTCTTCAAAGACAAGATGAATTCATGGATTTTAACACAAACATGAACATGCATGCAAGATTCCCATGAAATCCAACCTCCAAACTCAACAATGTAAACATGCATGCATGATTTGAGCTATAATACAACATACTAGAGCCAATCCTAGACTTAGCTCTCTAAACTACGATGATCCATGCTAGATACAACTTAGATACACAATTAAGAGAGTGATTTCTCTACCTTATGTCTTCAATTCAAGTGTAGAAGCCCAAATATGCAAGAATTCCTTCAATTCTCTTAATCTCTAAGCCAATTCTCAAGAACTCAAGCTTTTCTCCTATCCTCACTCTCTCTAGTCGGTTGAGACTCTCAAAATGGGCTGATGAAATGTTTAGTCAAGAGTGTATGAAGTGGAGAGGAGTTGCCTAGATTAATCCACTAGGTGGCAAAATAGTAAATAGGGCCAACTCTTGTAGTCTAGCTTATTTTAATCCAATTTAATCATACTAAATCACATTTTAGATAAATATGCCATAAAATCACATAAATTCTAATGATCATAAAACACTAATCGATTTCAGATTCGGCCGCCGACAAGGCCTTCAATTAGCAGTTTAAACATAAAAACATGAATAGATAATCAAACAGGCAACAGATAGAAATGCAATATGACAGATATACTTAATCAATTCAGTTTCAGATTCCAATCAGTCAGTCAGTCCGGTATTTCAATCAATCCAATTATCAATCTTAATCAGTCTCAGTTTAGCAGTAATCGGTAGGTAATCAGTGATCAGTGATGAAGGTTGTTACACTTATATAAATAAAAGGTAAAAAATGTCCCTGAAAAACAATGCATGTCTTTTAAGGGACATTATGAATGAAGAAAATTTAGGCCTGATTTGACATGTCTTAGAAAAAACAAAAAGTAAAAAAGTTATTACTATTCACAAAAAAAAATATTAAAAAATTAATTTTACACATAATTACTTTTTAAACAACTCTGACATCCTACAGGCGCAACTGAGTTTTTAGAAAAATTGCACTGATTTAGGTGCACAAATAACACTGTGCTGTTCGGCCCGTGGGGGCCATCACGGGTCCCGTTTTAATAATCTGGATCGTTCAATGTGTAGAACTCGTCGAGTACTATATGCCTGTAAAAAACCACGTTGATCGGATATCGGTAACTATATGATCAAATCAGTTAAAATTTATAAAATGGATGGTGTTATAGTTAACGGTTGGAAAAAAAACTAATCCAATCAGATAGCTATCGATATCCGATCAACGTGATTTTTTACAAGTACATAGTACTCAACGAGTTCTATACATCGAACGGTTTTGATTAGGAAAACAGGACCCGTGGTAGGCCCCCATGGGCCAAACAACACCTTCAATTCACTGCCCGAAAAGTAGGGAACCATCTCCCCCCTACTCTGCACACGTTGTCCCTTACCGTAGAGCCTATTCCATCACAATATTCTCCTATACACTAATTTATACAATTTTTTAATACACATTTTTTCGTAAAAAGTTAAAAAATTATCCTAAACAACCATATTTTTTTCTCAACTTTTTAGTCTAAAAAGTCAAAAAGTACACTTATTTATGACACCTCACACAACCCTTTATTTTGGATTTCAAGTAATACCCACTTTCAACCGAGGATTTTTAACCAAATTTCCCATTCAAAATGGTAATGGGCTCAATGGGTCTCTTGGGCAGCCTAATATGGCCCATTACAAACATTACGATCAATTACTGGTCAGTTTTATATAATGGACTTAAATGTTTATGAGTTTTTAAGTTTTATATGATGGATTTAAATGTTTATGAGTCTTTTATATTTTTTTAATATATCAAAAAATCTTAAAATGCTTATTTTGTTTAATACTTTTTAAGTTTTATATGATGGATTTAAATGTTTATGAGTCTTTTAATATTTTTATAATATATCAAAAAATCTTAAATTGTTTTAATACTTTTTAAAAATATTAATACGTGAAAAAAGAAATAGTGTAATCAATAGGAGCAGTTGTAACTCTCCAAAGAAATAGGACTTACGTATAGATTTTAATAAGTGAATTTATTGTCCAATAGATTCTATAATAATTAATGATTTTTGTCAAACACTATTAAAAAAAGTAACTAATTATTAATTTTTAGAGACAGTTTGAAAATTTTATCAAAAAAATGTCACTAATTATAAATTTTAGAAACAATTTAAAAAAATTATTACAAAAAAAAGTTACTAATGTTTAACTTTTCGTGACAATTTGAAAATTAGTCATAAAAAAGTCACTAATTATAAGTTTTAGAGACAATTTATAAAAATTGTGACAAAAGGTCACTAATTGTCAATTTTTAGCGACATATATAAAAAATTGTCACAAAAAATTATTTTTAGCGACAATTTTATTAGGACTTATTTTCAATAAAACTTGATAGGAATTAAATCAAATTATTAGAATTTATAGATAGTTTACCTTTTTAAATACGTTGTCCAACAAACTTGCTACTCTTTTTTTATATTATTTAAATATTATTCCTATTCATGTTAATTTAGAATTATTTTTTATAAACTCAACATAATTAATTTCAAAATAATATTTTTAATATTTTGAGTAGATGGAAATCACTAATCAGGTTCGGCCCTGAGGGCATGCAAGAGAGGCCTATATCTTGGGCTCTTAAATTTGGGTTAAAAATAGAGATCTTCAAATATAATTTTGTATTTTAGATATAAAACAAAAAGCTCAAATACTATAGGCACAATTGAACATGGGACAAAAAAAAAAAAAAAACACAGTCCACAGATCTTAAGAGCTACAGCCTGTTGCGCCAAACAAAACTAAAAAAAGAAAAAGAAAAAAAATTAATTTAGTTAAATAAATACAAATTGAATGGGTTAGTTTTGTTATCTATTGAAAAGGATATGGTGGATAAATTCGATTACGCAAACTTCTTTAGTGATTTTGCAGCTAAAAATGTGAGAAGAGTAATGTTTGTGTGATAGTTGGTTCAATTGTAATCTCGATATTGCTAAATTATAAAGCAACAAAATCAAATTTTTATTTTTTTAAAATATTTATAAAGATTGCTTCCTATCTTAATATACGAAAGTAATTTTTTGTTTATAATTTTAATGATTATATATGTAAGTAAATTTTTTTATGATTATAAACAAATAAAAATTTGTTATAACATATCATTTTATCCATAAATATTTTTTTGGAGCTTTTTTAGTAAATCCATTATTTAAGAGTGTTGTTCCATAAAACCCATAGTGTTTTATAATTCCATTAGGTCCATTTCATACAGAAAGACCAAAATCCCTAACAAAACACGCGCCTTTCTCTCTCTCTTTGAATCTCATAACCGTCTCTCTTACCCTCTCTATTCTTGCGCAGGAAATCACGCACAGTACCTTTACAGTCCACAAATCGAAACCCATTCCACATCGCCTCAACTCCCACAAATATGTATTCCTTCCATCGTAGCATCGGCGCATCATCTCATTGATCTTCTCCTTCGTCCCTACGCCGAGAAGACTGTCTTCGTTCCATTGTCACATCGTGTGAACATCTTCTGCGTCGTTCATACGCCCGGAATACTGTATACGTTCGTTCGTCGCATCGTCCCTTCGTGCGAACATCTTTTTCGTCGAAATGGGCACAAAACGTAAGCAATCTACTCATTCGTGTATTTAAACCCTAATCCTGTTTATCAACAACCATTATTCTGAACTCTGACAAATATCCCCTTTTCGTATGCGTACAATATATAGAAGTCCATATTGTTCATACCCTAACATTTATTCTGAACCCCTCCATGATAATCCTTAATCTTATTGATCTTTGAAGTAAAAAACATTACAGTTGCATTACATTGTGTTCACAACTGTGAAGATTCGAAAATGTTTTTGTTGTAGTCGTTGTTATTGCAATATGTGAACATTCACATTGATTGAAAATGGTTTGATAGTCAAATTATTGCAGATGTTATATGGTTGTTGTTCAATGGTGTGAACATTCACACTGTTTCAAAATGTTTTGGCCAATTCTGTTTTGTTGCAGTTGATTAAAAATGTTAACATTCACATTGAGTTAAAAATTTTGGGTAATCAGGTAATTATGGTGTTGTTGTTTTATGATGTGAACATTCTTGTGGATTACAAAATATTTGGCCAATTCTGTTGTTGTTATTGTTGATGAAAGATGTGAACATTCACATTGCTTGCAAATTTTAGTAGAATCAAATATTATTGGTCCTTTTGTTATTGGCTGTGAACATTCACATTGCCTGATACTTTTAGGAGAGTCAGATATTATTGGTCCTGTTGTTCTATGCTATCAACATTCACATTGCCGGGAAAATTTAGTAGAGTCAGATATTGTTCGTGCTGCTGTTCTAGGCTGTGAACATTCACATTGCCTGAACATTTTAGATCAATCAGATGTTGTTGGTGCGTTCGCTTTAGGCTGTGAACATTGGCATTTCCTAAACATTTTAGGAGAGTCAAATATTATTGGTGCTGTTGTTCGAGACTGTGAACAATCACATTGCCTGAACATTTTAGTACAATCAGATATTGTTGGTGATTTTGGTCTAGGCTGTGAACATTCACATTGCCTGAACATTTTAGTAGATTTTAGGACAATCAGATATTATTGTTACTGTTATTCTACGCTGTGAACATTCACATGGATTGCAAACATTAGGCCAATGACTAGGGATATTTAGATTTTTTCCCCCTATTGTGAATGTTTGCCTTGTTCATATTCTTCATTGTTAATGGTGATCCAATAAGTTGATCCGTCATTTTATATGTTCGTGTTAACATGCACATGTTCTTCAATGGTGTTCATGGTTGTATAAAAATACATTCTTTTACACACAGTGACACAATATGCACATTGTGTTTGTGCTGACACAATCAACATGATGTGAATGTTCACAACCAGACACAAACTCTGGGCATTCACACCCACGCACACAACTGTGAACATGCACATCAGTGGAAATGCTGTGAATGTTCACATCTGTTCCACTACGCTAATCACATGAGCGTGGACTTAAATTTTTTAAACTGCTCCATTTTGCAGATGTTGCACACAAGAAAAGCGCAAAGAGGAAGAGAGATGAGTACCATGTGAAGGAAGAAACCCCAAAAACAAATCCTAGCACCAATGTGGACATGAGAAATGTGAACTACAGATCTAATATGACCGGACTGGTCAAATTCATGAAAACCACCAAGTTCACACAAGCACAGCTGCGGTGCCTTCAACAAACACCTTTTTGGAATTTGCTTGATGCATTAAGAAACAATCAGATTGACCTGGACAAATGCATGAAGTATGATGACGTCGTTGTGCATGTACTACAAATGTACAAAGCTTCAAAGGATGCGTTCTACATTGGGGAGAAGAAGATGAGCATACACAACAGCGACGTCAAGCTGATTTTCGGTGTGGACTGTGGCAGCAAGCCGATGGACATATCGTACGGTGCGAAACCAAAGACTGGCATTGTAAACAAAATATGCAAAAATGTCAGCCGGTTGACTTCAAAATGGATACGCACCCTTTTGACCGAGGCGTTGAAAGGCAAAAAGAAAGCTGACAACGAAGAAGTTGCCCGACTAGTGTGCATGTATGCTTGCCAAAAGCTTTTTTTCTCAACAAGTGGAGAGACGATAGGATGGGGCTACTACACACATATGGTCCCATTGGAAACCATGCGAGAATATGATTGGGCCAAGCAAATTAGAACACACGTTGACATCGTCTATTTCCCAAAATGACAAAAATCCAGCAAAAGTCACCGGCTGTGTCATGTTATTGATGGTAAGTACCCATGTTGTCAAATAATAACATGCACATGTCCTTCAGTGTTGTGCATCTAAGCCAACTGTGAACATTCATATATGTACCATTGATGTGAATGTCCATAGGCAATTACCTTTGACAGATGTGAATGTCCACATCTGAATCACTGATGTGAATGTTCACATTCACTCATACTATATTACTGTGAATGTTCACAACACTGCCTTCACTTAGTGTTCACAGATGTGAATGTTCACATCTGAACCATGATGTAATGTTCACATGCACTCATAACATACTACTGTGAATGTTCACAACACTGCCACTTCACCTATGTTTCACAGATGTGAATGTTCACATCTGAACCAGTGATGTGAATGTTCACATGCACTCATAACATACTACTGTGAATATTCACAACACTGCCACTTCACCTATGTTTTACAGATGTGACTGTTCACATCTGAACCAGTGATGTGAATGTTCATATTCACTCATTACATACTACTGTGAATGTTCACATCTACTCATGACATTACTATGCAATTCATAAATAACACTGTGTTTGTTGTTTTACTGAAGTATTGGTTGTGTGAGCACACAACCATCCTACAACCTCACAAACCCAATGCTTTTCCACGCTGTGTGAAGTGGGATCTGACTGCTTTATAGAAGAAGATGAAAACCACCTCTTTAGCAGATTTGGGTTTTAATGAGGTAGGGCCTTCAACTGCTGATCAAAACATTCACATTACAACACCACCCAAATATATACGTTACATAACCTGTTTTTTTCATTGTCAGGTTAATGCCGGCGAACTCTTTGCAATCCCAACAGAAATACAAAAGTTCAAGCATAAAACATTGAAGGTGGAGCCTGATATTTCTAAACCAGCCACAACATCTCCCAACCCCTTTGACATCAAGGATGAACAACACAATGGCAGCAACTCTGACTTTTCTGGGGATGGGGTTGAACAACAGGACAGTGATGAGGACATTCACATTCCATTTAGCAGCCAACATTATGACACAGCTATTGTAATACCAAACACAAACCAACCTGATTTGATTGACATGCTTATCAAAGAAAATCGGAAGGCCTGGGACGTCATAAGGCAATGGGAAGCGAAGTACAAACACCTTCAACTTTCATGGGAGTTAAGGGCAAGAGTCATAGCTGATCTTGAACATAAATTGTTCAACCAGTCCAGCCCACCCAACATAAATACCGAAATACAGAAGTGCATGCAGCAGAAGGATGAAGAAATCAAACGCCTAACGCAGCTGGTCATCGACTTGAATGTGATAAAACAATTCTTCAAGATCTTTACGATGACCAGTCAGTCCACATTGTCACACAGGCTGTGGCAGAAAAGCAACCCCCTAGCCCAATGCAACACAATATCAGCCCACCTTCTAGGGTTAAGCGTATAAAGGAAAAATCGCAAAGAACATCGCTTGCCTGACTTCCAGTACCCAGACTTACCGGCCAAAAGCAACCCCATCTAGTCGAAATGGTTGAAGATGTGGAGAAACACCCACCAGCGAAGCAGCCAAAAAAATTATCCTTGACCAACAAGTTCAAAGTGTGGAACAAGATGTCCAAACAAGACAAACAAAAGGTCCAAGCTTTACAAAAAAGTGGAGGCGATGAGTAAGTGACTCTGCAAACATCTAACGTTAACATTCACATTCCGTAATTGTCTATAATCATCACTGTATTCAATTTTCTGGGTTTGTTCAGATCTGTGCAATGTAAATATTCACATTGGTTTGTTTATAATGCACAGGCTACTGGTGTGGAAAGGAGATTCAAAGGCTACACATGTGTATTTTGATGACATTGTCAACCTTATCAAGGAGGAATCAATACACAGCAATGTATGCCAGTACAAACATAATTAGCTCTTCATGCATATGCACACACAGACACAGACACACTCACAGCCACAAATCTATATAATATGACCCCATGTTTGTGCAGCTCATAGATGCATATGTTGAACTGTTGCATGAACAACAAGAGGTGGTCAACCCAACTTCGGATGAAGCGGCATTCATCTTCACAAGCATGTGTTTGGTAATCTATCATTCCATTATTTGTAATGTGAATGTGGAACTTCACAGTCCATTACTTATTTGTACTGTGAATGTGAAACTTCACAGTCCATTAATTATTTGTCCAATGTGTACAGAAAATGATACGAGAGTACTATCCTCGCAAAAGGAGTAAACACATTGATGCACATGTCAAGAACAACCAAGGAGAGAGATACCTACTATTCCCATTGCATCATGAGTACCACTGGACGATAGTTGTGTATGATGCTAAAGACAATTTGTGGAGGCATTACAACTCATTGCGCCCAATAACAGGAATACATGACCCGCATATCGACCAAGCACAGGAAGTTGTAAGTGGCTATTTTTGAACACAAATATGACTTGTTTTCATGCATTACATGACTGTACAAACACTAATGTTTGTTGGTGCCTAATTTGAAATTCCATACACAGAGGAAGTACATTGAGCATGTTGTGAGCGTTATTGGCGAGTCATCACCCCTAAACACTAAGCTAGCAGGTCAAAATCCAGCACAACCAATCAACAGTGTGGATGTTTGTCCTCAACAACGCGCCGACTCGTAATCCTCACTACATTTTTTACAAACCCTCCATAACAAATATGCAAATATTCATGTCAACTTCTAATCAAAACCATTTTTTTTGTTACAGAGTGGACTGTGGACCTGCGGTATGTTACATCATGCGGGCTCACATATTTCATGAAGAAGTTGTGGGCAGCCTCACTAGTTCAGAATGGTGTGGACTACGAGATTTGTTAGTGCATAGTTTTTTGAATCATAAGAAATCAGAGCTTCATTAAAACCTATAGGTGGGGGGTGTCCACCTACAAACTAAGCAAGACTCGATATGAATGTTAATATGGAATGCGTTAACATTTTGACACAACAACTGTTTGTAAAACATTGATATAACATCTGTTAATGGGAAAAAGCCAGCTGGGAATTTTGAACTACTTTTGGTGTTGTTATGTTTTACAGATGTGAATGTTCACATTCACTTACGATATCCATACTGCTGTGTTGTTATGAGTGTAATTCATGCGAATGTTTGAACCTGAGTGTTCCATAATACACATACTTTGTGCAGGAGTGTACACTTGGTCTACATGACATAATTACGGATCACTTACACATGTGTGAACATTCACATCTGTTCTTGCACATAACAGTTGTAATTCATGTCAACATTGACAACAAGAAGGTGAAGAAGTTCAACCCATGTGCAAGTTTTGACATAATATGATTCGTTTACGTACATGTGAATATTCACATCATAACTTCTGATTATGTGACTGGCAACAACGATGTCATGAATATTTAGATCTTATGAGTTGATGATGTGAATGTTTACATTGATGTAAACATTCATGTCATCTACTTCGATACTGTTAACAGTAACAACAATGTGAACATTCCCAGCACAGAAATGGTTGAAAGATCAACAATGTGAACATTCATATAATGTGATTATATTACACCAGTGCTAATGTTAACATCATGCATTCATCCAAAACACAACCAACATAAATGTCAGATTGGTACCTTAAAAAAGTGAAAATAAAACACAAATCAAATACTAATGCATTATAATGTTTGCCAACGCAACGTAATCTTATTGCAACCCAATGTTTGCCAACACAACACAATTTTATTTCAAAAATGAATATAAGAATCCAATGTAAAATACAATGTTGAAATGAAAAAAAGGTACATCCTATATCGGCGCCGTGCATGACTTCCGATTATGGCTCCCCAACTTATCACATCTCCCGCACCTTATTTGCTTCAGTTTCTCACCCCTTGATGGGATCCTATTTTTCTTCGGCCTTCCGGGTGGTCTTTTCACAGTTGGCGGGTATATAGTGAAGTCCGTGGGATCAAAAGGCGGCTTCTCCACCGATGGTATAGGGAATATGGCTCCCGAATAGGCTGCACGATATGTCTCTACATGAAAGTAATGTTCCACACAATCATTGAGATTGTAGCGGCTCTTCTGAATGGCAATAACAGCATGGTCACATGGGAATCCGTTGATTTGCCATTTGAAGCAAGAACATGTACGCCTCGAAACATCAACTGTAACAGATGGTATCGAATGAACTTCAAACACATCCTCATTGGCTTTGCTAACTTGCCAAGCCCTGCTGTCATTGAACGAATCCATAAGCCTTGTTTCAAATGTCGGACAAATAATCTCGTTCCATCTGTTTGCTTGGTCACGCCTTGCAGACATTTGCCGCATCAACTGAGTACGAATTGTGTCCACCATTTGAGTGATAGGAAGATTACGTGCTTCTTTAATCCAGTTATTGAATGACTCCGCCGCATTGGATGTCATCTCCCCATAACGCATGCCCCTGCACAATATCACAAACATTGTACAATACGGAATTTAACAGGTCTGACCATTAACGTTAACAGATGTGAACATTCATAGTACTGACATTAGAATACACTGATGTGAACATTCACATCAGGGTATAATAATGTGACTGTTTACATCTGCTACCAGTTTATAATAATGTGAATGTTCACATCATATGCTTATTATGTTGTCAACTTAAACGATGGACAATATGTGAATGTTAACAACAACAACAAAATATGACACGTGTCAACATTCAAATCTGTAATACATTGCACGTCTATTTGCCAACTTAACAGATGTGAACATTCACATCAGTCATCATTAGCAGATGTGAACATTCACATCATTTACATTGAACATGAAACACAATTCGAAGATTGTTACCATTCTAAATCGAAATTTCACATCGCTACCATTCTAAAATTCACAAATATAAACACCTTAGGAAACTATTATTACCTGAAGTATGAATTTGCCCAATGCTCAGGTGCCAAGTCCTTGAAAAAATTATGAGCTCGTTGTTTACCCTCCTCTTTTAATTTTGCAAGCTTTTCATGGAACCCTACCACAGTTGGCTCGTAGGCACAGTCACCCAAACTACTTACTAGGTGATCCCTGAATCCATTATCAATTCCTTTCATCCGGTCTCTTAAATTGCTCTTCAAGTGTTGTAAGCAATAACCGTGATGAGCCGATGGGAACACCTTTGGCATAGCTTCTAACAGACCAAGATTACGATCCGAAATGAAAGTAATATGGCGTTTACCATCAACAACCTTCCCAAGTTCATGCAAGAACCACGACCAATTCGCCGTGGTCTCTGAATCAACAATCGCAAAGGCAACAGGAAACAGACCTACAACACAACACCAATACACAACTGTTCACAATATTCCAAAGTGCATAGAAAACAGTATAAACGAAACAAGTCATGTGAATGTTCATATCTACATTGCCCTATTTACTATTGTTATTTTTGGATTCTAGTTCGTAAACATCAACGATGTGAACATTCACATTAACGACCATTAATAATTCATTGTTGATTGTTGAGTCACTGACAATGTTAACATTCACAGTACTGTTCATTAATGGATCAACTAACATTAGTATACACTAATGTGAATATTCACATCAGTGTGTAATAATGTGAATGTTCACATGACTGTCATTAGCATACACAGATGTAAACCTTCACATCAGTGCATACTAATGTCAATCTTCACATTACTTATAATTTACCAATCACTCTTTTGTCCAGACAATGCTGCTCACAGTGAATATTGACATGAATAGACAGCTAAAAAAAAATACTAACCATTGTTTCCGTCTTTCGCCGTTGCCGCAAGTAGCTGACCTTTGTACTTTCCTTTGAGGAATGTTCCATCCAGGAATAATAAAGGCCGACAAGCATTGAACCCAGAAATACACGCAGCGAATGACATAAAGAAGCGACAAAACCGTTGACTACTCGCATCATAGTCAATATTGACATAACTCCCTGGATTGTACCGCATCACAGCATCCGAATACCACCGCAGCTGGTCAAATGATAACGAGTGCTCTCCATGAATAGCAGCCTTTGCTTTCTCCACACCCAACCATACGACATGGTAACTAACATCTAGCCCATAATCCCTCTTCAAAATAGTCACCACATCACACGGCCGAGTCAACGGCTTGTCCCTCACAATTTCGGATATGGTACTCGACACCAAATCCGAACTAACTCGCGGATTCTTCGATGTTCGGACATCCGTACCACAAGTATGCACGTCACTAAAACTCTTGATGTAGAAAAAATCATTTGCTCGTTGTGCTCTACAATGTATAGCCCACAAGCAGCCCCTCTCCTCCCGCATCGCGCACACAGCAGTAACTCTTGTTGTCTCGTTCTTCACGTATGTAAACTGAAACCCACATTGGATGGCATACTTACACAAAACGTCACGAAATTCTTGTGCACCTCCAATAAACCGTTGTCCCACATGCGTAATACCATTTGCCCAAGGGGCTGACAACAACACCTTCTCCTTATGGTGGCAAAATCTCCGTAGTGCATCAACTTCTTCCTCAACCCCCACACGCACCAATCCCAAACTACTTGACTGACCAATATCACTTTTCAACTCAACCACTACTTCTACATGTTGTACCCCCATTGATTTAGCAAGCAGTAACATGTTCTGAAATTCTTCCTCATTCTCCAAATCACACCTATTAATCCCAGGTAATTTACAAAACAATGAAATAGAACCAGCAGACAACTCCCGCCATTTTTCACACAAACAGTCCACCAAACGCGAATAACACAATGCGCGGGCAGCATTTATTACAGTGGTACTGCAACCATATGTACACACTAACATCATGAAGCTATCCATCTCCTGTAAAAAGAAAACAATACAACAATTAACAATAATCCAAACCGATATGAATATTCACATTGCGCGAAAATTAGCAGCATACAAGTGTTATTCAAGTGTTAAATTCAACAACCATCATTAAACAAGATGTGAATATTCACACCCACACAAAAGCCTCATTAAGCAAACATCAAAGTAATAGTGAAAACATCCACATTCTTCACATGATATGAACACGATGTAAACATTTACATTGACACATACTCTGAATTATAGAAGATCGACATTCATCACTAATCTCATGACCTCCCCTCCAAAGGACCACGATGTAAACATTCACATTGATCCATATACTCTCAATTATATCACTCACACAGAGCCTCATTAAACAAAACTTAAAGTAAAATGCAAACATCGACATCCTTCACGTAATACTAACACGATGTAAACATTCATATTGTTCCACATACTGTGAATTATAGAGGATCCACATTCATCACTAATCTGATGACCTCCCCTCCACATGACCACGATGTAAACATTCACATTGATCTATATACTCACAATTATACCACTCAGACAGAGCCTCATTAAACAAACATCAAAGTAAAATGCAAACATCCACATGCTTCACGTAATACTAACATGATGTAAACATTCACATTGTTCAATATACTCTGAATTACATCACTCACACAGGGCCTCATTATACATACATCAAAGTAAAAGGAATATTATAACATTCAACATATATCTGAATGACCTCCCCTCCAATGACCACGTATGATGGATGTAATTGAAAAAACAGAGCATCCAATCCATATCAATCCAAGAACAAAGGATCTGATCTATCCTACAAATCAAAACAAAAAGTGAACATCTATTCATAACTACAATGATACTAACCTTATTCATCCAATCCAACAGTCGTCCAAAACTAAAAAAAAACTGCTTCGAGGCAGTTATACTCCAGAAAATGACAGAACCGAACACCTTCAACTTCGTCCTCTTCACTTGAAAATCGCCATACCAGACTAGAACAGCAACAATCAAACCCTAGGACATCAACGCCTCAGAACGATAGAACGAGAGCATGCAAGGTAGAAACGTAACGATTTGAATTAGAAATATAGAAACTGCCAAAACTGAATACCGAAATCACAGGAACGTGTTTTACGTATTAACACAGTATATATATATATAAGGGCATAATAGTCCACGTATAAATATCAAATTTAAAAACTGGACTTTATGGAATAAGAAAAAAACTATATGGGACTCATTGGGATATAATTTTTCTTTGTGGACTTATTGGGATAAAATATCTCTAAATGGGATTTATCAATAAATTTCCCATATTTTTTTTTCAATATAAGAGGGTTCCATTTCCAAAATTTACCTTGGCTGCTAAATCTCATGCGGACTCTGTAACTAATTACATTTGTTGAGATAAAATCACAAAAACTAAAATGACTCTTAATAGTTTAGTTTGATAAAAGTGAAATTTATTAATTTACTCATTATTTTAGTTAAACAATGAAAATAACTAGTTGGATAAATATGCTCAACTCTCATATTTTGTCTATTTTATTTTTCAATAAAAATCGTGAAATTTGGTGAAAAATAAAAAAGAAAAAAAAAATTCAAACTTTTGGGAAATTAACCATAATGGATTGATTGAGAAAATTTACAAAACTAGGAAAGGAAGGGTTCGACACTGGTGAATTGAGCTGCGACAATGAAGAGATTCTTCCAACCAATACAGAAGGGAGGGTCCTTCAAGAAACCCACTCTTTCTCCTCCCGATACTACTGACAGCACACAAGCTTCTTCCAATGATGATAAGAACAACCAAGACCCATTGAAGTTCTTAACTTGGAACGCCAATAGCTTCCTTCTTCGCGTCAAAAACAACTGGCCTGAGTTCACCAAATTCGTCCAGACCTTCGATCCTGACGTTATTGCGATTCAGGTGACTCAATTTAGCTTCTGCTCTGCATTTTTTATCATGGGTTTGGTTTTGTTTGGGGGTTTCATGAGATTGATGAGTGTGGGTATTGGTAGAACTGGTAAGCAGGGTTTTGGGTATGTGAAAAAACATTAACCAATGTGTGTAATGTGAAATTGCTATTTAACTACATTCTAGGCTTTTTGGGTTACTGGGGTTTTGGAAGTTAGTTTTTGCACTTGATCATGTTTGTTGATTCTTTGAGTTGGTGAAGAGATTGTTTTTATGCTGAGATTATGGTTAGCTGTGGCTAGGAAAGATTGTGAAAGAGTTGATTTTGATGATTCCACATTTGGGTATCATATGATGCTCACTAACCGCATTGTTTGATAGGCCTCACATAACACATATACATATGTGATATTAGTGCCATATAGGGCTGTTTGGTGTAGCTTATGGAGCTGGTTATAACTTTTTATTTTATTTTGGAAATATGCTTCGGAGTATTTGGTTTAGATTATGCTTACTTCTTATGAGGCAGAAATGACTTTAATAAGCTGAAAAAAGCTTATTATTGAAAGGGCATTGCTATTCTAACCCAAAAATTAGACCCACTTTTCAAACCCAATAATGTGGCAAAGAATTAGAATATCTGAGTTAACTCTCTCCCTCATATCTTCTCTAATCATCAACCAATCATCTCGCTTACACATCGTTTAGAAAGTGGGTCTAGAAAGTGAGCTTGTATATCATTTTCTTTATTGAAAAGCAGAGGGAGAGGTTTGTTTTTTGAGCTTTCAGCTTGCTAGAAGCTGCACCAAACAGGCGGTATCACATCAATGGACCCAAATGTGGGTCACCCTAGTATTTTGTTAGTTTAATTCCCCATGCTGTATTTAGGGCCTTATATAGACATCAGTTTCAAGCCAAGGAAATGGAGGAGAGTTGCGTTAGGTGGCAAGCCAGTGGAATAGTTATAGCCAGATCCTTGTGCACAAGAATTCTTATGATTTTGTCCTAGCTGGAGTGAACTTATCGAATAGATTTCATATACCATGATAAGCAATTTGGATAAGGTTCCTTTAGCTGCTGGTGGACTTAGTTTTTTTTTTTTTGATAAATAAAATTTATACTTGAAAGCATCAAGAACATGCTAAAAAATACAAAAAAAGGAACCCCAAGAAAGGGAGAAAACACCTAACCAATCAAATCGTCTACAAAATCCAAAAAAAAATAAAAAATTTGGATCCGCCCTCTTAGTAACCCAACTATATAGAACTTAACAAACCTATTCTCTAACCATGACAAAGACCAAACCAGTCACATTAAGCACAATGGGGCCATGGCCCAAGCCTTCCGTCGCCTCTTCCCAATCCGACCCCTCCCCAACTACAGAGAACCGCCATCACTCCTTTTTGCTGAACCCAAGCCATTAGTTATGGCCTACATTATTTTTAATTTTTTTTAGTCTGGTTTTCTGCATTTTGTAACAAGCAGCTTATAGTCAGAGTTAATACACAAGATACAGCTGACTAGTTTATGGAACTTGTCGGAACTGATTTGTTAAAGCTTTTTGCCAAAGAACTAAATTCCGCTGGATCAAATTTCCTTTGGATTGTTTTGGTTAATGACTTAATGGCTTTGGTATTTTCTTTTGCTGTGTATGTTGATTGGGGTTTGCTCCTATGGAAATATAAGGAAACTATTCGTGTTTTTTAAATTTAAAATAAAAAATAAAACTAATTATCATTTATCCTGAAGTAAAAGAGACTATAACTTGATGTAGAACTATCATAAGAGAAATTGGAAAGGGTTGTTTTGTGGAAGCATATAAATTCATGGCTTCGTCGAAAATTAGGCAATTAGTCACACTGCTAAATTTAACTTGCTTAGAAAAGCCTATTCCTGAAATTTTGGATGCCAAAATATAACATAAATATGTGTGGAGTGAGTTAAGTCGCATGTCACTGTCCTCTTAAACTCTAGATGTGTCTTATGTGTTCTGAATATGTGATTGATGTGTACGATTGTCACTTTGTTTTGATCACATATATAAACTAAGTACTTTATGGGCAAGATTTTATCTAACAGTTCATTGATTTTAGGAAGTAAGGATGCCTGCAGCTGGTTCCAAGGGTGCACCTAAAAATCCAGGAGAGTTGAAAGATGACACAAATGCTTCACGCGAGGAAAAGCAGGTATCTTGTTGTTTTCTACTACCAAGTGTTTGTGTTAATACAACATGCATTTCATCAAATGCTAAATTTTATGACTAAACCATCTTGTGAGCCTTAACTTCTTTAGGATGTGCTTAAAAGTTGCATACTTTGAATATAAATTGAATTGCTCCATTTTTTACAGTGTAGGGGTCAAAACCCATTATCAATAAGAAAAACTACTTTTGTGAGGTTGAAGTCATGGGAGCAAATTGTGGCTTTCTTGAAGCGAAACATTATGGACTTTTACTATCTTATTTGAGAAGGCTATTATTTTTTATAATGCCTCCTTGGCTCTCAGTGAAATATTTCTACCTTCAAATCATATGTGGAGCCATTCAAATTATTGTTTTTCCTTCTCCATATATGATAAACTTGGTAGATGTTAGCAATAGTTATTTGCTGAATGTGGCTTTAAGTGTGTCATTTATTATCTCAATCTTCCTTCCCTGATGTCATGTTTAAAGCATTATCAATAGAAAATGCATAGGCTACGGGCTTCATTTTTGGGCTTTCTGGAATGCATCTTAGGTTCAAAATTCAATTTCTACTAACGATGTTCCTATACTTTTTCTTTTTTGAAACTATGCAGATTTTGATGCGTGCCATTTCAAGTCCACCATTTAGAAATTATAATGTATGGTGGTCTCTTTCAGATTCAAAGTACGCAGGGACTGCATTGTTTATAAAAAAGTGTTTCCAACCGAAAAAGGTCTCTTTCTCTTTGGATCGAACAGGTAGTTTGCTACCCGATCTTTAATTGTTCTATGGATATCTATATATTTAAATTTATTTATCTGTTTTTAATAGGCAGAAAAGTTTTTTTATTTAAAATTTTCATATAACTATAGTTATATATATAGTGTATATAGTTACAATTGATATATGTGGTACAAATTAAGTTTGTTATTGTCATTTTACCTAAACACACATCTGTACATGAATAAGCCAAATGATAAAAGGAAATCATGCTATAAGGGGCAGAATAAAATTAAAAATTACTGCCGGTAAATCCTGCTTCTTGCTATCAATTGGGAAGAATTTTCTTTGCAAGAATATTTGTAGGTGGTGAATATCATAAAATCTACAATCAACCATTCAGCACACGTCATGTTGCTAAATAAATTCAGGCAAATTAGGGATTTAAAGCAGGAATTTATTCTTCAAATGAGAATTTACATGTTGATAAGCTGCATTCATTCTTTGGTGCAGAAATTAGTTTTTGAAACAGTACTGTGGGACTTTGTAAGGGAATCATTGTATCATATCTACCCCAACAATAGCAAATTTTCTATTATACAATGTTGTCCATATGGCCAAATGAGTTTTTACTTTTATCTTCTCAACCTCTCAAGAAGTGGAGGTAAAGTTGCGTAGATCTTGCCCTCCCTAGACTCCGCTTTAGTGGGAGTCTGGTTCATTGGGTCGCCTTTTATGTCTTCTTATTTAAGCAAACAAAATACTAATACAGACTAACCCCTCTTTGTTAACGGCTTGACATAATGAAATTATGGTAATATATCTTGAATCTTATTCTTCTTCATCTTGTTGTTCGTCGTCTTATTACAAAACATTTCTAGAATGAATCCTAAGCTGAACTACTGTGTCATGATTCAAAATATCAAAGTGGTTTTCCATTATAATTTGCAGTCTGTCAAATATATGGATTTATATTCATGTATGTGAAATGGGAGAATAGGCTTGTTGTGACCTGGCGATCTAATAAATAACTGTGTATGTTGCATTGGATCCACTTAATGAAAAGGTTTACACAGTGGTGGATCAAGATACTTGTTTTCAGCATTCTATGTGCTCTCTATAAGAAACCTTCATTTAGAGAATTTCCACTTTCATGGTCTGTCAATTATGCTCGTCATTGTACTGATTTATTCCTTTGGTTGTGAAACAAGTAGAGCAGTCGAATGATAATCATTGTTTGTTGATGATAGCATCAAAGCATGAACCAGATGGCCGGGTTATTTTGGCTGAATTTGGATCATTCTATTTATTGAATACATATGCACCAAACAATGGTTGGAAAGAGGAGGAGAACTCATTTCAAAGGAGAAGAAAATGGGATAAAAGGATTATGGAATTTGTTTTGCAAAATTCAGATAAGCCTCTTATTTGGTGCGGTGATCTTAATGTTAGGTATGCCCTTTTCCCTCCCCTTTGTTTTGGCCTAATTGAGCTCTTATTTCAATTTATTGTTTTGCTCAATATTGTCAGCCACATAGTAAGTTTTCTGTTAAATTAAAAATAATATGTTGAATGTGGAAAGAAAAAAGGAACAATATCTCGAACATTTTTAGGGATGCAACAAGGTTGCTTGTGATCTTAACACCTAAATTAAGTCTGCTAAACCTGCTACTCTGTCATAAATTAAGTAAATTATCACACAAGTTTTCATATTAGGGTTTTGAACAAGTTTTTGAAGGTAAACATTAGTTGTTTTCTCTTGATTTGAATAAAATGCTCTTTACACTGACCTAACTTCCTATACTTTCTATTAGATATGTTACTGATTACAGTTTCACATGGTGTTTCTTCTTGCGGGCATTTTGAAGTTTTCTTCTTCTTAATTTTTCCCAGATGGCTAAAGAGTTAAATCATAAGATTTGCTCATCCTTGACTTAAAATTTTCAACTGCATGTCTGTGCTCAATTTTGTTGTTATTCAAACTTGTTGCATATGGCAACTGAACTCTGTATTCATGTTTAGATTTTGTTCAATTAAGATGGGAGTCACAGGTGAAATATGGAGTTAATAGTTATCAATGTGAATCAAATTTATGTACCATAATGTCTATCAGAAAGTGAGATGGCCACCTCTCTTATACAGGAAATAGTCTTGCTCAACATGGAGAAATCTACGATTTGGAAGTAAAGTGTCTTACCCACAAAAGAGATTCTAGTTAAATTTTATTCCAATCCTGTGATTTCATTAATGTGAGATAAAGTGGTTTAACCACCTCCCTTATCCAGAAATGGTCTGGCTCAGCATGGAGAAATCTATGGTTTGGAAGTAAATTGTTTTACTCCAAAAGAGATTCTAGTTAAATTTTATTGCAGCCCTGTGATTTCATTAATTTAACTTTAAAAATATCTGCTTTTCTTGACTTTACTTTCCAAGGAGAATTGAGTGTTTGAATCTGCATATGCATGACTGCTGAATGCTGACTATCACAAATTATTCCAAGTTCGACTTATTAAAGAAAATTTTTTTTGGCTTTTATTTTTTTGTCGTGCAGCCATGAAGAGATTGATGTGAGTCATCCAGACTTCTTCAGTGCAGCAAAGCTCAATGGTTACATTCCACCAAATAAGGAGGTGATATCATCTCTATGATAGTTTATATTCTTGCATGAATGATGTTTTATTGCTTTTACATACATTCCGGTGAATGCCTTGTCTTATTAATTATTCTCATGGATGCCAAGTTTCTAGAAATCTTAAAACTGAAAAATGAGGATTGAAGTGAGTGAGATGCCTACGTAATTCATTGAATGATTTCATTGTAGTTGATATAGCATTTGAAGAAAGGCCGTCAGGATTGAAAGTTCAAAATAGAATGGTATTGAAACAGTTTTATGATTCCATGAAATACCAAAGTACAAATTTTTATTTTTATATTTGTTGTTGGGTGGCAGTGGCACTTTTGGGAGGTGGCCTATAGGAGACTGATGGATACTTAAATAAAAGTATAAAATACGTTGGGACAATTTAACTCCCACAGGATGTCCAAACATATTTAAAGATCTACTCAACAATTTTGTGACCATCACTGCAACTAACAACTTTACTTTTACCTGACTTCTTGATAATGCAGGACTGTGGCCAACCTGGATATACCTTGTCCGAGAGGAAGCGTTTTGGTGCCATATTAAAAGAGTATGTAAATCCATTATAATTTTTGTATGTTGCTGGTATGATTTTATATTGGAAGTGATACCATGACACATGAACTAATCACTTTCTCATGATACTGAGGTGAATTACTAAATCAGAAATGTGTGTAATGGATATTTTATTTCCTTTTAGTTATTTTTTCAAAGTTATTAGAAATCAGGTCACTAATTCCAGATAATATTTTTAAGAAGAACGCAATGCTGAGAAATCTTTTCAAAAGTATGGAAAAAAAAAAAAAAAGTGAATAAAAAGCAAAAACTTTTTATTTTTCCAAGTTTTACTTTGGTTTGCATTTTGCAGTTTTAAGTATCATTTGTTTCTTTGTATGTCATAAATCATTTTGAGGTTAAAGCCACAGCATCTTTGATACCTTAGGCTTGTCTTTATCATCTTATCTTGTCAAATTTTCAAATTCTGTCATCAAAAATGTTTTAATTTTGTCCTGAATGAAATAATATTTAATAGCGTTGCAGCTTTGCAGTTGGGAGGCTTGGGTTGATACTCTGATGAAGCAAGAGCATCACATAATATTAGAAGATTTCTACAACCAATATATGCCTATATTTGCATTCCCTGTTTGAAAATATAGGGTGATGTTGAAAACTTTGTAACTTGTGAAATATTTATGAAAAGTAGGTCTATGGTAATGTTCATTCAAAGTATGTTCTTGTTTAGTTTAACAAATTTAGGAGGGAGACATTTTTCTTCACATTGAAGGATTTTGCAATTCGTAATCCGAAGTAAGTGGTGCGTTGAAGTGAAACATTGGTAAGATAAGCTTGAAGGAATTATTGCTCTTATGCCTTTTTTTTAGTGAAATTTTATAAAAAAAAGCTTCATGAAATTTTTTCTTTTAAGTACTTCCTGTAATACAAGATGGAGCCTATCCACGCTCAGATTAGTAATAGTTGCAAATTCACTTTATGGCCAAAATAGTGAAATTGAGTTCTTTTTGCTTTGTATGTGTGATCCTTGTTTATGGGATAAACTAGAAGTTTAATTGCTTCCAGCACTGTGGATTATGCTTCAGGGGAAAGCTAGTTGATGCATATAGATTCCTACACAAGGAGAAAGATATGGAACGTGGCTTCTCATGGTCAGGAAACCCTGTGGGAAAGTAAGTAATGACTAATATTTTTGAGCAGAAAAGAATGACTACCGTTTAAATGTCAATAATACCTTCAGAACCAATCCCAAAAATAAATGTCGGTCAATTGTCGTTATGTATTAGCTGTTATTCCTAAATATAATTTTGACACACCACAAAAAGAATAGAATTAATTTGATTAATAGTTTTTATTATTATTTTTATTTTTAATTTGAATTGCCTGTGACTTGAAAAGGGGCTTTCTTGTAGGTATCGAGGAAAAAGGATGAGAATAGACTATTTTGTAGCCTCAGAGAAACTCAAAGATCGGATAGTTGCTTGTGAGATGCATGGGCAGGGGATTGAGTTGCAAGGTACAATTCATTCCATATCTAATTAATACTAGCAATATGGTTAGAAGCTGAAAATAAACTTGTTGCCCACATAATGAAAAGTAAAATCCCAAGTGCTTTTGGATGTCATAGAAGTTGACTCTAGTGGCATATTTGCATAATGACATCCTATGTTTTATGGATTTGGGTACGGTTGTTGAGTATGGATATGTCTAATTGTTTTATTCATCTAATTCTCGTGTCCAAGGATACAGACAATAAAATATTCATATTTTTTAATCTAGTATTATTTTCTATGGTAAATTGGTGTTTACTAGATGCAATAGAGCATTTCATGAATAATATGACGGTTTAAAGAAGCACACACTTTTAAGAAGGTGACATGTCCGAACACAAACACAGACACTAGTCCAAAAGTGTCCTATAAATGTTTTTAGACAACGGACACACTTTAGACTCTTGGGGACACACTCGTCCAAATGTGTCCTATAAATTTTTTTAGACAACGGACACACTTTAGACTCTTGGAGAGACACGTATCCATCTCTTAGGGCCCCAACTGTCCCAATCTTTGCCACCCCACTCCTTTTTTTTGCTGCTTTAATCTTGAACTGTTTGCAGGTTTCTACGGGAGTGACCACTGCCCAGTATCCCTTGAGCTTTCACGAGCAAGCCCTGATTCCAGCCAAAGCTAAGTTTTCATATAATATCCGTAGATTGTATGCCCTTTTGGCTGTGATGTACTTGTCATTATCTCACCAGACGTTACTTTACAGATGGATTAAGCGAATCATATCGGTTAGTTTTCTGTATATGCAGTCCATTTTATTAATCTAGCCTAGCTAGATGGAGACTTGTGCATGTATTGATGGAGATTTACTGGGAGTAGAGGATTTGACTCAGTAGGGAAGGACTACTTTGAACTATGTTCCGTGCCCCGTTTGGCAATTTTTTTTGAAATTGTTTCCCAATGCCATCCCCTTCTCTTCCTCACTCAAAATCTTCAGATAAAGTTATAGCCCTTAGACTAGGTAATCTCTCTGCGTGCCAAACATATTCTAAAGCGCTTCCAGGCTTCAAAACAATACTAATTTTTTTTTAAAAAAATGGAAAAAAGTTCACTTTTTAGTGTTTTTTTTGGACAAAATTGATTTATTATCATCGTAGGTAAATTTGTGCATTATTGACAGACTTAAAAAGTAAAATTCTTTTACTCAACAAAATTAAGTTTAAAATTAAGGGCTAATTACATTTAGCACCACTGTGCTTTTATCATAATCTTTCTTTGGTTTATTTATTTTTAATTGTGATAATTAACCTTGAGTGATGCTGGAGACCCCCAGTGACTAGGCACCCCCAGTGCCACATGGCACACTGCCAGTGGCTGAAGTCCAAAAAAAAAAAAAAAAATTGTTTTCTAGCCAATCAGCAAGGACCCCCAGCACCCCCACTGGGGGTCCAAAGCATTTTCCATTAACCTTTTATACTTTAGGTCAAATTGTAATCCTTCTGTCCATCTATCTGATGAAAATTAAAAGTAAATTGACCAAAGTAAAATTTTACAAGCACTAAAGTGGAGATTTTGATGAAATTATTGGAGCACCAATGAGATGAAAAAAGTATCACATCTAAGGTTTCGTTTGGGAATATGTTATTTTAGTAATTTTTTGATTTTTTACGAAAAGATGTACAAAAAAAATAGAGAGATTGATGCAATAATTTATAATGATTTTTTGATTTTTGATTAAAATGTATAATTGACAAACGAGATCTTAGCTTACATGAAAATTTTCATCAGCTTATTAACGATAGAGGATTGATTGTCATAATTAAAATTGAAACAATCAAAGTGAGATTATAATAAAAGTACAAAATACTAAAAATGTAATTAACTCTCAATCAATATTTATATAAGAATTGGAAATATTCAAAAACAAAATAAAATTAGTGGCAAAAGTAAGTCAAAACTTCCACTTCAAGAGGGGCCTAAAACAAAAGCGAAAATAACTATGGAGCCCAATGATAAAAAACTAAAATTACCAAAATCTTAATCCGAAGATTTGTAACATTACATCTTGGTACTGCTAAATTTTTGTGCGTTAATTTGCTTAATTTGATTGTATCTATAGGCAATTTGTTGTATTTTGTGTTTTATTCAATATTTTTCAGATAATTGAATGTGTTTGGTTATCTGTATCTAGATAAATTTATCTTCATATTGCTATCAAACAAAGTGAATCAATATCATTAATCACTTATTTCATCAAAAATTGTTCTCATTCATATTTTGGGGGCAAAGTAAACGGTTCTGATTCGTAGCTCGAAAGAGCATGGCTCAAAATTGGCTCGACACCAAAACGACGTCGTTTTGGTTTTTTTTTTTTTTTTTCTTCGCGTTTTGATGAAGATGAAGAAGAAGAAGAAAAAGAAGAAGAGAAGAAGAAAGAGGAGCTGCGTTGCTGGGTTCATCAACATCAACAAAAAAAAAAAAAATTGTTGATCAACATCAACAAGATCTAAGTCTGCAGATCCAGATCAAACATCATCAACATCAATTTTTTTTTGTTCAAAATCTACAGACTCAAATCAGATTTTTTTTTATCAAAATCTGAAGCTGTTGTACAAATTTCTTTTGTTCAAAATCTGCAGACTCATATCAGATTTTTTTGGATCAAAATCTGAAGCTGTTGTACAAATTTTTTTTGTTCAAAATCTGATGTAGATCCAGATCCATTGAACAAATTTTTTTTTGGATCCAGATCCAGATCCAGATCAAATTTTTTTTTCAACAGCTTCAGATTTTGAGCATCATCATCTTCAACATCATTCCAGAATCAATCTCTACTAATCCAACCCTTCAACTTTACCCGTGTCCGTCTACGGTTCATGTACTGCACCTTTTTACTTAAATGCACCATTCCAGAATCAATCAGCCATGAAATCTTCAACATCTTCAACATCATCTTCATCAACAAAATCTAGTGGTCTCTTCCCCCTTCCTTCTCTCTTCTCTTTTTCCTTCTCTCTCTCTTCCTTCGTCCCTCTCCCTCTGTGTCTGCTTCAGATATAAAAGAGAAAGAAAAAAAAAACAAAACGGCGTCGTTTTATAAATTTGAGCCAATTTCGAGCCAAGATTTTCGAGCTACGAAGTATTTTTCAGTAAACTAATATCAATAGTTTCAAGTACAACTCTATAGCATGACAAAATCCTTTCCAAACATGTAACTAATACTTCAGATAAATTACACTTTGCCCCATTATATTTTACCATTTTCCCACTTTGTTCTTTTAGAAAAAAAAAAATTCACTTTAAATTTGGATCAAAAGTGCAAGTTAAATATAAAAATAACTTACATCCCAGTGGAACAAATAAAAAAAACTTACAGACATGAAAAGACGTCAATCAAACTTGCATCCCTATAACTTTTGAGTTACATCCTACCACATAAGGAACTACACCTCTCATGTTTTACAAATTTTTTTTTGTCTTCTACCGTGCATTATTATTTTTCATAAATATAATGATATATTTTGTCATATGGGCTACATTTTCTCATCTAATTTTGGACAAAAATAAACTTTAAAAGTAAATTAAGAAAAACAACTTGAAACATTAAGGGAGGAGGGAGAGGGGAGGAACACTTAAAAGCTAAAGTGAAAAAATGACAAAAACATACAAGGACAAAATGTAATTTATCCCCCCAAAACTTTGGTACTCTCTATCCACATCTTCACCCACAGATCCAAAAAGCATTGTAAAAAAGTAATAGTCAACTCCAATTTTAAGACCAAATTTTGCTTGTACAATTTGCATCAAATTTGACACAAACCCCTTTTTAAGATCCAAACAATTGCTCTGATGGAACAAAATAAATAGGCCCAATCAAGACCCCCAGGCCGAAACAGAAATGAAACTGTAATGTGAAGTGAAAAAAAAATTACAGGGAAATTCTAACCCTAATCCTACCCCTACACCTGTCAATTTAACAACAGTTTCATCAGCCTTGTTAAATTACATCCCTTCTTTTTGAGTCTTAACCCCTGCCCTTCTTTCCCAAATGACCTGTCTTCCGCTTGTGACGGCTGAAATCTGAAACAAACCGGAACGTCTGGCCACAGCCTGACTCAGAGCAAACATAAGGACGCTCACCCGTGTGAACCCTAATGTGTTCAGTCCGAGCCCATGCCCATTTGAATGTCATCTTGCAGCCTTTCCAAGGGCACTTTAATGGGCGGTCATCCATATGAACACGCCGGTGCTGCACCAAATACTTGTGAGAGAAGAACTTCTTTCCACACCCCTTCACTGGACATACATTTCGTCTGTGCAGCACAAGCTCTTGTTTCGACCCAAAACTCATTGTGCAACCCTCCACATCACATGGGTATTCGCCTTCCACGTCTCTTACCTTCACGTTGCTGTGAGAAGTTGTAGCCTTCACAGCTGGAGGTTTCTTTGCTTTCTTACTCTTTGTTGGCTTCTTTAATACTGGCTTGGATTCAATTGGTTTCTCTACCAACTCTTTTGCAGGCTTCGTGGTTCTTTTCCTCAGCCGTGTGCTAGGTCCACCATCCAGCTCATCCTCAACGCAAGAATCGAACTTTCTTGTGTTGCTGTTAGAACTTTTCTGAGGACGAGGGGTCTCTGTTTTCACTTGTTTGTTTCTAAGATTTCTCGTTCGCTTCTGATAACCCTCCTCGGGTGAACCATCTGAAGCTACACCCGAATCCTCTATTTTTGGGAATTTAGCTTTCTTGATTGCCGCACCTTCTGTTTTATTCTTCCTCTTCTTTCCAGTCTTCCTAGTTACAGAGGTTGTTTCAGCAGTGTGGGTGCTTTCTGACAATCTCTCACGCTTCACATCAGGTTTTGCTCGAGCATGAAAACTTCTCTCTTCTTCTTCCTCTTCTTCCTCTTCTTCAGTATCTTTTTCTGCTAACAAAGGATGAACCTGATTTGACATCCAGACTTTCCCACACCATTTTCCTGCCACAACTATTTTTTTCTGTTTGCCAAAACCCTTCCCATGAACCTTCGGTTTTGTTAGACGTCCAAACGCTTTATATATAATACTGTTGTATGGAATCTGCTTACTGTAGAGAGGAGAGCGGCTTAGGTTGACACTGTAGAAGAGATTGATACCTAACTTAACAGCCCAGTCTCCATTCCCATGCATGGCTTCTTCACTTTCTAGAGCTAATTGTATCCTCTCTTCATCTTCTTTATTGGCATCCCTGATTGCAATATCATTCCAGAAATAATCAATTCCCAGTTCTTCTGCCACTAATTTTGCTTCGGCCTCTAGTTCTGGATAGTCTGCATATTTTTCACCAAAAACTACAAGTTACTTAAGGGAAGAAAACAATCTTAATAGAACACCATAAATCTATTGGTAGGAATTTCTTTATTGCAAGAGAATTACATTATCATCAAGAAATGACAATGATAATCCTTTTTTTTTTTTTTGGGCTGTAATTCTTTAACAGAGCTTTCTTCAGCAACTAAAATGAACATATATGGTCACAAAATGGTTGGCACATAAAGCTTGTTGCAAAACACTATATACTGAATGACTGACTCTATACTATCCTTGAGGCTGTGTTTGGATCAATGATTTGAGTAGGGATTTGTGGAGGGGGGGGAACTTTTTCTTCCTAACTTTTCCTTTCTCTTTCTTTTCCCTCCACAAACCCCTCACAAATATTTGATCCAAACACAGCCTCAAAAGCAGTAAACCTCTGCCCAATGGTATTAAATAATTTTATTTTCATTGTGGCACTAATTATACACAAAGCAAATGAAATGGGAAATTATTCATATTATATACGAGGGGCAGGAGTCTCGAGCCTCTTAAGCCCACAGGTGTGCTTATAATACCATAGCAGTGCATAAAAACAAAACTTTGGGTACAAGAACAAGCACAAGCACAAGCACAAGCACAAGCATGTCCTCACCTAATTGAGATCACCCCAGTTTAACACAAAACATATCATTTATGTAATCTAAATTCTAAAACATGTTTTAGACTTTCAGAGAAGGATAAGAACTGAAAAAGAAGAAAATTTGCAGGTAAATGAATGAATAAGAGGAAAAATGTCATTTATTTATCAAGAGTTATTCTGTTACATTACAGCGCACCTGGATGACAAAGGAGTAATATATGAGCTCCACCAATTGGACGAAGTCGCTGTTCTACTTCTGCAGCATGCTGAAGACAGAAGACGTGCAATCTAGAAGAATCCTCGTCAGAGCTCGGAGCAAATGACATGGTGGTGTTCTCAAATGGGGAAACCACATTGCTAATACCTGTGACACCCCTATGGGCAACTGGAGAACCATTGGAGGCAGAAGGTGATAGCTTCATTTGATGTCTAGACCAACTCCCTACACTATTTGACTCCATGAAAGCAATATTATCAGTTTCAAACTCAACAGAATAGTCGAAAGTTCGATATTTACCCATAAAATTAGATCTTGGATGTCCATCATCCACATAAGAATCAATGACTTGGTGAGGAACATCATCATCAAAAGCAAGTCTGTGACAACCAGTTGCCTCACTATGATGCTTGAGAGAAGGCAATCCTGTATCATCACATTGGAGGCTACTTTCTGGTGAACAATCTCTCAATTTGATTTCACTGTCAAAAAGAGGAATATCTGCTTCAACCTCTTCTTCCTCAGAGTCGGAAGAATTACCATAATTCAAAGCCAATAGACCAAGGGCAGAAGTGGTTTTTTGTGTTTCAGTGTTGGAAACCACTTCTGTACTTTGATGTACAGTTTGAATTCGATCAGAAGATTGAACTGGGACATCAAACAAACCATCTGGAGTGCTCTTTTGCATCCATCCTGCATTTAGATGAATGAAAAACAAGTTCATGTCTAGTTGCAATTTGCAAATGCCCCACCATTTTAAATCTTCAAATAAAATGATACTAATTTTATATTTTTATAATGCTGAATTAAATCAGTGTATTATGGACATGAGATGCATGCAATAATTACCACTCGTGATCAATTTTAAGCCGCATCTAGATTTAAGCTAATCAAGGCAATACTAGGATGGGCGTTAATTTACCTACTAAAATATCACTCGTCTCTACCCAAGTTCCCAGCAGCACAATTCCATTTTTGTCTAAATTGCATAATAAATGGGCTTTTAAATGCAGTATTTTGCTAGTGACCCTTTTGGGGCCTTGGCTTACCCATGCTTTCAGATGCAACCCAAAATGGAAGGAGGGAAAATCGGTAGAAATCTTGCCAGATGAGCATGTTTAACACATGCATGATCAACTAAATGAAATTAGATTAGTAATGGAAAAAGCATCCAAAAAAATTACATGCCAAGGTGCAGGATGATCTAATATAGTAGAAATAAAACTGAATGTATGGAGTGTAACTTTAGCAACAACAGAAGTGAAAATATAAGAGAAGTGAAGATTGAAAACCAAGAGAAAACAAATAGCGAACATATTTGCTATCTAGGTTCAATTATTAACAAGGATGGTGAGGTTGGAGATAATGTGATTCAGATAATCAAAATAGGTTGGCTCAAGTGCAGGAGTGCGTTTGGCATATTATGTGATCGACGAATACCAACTAAATTGAAATGCTTTACAGGATAGAGTGTAGCTAACTAAGAAACAACATGTTCATAAAATGAGTGTATTCAAGATAAGAATGCTTTGATTAAAGTGTGGTAAAACTAGAAAAGATAGAATTAAAAATAAATATATTCTTGAAATGGTAGGAGTAATACCTATTGAGGATAAGTTGAGAGAATAGGTTAAAATGATTCGGTCACGTACAACGAAGACTTATAGATGCAACGATAAGGAAGAGTGATAGGATCACCATCAATGGAGATGCAAGGAGGGAGGGGTAGACTAAGTTGACATGGTATGCTGTAGTGAAAAAGATATGAATTTATTTAATTTAGCTGTAACACATAGCCCTTGATAGAGCTAAATGCCGAAAAAAGATTCATGTAGCCAACCCTACTTGATTGGAACACAAGCCTTAGTTTGGTTTGGTCTGAGTAGTGCAGATCCATGAATAAAAGCAAATCAAAACAAAGAAAAAGTCTTCTAGGAAAAACCTACCAGAATGGGAATTCAGTTCAGGCAAAATTGCAGCCGCAGTTAAACCATCACTAGTTACTCCAGGACCATCATCCTGATTATTAAAGTTCCTACAATCAGCTGACATGAGATGATGTGCAGCTTCTTCTCTAGGTTGAACAATGGCAACACAAGCAAAGCTCAAAATCCCACAAGTGACGCATGAAAACAATCCTTGATCTGACAACCTATCACCTTGAGCTGTTCTTTCTCTTCCAGCGTCTGCTTTGTGTGTCTGAGAAGCCAAGGTGCATGCATCATCACTACCACTTAACAAGGAAAGCCTGCTCCCATCAAACATAGGGGAAGATTTTCCCTTCACGGGATAGAAACTTGCAAATTGCTTTAACCCACGCTTCCTGTCTATCATGATATTTTCTGAAACTAAACTTTCCGAGGCTTTCATTTCTTCTTCAGGATTGCATAAACCAAGGGGCAGTCTATGACTTCCTTTTAATTGGGATGCAACACGTAAATTTGAACAAACATCTAAGGAATTCTGGGGTAGAAGCACGATGGAAGATCCTTCCCCAAGAATATGAAGCAGGTCATTATTCCTCATCACATCCTCCACAAATAGCTCTTTGATTAAGGCTTCCCCTTCACCTTTCTTTTTATCCTTTAATCTTGAACTCCGTGGTTTAGTACTGATGCTCTTAGGTATCCTATAGGGAAGAGAACGTAAAAAAGGTAAAAAAGAATCAAATTTGGAAGTCTAATTGGTTAAGATCACTAAACTCACTATATTATTCACACTAATCAGATAGAAAACAAAATCATGAATAATTTGCATTTGATACAAGCTTCTTGCACAACTGGGGCAGAAATGTTGAAATATGACATAGTGGTTCTCTTGTGATTTTTATTTTTCATATTGCATGTATAACAATATTAAGAGAAACAAACACCCCAAAAGAAAGCACCACAAATGCTGCAGGTTTTTGACAAGAACAAAAAACATAGCTAACGCTAGTAGAAAAATTTGAATGATGTAAATAATGGATTTACATACTCTAAATTTTTTCACTCTTTCCTTTTTATTTATTTATTTATTGGAGAAGGGCTGCGTCCAGCAAGCTGGATCAATATGTCCTTTAGATACAACAACTAAGGATATCTGCTTTAGAAGAAACTCCATCACCACCTACTTTGAAATATGAACTAGAATAGTTTGATAATAGTGACTTATAGAAACAATAATGAAGATATTTGGAGGGAATGATACTTCCAGCAAGAGAGAGAGAGAGAGAGAGCAAACCCTGAACATAATGACAGTGCAAGATCATAAAGCAACTGGAAGTGAGACACCATGGGAGGACAATTGATTGAAGCTCTACGAATAGCAGCGTCTTTGGCAACCCTCAACCATTCAGGAGTTGCAATATTAGCTGCCTCTCCAATATTAAATCCTGCATGGAAAAACCAAGTAGGCAGTACAATTCATCATTCTTTAAATCTATTCATATAACATCAATATTATATTAGTCGTAACAATAACTCCAACCTTAAAAGACAAAGTAGAGGAATAAGAAAAGAAAGGCATATTGAAACTGAGAGAAGCCTTACCATGACTAAAACCTGAGTGATAGGCTCTAGGGAAAGTGACAACAAATTCTCCAGCATTTTGCACCAACCTGATCAGAAGAAAACAGCAACGTAAGAAGAGTACGGATGTATTCACATCACCACTACTAGACCATGAAGCATGCTGCAATGAACTTAACAAAGAACAACTTAAAATGATAACCAGATTAGTAGAATGAGTTCTAGATGTGATATTAAATGGTTATTTTCTTGTGGATGCAAGGCAGGTCCAGCTAAGTATAGTTCTTCAGCATGCGGCATTACATGTTCTTTATTTTTTTATCCCTTTCCCTCTAACTTCTTTTTATCAATACGGCTACTAACAGCTTCATAAAAGGCACATTGAAAAGTGATCTTCAAGTTAATTGTAGAGGCCATCACAAGGCATTCTTCTTTCAGATGCAATCGAAGTTAGTTTTCAAAGCCAATACCAAACTTGCAATAGTAGGAAATCAGAGTGATCAAAAGGTCACCTGCAGCATGGAACACCAGCACTAATAAGTACTTCTGGTGACATTACAGTAGTCTTCTTACCAAGAGTAGCAAAAGTCACTGAAAGAAATGAATCACAAAATGTAAAAAAGTTTAGTAGGATAACTTTAAGAGACTAATTCAATTTTATACAAAATTCTAAACTGAGTAGCATTTTCTGTTAACCCAAAGAAGACCTTCCAAAACTCTGAAACAACCAAAAAAAGTGAATAGCTCATTTGGAAGCCCATGGGTAGTTAGTAAACATTACTAATTGAGATGTCATTAACATGAAATGAAAAAAGGTACTCTTTGAAAAACCAAGATGTTACAGCCCTAAAAGACATCTAGTAGTAGTTCAATATCTAAAAGTCTACAACAACAACAACAACAACAACAACAAAAAAAAAAATTGCGTCCCTATCAACCTTCCTATGTCACACTCTCATGCTTAAAATTATCAGCAAAAAATAAATAATCACGGTGAAGGCACAGTAAGTAAGAACTCTAAGTGAGCTCTCAAAATGTAATCTAACACATCCTGCTTGTAAGGAGAAACCACAAAGCCCCTGATAAATCCTTTTCAATGTTGAAGAGCTGGATTGCAACATCTACTTGCTAGTATATCTCAGCATCTTATTTCTCTGATTCCAAATAAGCCCTTTCAAGAAAACAAAGCCCCGTATACATTTTTACATTTATGTATATATAACTTGCACCTTCTCCCTTAGAAATTTAATCAATTCCTAAAACCAAGCCATCCTTAATTTGTGATCCATCCTCACTTCATGCGTCAAATGTAATTTACAGCTCGCAAATCAAATTTTAGTTATCTAATACTTTATGTATCTAACTGAAAAGGATAACTCCTGCCAATTCCTCACCTTCGCTGAACTTTACGGTGTTCATTTGTAGGATAGAGTGCGAATATGGCATGGAATTAGTACTTCATGATAAGATTAATTACAGCTAATAAACAGTGACATGCAACTATATTTGCAAGATGAAGGCAGAGCATATGAGAATAGTAAACAGGGGAAGCTAAATTTTGATCGCTGGTTCAATGCAGTACTGAACTCACCAAGAGGATTGATCTCTCCTCCATATCCATGAACCCTGATCACCTCCTCAAATGCAACCGCCGCTTCCTTTGGCACGCCATACCAAGTCTTCCCCGCCCCCGTATGCAAGTAATTCAAGCTATGCAAGTCATGATCCTCCACATGCCAAGCAAACCAGCTAAACATCATAGCTACATACACCATTGGCGATGTCACGCCTGGAATTTCCTCTTTCATGAACCTCAACAAAGACCCTTTAGCCCTAGACACCCCTCTCATGTTCCAAGCAGTCTCACCAACATTCACTCCCTCCCCTGTTTCCTTCCCATTCCTCACACTCGCCGGCACGAATGCCGAACCTGGCATATCATTAGCATACTCAACCTCAAAGGGTTTATCCCCACTCGCCTTCCAGTAAAGGGTTTCGACTTCTAATCCCGATAACCCCTTCTTCGGGGTCTTCTTCAAGTAACTCTTCTCGAAATTCTTCGCTTTGAACTCGAACTGAGGCAGAGTATAGTTCTTGCCGCTCTTCCACACCGGTTTCTGGACCGGCCGGTGCTTCCGGGCGCAGAATCCGATCTGCTGCTGCCTAGTGGTGAATGTGGGAGCCGAATTAGGGCTCGAAATGGTGGACCTCACAACCAGAGACCGATTGAGGTTCGCAATTGCGGTCTTCTTCGGTGGAGCCGAGACGGGAGGAACAATTTTGCAGATTCCATACTTGAGGCCTCTTTCTCGATCTTGAAAATGTAAGCAATTGGATCTTGGAACTCTGATAGGGTTGGGTGGTACTCTGGAGCCAAAGGTAGGGTTTTGAGCCATGGAAACACTTCTGTTGTAGTCGGTTGCTCTGCTGTAACTGCTATTGAAGCCATTAAATCAATTACAATTGCATATACATATACAAATACATATATATGTGTATCAGAGATCTACAAGTCTTAGATAGAGAGGGGAAGAAGAAGCTGTTGAGATCCTATTCCCTTATTTTCTTTTTGGATTTTCTTTTCTTTTCTTTTCTTTTCTTTTCCTCTGCTTTCGATATGTTTAACAGAGGAGAGAAAAATAGAGAAAATAGGGCAGGGGAGGTGGGGAGTGAGTGAGAACAGAGGGAGTGAAACATGTGAGTGGGTTTTTATTCTGGGTTTTAATGTTATTTACCTTTTTGCCCCAAATTTTTGGCCTGATTATAAATATTTTATAATATATAATTATTATAATATTATTGATAGATAAATAGTAAATTATATCACAGGCTTGTGAACTTTTCATTATTTTTGTTTTGAAAAGTTAGTTAAAAATTAATTTTTTTGATTTTTTATGGTAAAAAATATAAGAGATGATGTGACTTAAAATGAGTTAAAAGTCATCTTCCCAAAGTGCCCCTAACTACTCAACTTTAATTTTCATTCAATAGCCATAAACTACTTGTCTCATGTTCCCTCCGTCAAAGTCTCCGACATCCTAGCCAACACATCTCGATAGTGTGTATCAGTTTATATTCTAGTTGGGATTAGGACCCGCGTCCAATCCACTGAAAGCATATGTTGTTTTGTTGATGACTTATTAAAACCGCTATGGATAAATCCATCCACTTGTCCCTCTATCGTTTAGGCTTTTGTTCCTATCTACGTTGATTGATAAATAAATTCAATGGTGTTATTTTTGCTTGGAAAACCAAGTTTGGTTGAAACACTACTAATGACTGGTTTTAGCTTCTTTAGCTTTTCAAATTGTTTTAATTTAGCTCTTTTGTTACAAAATCTTTACTTTCGATTGTTAAATATAATATATAAAACCTAGCTGAAGAATAAATTGATAAATTTAATCATAAATGTATTTCCTAATATTAAAAATATACATATATCATAAAACCAATACCGTTCCTATTATCAACACTAGTTTTTGAGTTTGTTAAAAAAAATTATATACTAGAAAAGGATTTTATTTTTGTCATTTTACCTTTATATTGGCCTCACATATTGAATTGTCAAAAGTTGACAGAATATAACGTAAGGGCTAAATTGAACTAATTAAAAAAGTTTGGACTTATTTGAATAAAAACTTTGTTTTGAGACTTAATTGAAAAATGATGTAAAGCCTAAGGGCTTCTAGTATAATTATTCATAGACAAAAGTAGGTGGATGAGCTGGGTGTTTTGCACTGATGTCCCTTTATCTTGTTAAAACTACAAGTTCTTATCTTATTATTCAGAGTATTATAATTATCACCCGACTAATTTATTATCCTTTCAATTCTACCCCTCATTTTGAGATTTACCACTTGGCCCCAATTTGGTGAGAATTAGTCCACAAGTAGTTAAATATTAAGTGATTCTGGATTATCAAATTATCTTTGATCCTCATCAATGTTGATCACTCAATGAATGTCTCGTCTATTTGGGAGTCACTTCGTTATAAAGATAAAATAATAAGAATTCAAATCTCACTTTATTTGAGGTGAGTAATCATAAATGATCGAAGTGAAAAATAATCTTATAATAGAGAAACATATAATAATTACTCACAGAAGTCTACTTTAAATTATTCAATGTTTTTGGAATATCAATTATCTTTGACACCAATTTGATTTGATTGAGTTTTTAAAATAAAAATATATAAATTAGTTTGGTAAAAATAATAAAAAAAAGAATTAAAATTATTTCTATGCCAAAAAGATATAATTATATAAAAATATTGGTTTCTTTTAAATACCAAAATAGTTAGTGATATTTTTTTCAAAAAATGAAAATTAGGGATCATCGGGGGTTAGAGGGAGGGGTCAAAGAGTTGCAGCCAATGAAATTATTTTAGAATTGAATAATATTGAAAACTCCTAAAACATCCCCTTTAATTTTTTCTCAATAATTTAATAATTAACGTAAAACAGTTCATATGAATATAAATAAATTTAAATTGTGATATTTTAGTAACATTGAGCATTTTTTTAGAAACCTCATATGATGTACTGTTGCTTGTTCCCTTGAAAAAATGTTCCCCCATCCCAAGGTAAGTCAAAAACATAACCAAGGACATATAAAAGTGTGCCATCTTTGATACTATTTTTTAATTGTATCAATAAAAACTTACATCTAAATTTGATTTTTAAAAGTTAACCAATTGGAAAATACATATAGAGTTGAGGAAAAAATTATTTGGGTCATGATAAAGTTTAGTGCTACACATGAAAAATGTTATGTAGATTATATTTATATATCGTTTCATCTATCAATAAAAACGATTTGCATAATTAAAACATGCTCGAATTACACTCTCACAAGTTCACAACAGTTATTGGTTGATTAATATCATAGTAATATTCTCGATTTCTATATTATAGATAAACTTCTTTTAAGAGCATTGAATAAAAACAATAAAATGTTAGATACCAAAAAAATAGTATAATTTAGGGGTTATTTGGAAAGTATTCGATTAGTATATTTTTTGACTTTTTACGAAAAAAATGTAAAATATGAATTGAGTTTGAAGTGATATAATATAGAGATGATATGATCCAAATAAAATGATTGTGACTAAAATAGAATAATGTGTTAAAATAGCATATGCTATTTTAGCACATGCCAAATAAGCACTTTAAATTTATTTAAAGTGTAGGCCCCATTGTATAAGTGTTAAATTCAAACAATCAATGGTGCTACATGCATCAATTAGTGTGTTAACTAATGTACCAACATTAGTTATGACATTATTATTGACCCCACTTATTATACAAATTATAAATATTAAAAATATCTTAAATTATGCCACATCATCAATTAGTACACTAGTTAGTACACTGTGCATATTATTTTTCTTGACCTGAGTTCTTGGTATTATTACTTTGCTTGGTTTTAAATTTTTAAAAACAATTTTTGAATTTTTTATTTTTCATGTTTTGTTGTTTTTATCGATTCTTTTCATATTTTAACTTTTTATTTTATTTTTTAGATGAATTCAATCTAAATGAACTTAAAAAGTAAAATATTTATAAAAAATATATATATATATATATAATTTTTTTAATAAATATAAAAATTACGAAAATATTTTTAATAATATAAAAATAATTTAATAAATATAAAAAGATTCATATTTTTTATATTTATTGAATTTTTAAAAGAACTTTTCATAATCTTTGTATCCCAAGTGTATTTAAATTAAATAATTTGTTGATCAAAATAATAAACAAATTTAAAAAGTAAAAAAAATTAATGAAAGTATTTATAAAAAAAAATCCCTAAAATTTTAAAAATAATAATTGAAAATTCAAAAAATATTTCTAAAAAATCTAAAACTAACAATTCAGTGAGTATTTTAAAAATTAATGATAAAATTTGTGAATATTAATAATTATAATTATAATTTTTTTCATAAATTTATAATAATTTTGCCAAACCATCGCTTGGGTGGTAATTTCTCTTCTTTTTTTCCACGTGCTGGTAACCGTAATTTTATAAAGGCTGACATGGCACCTTGTAATTGGTCTGTTGAGTGGTCGCTATCACATGAAAAGGCCCCCTTCCTCATTTTGTGAGCTTTTCCGTTTGGCCATATGAAGAACTTTGAGCCAGTGGCTCATTTTATATGTAAAACAGAGTAAAATAAAGGGAAAAACTAATCTTTGTCAAATTAGTTCACTGTTTTCACAACAAGAGGAGGCAATTGTTTTTTCTTTTATAGAAATTATTACAATTCAGTGTTTATTTGTAACAAAATTAAAAATAACAGTTGAGATCATCGGAAAGAGATCTGTAATAAGCTTTACAAGTCCAAACATTATGGTCAAGTTTACATTTAAATATGAAAAAAACTTCCTTAAAAAAAATTAGGCTTCATTTGGCATAAGATTTTTTTGCTATTTTATCTAAAAAAAATAAAATAGACTAAAAATTTAATAAAATAAAATGTCACATTCAAATTTAATCATTTCATTTTTTCTCTCACAAAAATAAAAAAAGTCAAAAAACTCAACCCAAACGAGACTTTAGCCCCAGGCTAAAATAGTCAAAAAATCAAAAAATTAATTTGCATCCTAAACGAAGGCTTAGATTGATCATATAACTATAGTCATATGATTGTATTGCATTTATTATAAAAATATATATAGATGACAAATATAATTTTGAAAATAAATTATTCATTATTTTGAACATAAATGTAACTTAATTCGTCTAAGGTTGTTCGATTAATTCAATTTTTCATAAATGATCTACTCAACAAATTTATAATATGAACAACTCAAGTCATCAAAGTAGATGCTCTATTAAAGCTACAAAGACCCATGGGTACCTTTGGTTGTGTAACTCCAAAAGTTGGTTAAGCCATAAATATTTAAAAATAAAATTCAAAATCTCGAATTCAAATCACCCAATGAGCTAATAGAAATTTATCTGGTCATTAATTTTAAGATTTCATATTTAATTAAGGTGTACATAAATTGACGTTAACATTCAATTAAAAAATAAAAAATAAAAAGTAAATGAAAAACAAGACACCTTTGGTTGTGTAGTTTATAAAAAAAATGTCAAACAAGCATACATTACGATAATAATATCAGATTCCACTACTTCCAATCATCACAAAATGCTCTTTTTTGTTGCATCTCACACACAAACAGCCAATCAAGAAAATGATTTTAAAAAGCAATGGCAAAATATGCTTTTTTAGCCATATACTCACTTCACTTTTACATGCACACCCAATGCTAGGTTCTGTTATTAGATGATTTGTTCCAAAAATGACCAGACACATGTTTGGTGCAATTTTTTAAAATTAAAGTTAATAATTACAAAATAAAAAATAAAAATATTAGTTTTCAAACAATTATTATTTTTAGTTTATTTAAATAATTTTTTTTCTTGTAAATTAATAAGCACGGACACGACACTGACACGCTAACAAGTAAATTTTTACAAAATATAAAATACGATACGTGAAGGATATGTACAAAATATATAATTTTACATAGTTATTATACATTATATATAAAAATATAATAATTTAAAAAAATCTAAAGAAGAAGAATATATATATAATTTACATTATTTTTTATTTTATTATTGGATTCTAAGTTCCATAATTCAAACTTGTAATGTATTTTGTATGTATCTAAATGTTGGGAAGTTTTCAGTGAGTATTGTTGCATCGGTGTTAGACACAGTGTTGAACATGATATGTTATCAACTTGAAAATTTTCGTGCTTCTTTACTCATAAATTATAAACAAAATCACACCAAATACTATGACGCTGATTTTTAAAAATAAAAAATATATATATTGTAAGCAACTCTAAAAGTTAACCAAATAGGGCCGTAGTCCACCATGACTAGCAACGAAGCCATTATTGAGTTGAAGTCTTAGCATGATTTATTACAATTTAATTGAACCCATTCTTTGTTTGGTGATAGGATGACTAGAAATAAGCTGATTCCAAAGTTTATATGCTAGAGTTATGTTCAAGTTAGTGAATTATTTTGATTGTTTTGTTAATTTTTGGTTTTTTAATTACTAGTTCGATTTTCAATTTAGCTCCGAATATAATGATCATTATAATTTAAAATATGATCATATGCCTTCATAAAATATGAAGGCGATTTTATATCAACATATAGACACGCAAAAAGAGAGTAGAAAGATAAATAGTATTTAATTTATTAAAAAAACAAAAATAAATATTTAAATTAATAAATTATAGATAAATTTTTTAAAAAACTAAAAAAGTAAGTTTACAAATTTAAGATACATCCTTAAAATTTTATTGATCAAATTAAAAAGTATGTTTAAAATTAATGATAAAAGTATAATTTAAAAATAAAAAATGAAAGACACGTATTCTTTTTAATTTTGTATGAATAATTACAATGTGCGATATGCCATGAGTATTATATAGAAATTATAATATGTTTAGGGGCTAGAGAGAGATTACTAGTGAGGGGCCAAACCCAAACCCAAGTAGTCCTGCTCCATTGAGTCAAAATTCCCTACTCTAGTAAATCTCCATCATTATATGCTTACGTGTCTAGTTAGGCCACATTAATAAAATAAGGTTAGATAAAATAAAAGTTTATTGCACTTTTGAAAGACCTTTTGAGAGGTTTCAAATCATAAAAAAAATAAAAAATAAAATAAAAGAAATGAAACTACTATTCCACTTGTATTGTTTCTTTCCCTCCTCAAAATTAGGGGTACATAATACCGTCGAAACTGTCGAAACTGTCAAAATCGCACCGAGCTGTACCGCCAAGGCAAATTCGTTATTATTTGTCAATCGAATCGCCGATTTTTTGTAAGAAAAATGACAAATTCTAGTGACACTTTTATCAATCCGCCGGTTTCTATTTTTCTTCCAAACCGCAACGACCCGCACCGCACCGCTATTAAATCATGTTTTATAAGATTTTAAAAATTATTTTTTACTTAAGTTTACTTGTTGTTCTATACCTTAGAATATAGTATTACATTACTGTTCGAGGGGAATTCAAGATGTCAGTAATCCAAAATAAAGTTGGATTCCAATTCACTTTTCAATCTTTTTTTTTTTTTTTCTGGCCATGTTGCAAACTTGCATCAGCTCATTTTTCAATCTAAATACTTTTCAACAGTAAACATTTTCAATATATTGTAAACCCTGAATAATATTAATTTTATGTATTGTATTTGATCATTGTAGCTTCCACAGATGCTTGTAATGAACTGATGGCATAGTCGTTGATATTATCATGTTGTTGCTACACTTGCTGCATCAGAAGAAAGCTTCGTAAAATGCTTAACATCACGGTATCTCTTGTCTTTTTTTTACTCTTTGATTTAAGTTTTGTAATTTGAATTATATTTTTTATAAACCGCCAATCTGCCAGAACCGCCAAGGCAAATCCGTCATTATTTGCCAACCGAACCGCCGGTTTTTGATAAGGAAAATGACAAATTCTAGTGACACTTTTATCAATCCGACATCCACCATACGGTTTCTATTTTTCTCTCAAACCACACCGACCCGCACTGCGCACACCCCTACTCAAAACTATCACCTTCATAGCATTGATCAAATCAATATGGGTTATTGCATACTTTTAAATTTCAACTGTAAAATTTAATTTTTTATATTTTAAATCAAATTGCAATGTTACACTTCCATTCATCTAGTGTTAATAAGATTGATGAAACTTTATATAAGCCATGCGTGAAATTTTTCTTGCCTCATTAGCATACCAAAATTACTTTAGCATTTGCAGTTTCACCAAAATCTTATTTCAGACTATTCATTTTTAATTTATCTCAACTTCGTTAACGGTGGACTGAAGAGTGACATTACAATTTGACTTAATTTATAGAAGCATAACTACAATACTAAAAAAATTGCAATTTTGTTGAGATAATCAAACGTCATTGCAAAACACTCATCCAATTACTTTCATTTACATACAAGTAATTATACATTTTTTAAGAAATTACTTGGCAGCATGTTCACTTAGCAAGTGACTATATACTTATATCATTACTTTAATATGGGTAATTATTAAAACACTGGTGATGGGATGTCTGTGTCTGTATACATGTATCATTACTTAACATGGACAATTATTAAAACATTATTGATTGGATGTACATGACTATATACTTGTATCATTACTTAATATGGACAATTATAAAATACTATTGATTTGTCGTACAATTTTGAACCCCGTGTAACAATATATCATTTATCAATAAACTGTACCAAATAGGCTCAATACAACTTGACTTGTGAGTAAAATGGATAATAAATTATAAGAATGGTGACTATAAAACTAACAATTTATGGTAATACTCAACTCATCCACCTACTTTTATCTACGTATGAATAACTATATATTCTTTTCAAAATATTACGTTTGTAATATACTCAATTAATAGCAAGTGATTATATATTTATATTGTTAATATGAACAATTATAAAACATCGTTGATCGGACACGTGACTATATACTTATATTATTACTTAATATGGACAATTATGAAATACCGTTGATCGGACACACATGCCGACATACTTATATCATTAATATGGACAATTATGAAACAGAGTCGATTAGATGCACGCAACTATACACATATATCATTACTTAATATGGATAATTATGAAATACTATTGATCAAACGCACATAAATATATACATATATCATTACTTATATGGATGATTATAAAAAAAACTATTGATCAAACGAACATGACTATATACATATATCGTACTTACTGTAAACACTCGTCCAGTTATTTTTATCTACATACGAGTAATTTTGATGAGATCATTAAACGTCATTGCAAAACACTCGTCCAGTTACTTTCATCTACATATGAGTAATTATACAAATTTTTTAGAAATTACGTTGGCAACATATTCACTTGATACCAAGTGGCTATATACTTATATTATATTATTATTTAATATGGACAATTATTAAAACACTATTGATTGAATTTATGTGATTATATATTTATATCATTACTTAATATAGACAATTATTAAAACACTATTGATGGGATGTATGAGATTTGGGGTGGTTGCTGTGCGGGGGTGTGCAGTAGCCACTGTTGTGCATCCCGCACAGCAGCTATTGTTGTGCAGCTAAATGGGCCCATGTCGGGGCCCATTTCAATAATCTGAATTGTTCACATTTTAAAATATATCAAGTACAACATACTTGCCAAAAACAAGTTAATTTGATATCGTTTACTCTTTCATTCATTCATATTTGTATTTATTTTAATACTTTAAATCACAATTGTTATTTATTTTTGTAGATACACATGTGAGTGGATAAAAGAGTAAACGATATATGATTAGCTTGTTTTTTTGCAAGTATATTGTACTCGATGTATTTTAAAATATGAACGGTTCGGGTTATTGAAATAGGCCTCGAAATGAGCCCATTTAGCTACACAACAATAGTTGCTGTGCACCTTCGCACAGTAACCACCCCAAATCCGGATGTATGTGTCCTGTATACTTATATCATTACTTAACATGAACAATTATTAAAACATTATTGATTAGATGTGCATGACTGTATATTTATATCACTACTTAATATGAACAATTATAATATGAACAATTATAAAATTGTTGATTTGACGCACAATTTTGAACCTTGTGTGATAATTTATATCACTCATCAATTATACCAAATAAGCCCATTATAACTTGACTTGTGATTAGCCTTGTTTGGTAACCTTCAGTTTTAGTTAAAAAGTTAAAATGTCAATATAAGTTATCACATGGCTCTTTCTATTTTTCTGTATATCTTTTTGTAAAAAGCCAAAAGATTACTAAAATAGTTTGCTCATAAATTATAAGATTGATGACTACAAAACTAAGAATTTAGGATAACACTCAACTAATCCACCTACTTTTATCTACATAAGAATAATTATACATTATTTTTAGAGTATTACGTTGGTAACATATTCACTTACGTTGTATTTTGTTGGAGAATTTGGAAAGAGATTTGGAAAAGGAAAGAGAAAAGTGTGTAAAATTAGGTAAAATATAAGTATATTTTATTCACATTTCATATTTCTTTTTCATTTCTCTTTTCAAATTATTTCTCAAATTCTCAAATCCTCAAATCAAACACAACATTAATAGCAAGTGATTATATATTTATGTCGTTACTTAATATAAACAATTATACTTATATCATTACTTAATATGAACAATTATGAAACACTGTCGATTAGATACACATGACTATATTCATATATCATTATTTAATATGAATAATTATGAAATACCGTTGATCAAACACGCATAACTATATATTGATAATTATGAAATACTAACGATCAAACAAACGTAACTATATATATATATGTCGTACTTACTATAAATACCTTTGATCAAACATATGTGACTATATAGTTGTATTGGGGGTGGTTTGGGATGATCTAAATAAGTATACTTTTTAATTTTTTATGAAATATGGGTTGGATATAAGTTAAGTTTGAAGTGATGTGTTAAAGAGGTAATGTGATTTAAATAAGATGATATAACTTAAATATGATAGTAACTTTTTGATTTTTTTAAATCATGTTAAACAAGGCCTTAATATTATTGTTATTTAAGGGTGCTTTGGAAGAATAATTAAAAATTATTTTTTAACTTTTAAAATCTTTTTATAAAAAAAAAAAAAAAATTAAAAGCTGAAAAATAACTTTTAATCCAGCTTCTAAAATAGGCCTTGACATGAACAATTATGAAGTATCGTTGATCAGACGCAAAATCTTGGACTCAGGTAATAATTATTATCGGTTGAGAACAGGCCAAAATGCAGGGGCAAAAGGGTAAATAGGTCTAATTTTACTGTCAATTTAAAGTTTTTCCCAAACCCAGAATAAAACCCCACTCACATGTTCCACTCCCTCTGTTCACTCACTTCTCACCCCTGCCCTATTTCCTCTATTTTTCTCTCCTCTGTTAAACGTATCGAAAGCAGAGGAAAAGAAAAGAAAAGAAAAGAAAATCCAAAAAGAAAATGAGGGAATAGAATCTCAACAGCTCCTTCTTCCCCTCTCTATCTGAGACTTGTAGATCTCTGATACACACACACACATATATATATATATGTATTTGTATATGTAGATGCAATTGTAATTGATTTAATGGCTTCAATAGCAGTTACAGCAGAGCAACCGGCTACAACAGAGGTGTTTCCATGGCTCAAAACCCTACCTCTGGCTCCCGAGTACCACCCAACCCTAGCAGAGTTCCAAGATCCAATTGCTTACATTTTCAAGATCGAGAAAGAGGCCTCCCAGTATGGAATCTGCAAAATTGTTCCTCCCGTCTCGGCTCCACCGAAGAAGACCGTAATTGCGAACCTCAATCGGTCTCTGGCTGCGAGGTCCACCATTCCAAGCCCTAATTCGGCTCCCACATTCACCACTAGGCAGCAGCAGATCGGGTTCTGCCCTCGGAAGCATCGGCCGGTTCAAAAACCCGTGTGGCAGAGCGGCGAGAACTATACTCTGCCTCAGTTCGAGGCCAAAGCGAAGGCTTTCGAGAAGGGTTACTTGAAGAAGACCCCGAAGAAGGGGTTGTCGGGGTTAGAAGTTGAAACCCTTTACTGGAAAGCCAGTGGGGATAAACCCTTTCAGGTTGAGTATGCTAATGATATGCCGGGTTCAGCATTCGTGCCGGTGAGTGTGAGGAATGGGAAGGAAACAGGGGAGGGAGTGAATGTTGGTGAGACTGCTTGGAACATGAGAGGGGTGTCTAGGGCTAAAGGGTCTTTGTTAAGGTTCATGAAGGAGGAAATTCCGGGCGTCACATCGCCAATGGTGTATGTAGCTATGATGTTTAGCTGGTTTGCTTGGCATGTGGAGGATCATGACTTGCATAGCTTGAATTACTTGCATACGGGGGCGGGGAAGACGTGGTACGGTGTGCCAAGGGAAGCTGCGGTTGCATTTGAGGAGGTGATCAGGGTTCATGGGTATGGAGGAGAGATCAATCCTCTTGGTGAGTTCAGTACAGCATTGAACCAGCGATCAAAATTTAGCTTCCCCTGTTTACTGTTCTCATATGCTCTGTCTTTCATCTGGCAAATGTTGTTGCATGTCACTGTTTATTAGCTGTAGTTAATCTTATCGTAAGTACTACTTCCATCACATATCCACACTTTACTCTAGTGGACACCGTAAAGATCAGCAAGGTGAGAAATTGGCAGGAGTTGACCTTTTCATTTAGATAGGTAGAATGTTAGAAAACTAAAACTTGCATGGAGTGAGGATGGATTAAAAATTAAGGATGGCCTGGTTTTAGGAATTGATTAAATTTCGGAGGGAAAAGGTGCAAGTTATATGTACATAATCAAACCAAACCAAACCAACCCTTAAGTCCTATCAAATGAGATCGGTTGCATGAATTCTTTTTCTCCACTTGACTCTATCTAAGGATATTTCGTTAGTCAAATTGAGAAGATTCATATCTCTATTTACTATACTAGTCAACGCCAATCTAGGTTTACCCGTTTCCCTAACACTATCAGCTACGGTCACTGTATTGCATCTTTTCACTACTGCCTCTGTTGACCTCCGCTGTATATGATTAAACCATCTCTATCTATTCTCTCTCAACTTATCTTTTATCGGTACTATTCCTACCCATTATCGAATATACTCATTCCTAACTCTGTATTTTCTAATCTTGTCGTCCATCTTAACATCCTCATCTCAGTAACACTCATCTTATCTATATGTTGTTTCTTAGTTGCCCAACATTTCGTCCCATACAATATCGTTGGTCTAATAGCCGTTCTATAGAACTTCCCTTTTACTCTAATGGGTATTTGTTTTTCGCATAGTACTTCAGACGTACTCCTCCACTTAAGCCACCCTGCCTCAATTCTGTGGACCGCATCCGCTCCAATCTCATCAGCATTTTGATAATCGATTCTAAAAAACAAAAATGTTCACTCTTAGGTAGTTCTTGGTTTTCAATCTTCACTTCTCCTTTGTTTCTATTGTGACTGTTACTAATATTACATTTCATATACTTTGTCTTAATTCTGCTTATCCTAAATCCTTTAAATTCAAGTGTTTTTCTCCAAATTTTCCAACTTAATGTTAACTCCTTCTCTAGTCTCATCTACTAACATGATATTATTTGCAAAAAGTATACACCATGGCATATCATCTTGAATATTACGCGTCAACTCATCCATAACTAAAGTGAAAAGATAAGGATTTAAAATTGATCCTTGGTGTAACCTTATAGTAATTAGAAATTCACTCGTCTCCCCAGCAGGCGATCTAATAGTGGTCATCACACCTTCATAAATATCCCTAATCACACCAATATAACTTTTTGTCACTCCTTTCTTCTCTAACACCCACCAGATTATATATACATATATGTAAAAATATATACGTGGCTTTGTTTTCTTGAAAGGGCTTATTTGGAATTAGATAAATAAGATGTTGAGATATACTAGCAAGTAGGTGTTGCAGTGCACCTCCTCAACATTGAAAAAGGTTTATTAGGAGCTTTGTGGTTTCTCCTTACAAGCAAGATGTGTTAGATTACATTTTCAGAGTTCACTTAGAGTTCTTACATACTGTTCCCTCATGTGGTCGTTTATTTTTTGCTGATAATTTTAAGCATGAGAGTCTGACATAGGAAGGTTGATATGGACACAAATTTTTTTTTTTTTTTTTTTTGTAGACTCTTTGATATTGAACTACTACTAGATGTCTTTTAGGGCTGTAACATCTTGGTGGTTCAAAGAGTACCTTTTTTCATTTCATGTTAATGATGCCTCAATTAGTAATGTTTACTAACTACCCATTGGGCATGTTCCAAATGAGCTATTCACTTAGTTTGGTTGTTTCAGAGTTTCGGAAGGTCTTCTTTGGGTTAACAGAAAATGCAACTCAGTTTAGAATTTTGTACAAAATTGAATTTAGTCTCTTAAAAGTTATTCTACTAAAATTTTTTGTGATTCATTTCTTTCAGTGACTTTTGCTATTCTTGGCGAGAAGACTACTGTAATGTCTCCAGAAGTACTTATTAGTGCTGGTGTTCCATGCTGCAGGTGACTTTTTGATCACTCTGATTTCCTACTATTGTACGTTTGGTATTGACTTTGAAAACTAACTTCGATTGCATCCGAAAGAAGAATGCCTTGTGATGGCCTCTACAATTAGCTTGAAGATCACTTTTCAACGTGCCTTTTATGAAGCTATTAGTAGCTGTTTTGATCAAAGGAGTTAGAGGGAATGGGATAAAAGATAAGGAACATGTTATGCTGCATGCCGAAGAACTATACTTAGCTGGACCTGCCTTGCATCCACAAGAAAATAACATTTAATATCACATCTAGAAATCATTCTACTAATCTGGTTATCGTTTTAAGTTGTTCTTTGTTAAAGTTCATTGCAGCATGCTTCATGGTCTAGTGGTGATGTGAATACATCCGTGCTCTTCTTACGTTGCCGTTTCTTCTGATCAGGTTGGTGCAAAATGCTGGAGAATTTGTTGTCACTTTCCCTAGAGCCTATCACTCAGGTTTTAGTCATGGTAAGACATCTTTCAATATGCCTTTTCTTTTCTTATTCCTCTACTTTGTCTTTTAAGGTTGGAGTTATTGTTATAACTAATATAATATTGATGTTATATGAAAAAATTTAAAGAATGATGAATTGTACTGCCTATTTGGTTTTTCCATGCAGGATTTAATATTGGAGAGGCGGCTAATATTGCAACTCCTGAATGGTTGAGGGTTGCCAAAGATGCTGCTATTCGTAGAGCTTCTATCAATTGTCCTCCCATGGTGTCTCACTTCCAGTTGCTTTATGATCTTGCACTGTCATTATGTTCAGGGTTCTCTCTCTCTCTCTCTCTCGAATGTCCTCTGAGCTATATTTCTGGAAGTATCATTCCTTCCAAATTTGTCACTTATTCTTTCTACAATCACTATGACTTGTCAAACTGTTCTAGTTCATATTTCAAAATAGGTGGTGAAGAGTTTCTTCTAAAGCAGATATCCTTAGTTGTTGTATCTAAAGAACAATATTGTTCCAGCCAGCCCTTCTCCAATAAATAAATAAATAAATAAAAAGAAAGGAAAAAAATTTAGATTATGTAAATCCATTACCTGCATCATTCAAAATTTTCTACTAGTGTTAGCTATGTTTTTTGTTCTTGTCAAAGACCTTCAGTATTTGTAGTGCTTTCTTTTGGGGTGCTTATTTCTCTTAATATTGCTATACATCACACATGCATTATGAAAAATAAAAATCACAAGAGAACAACTGTGTCATATTTCAACATTTATGTCCCAGTTGTGCAAGAAGCTTGTATCAAATGCGAATTTTTCACGATTTTGTTTTCTGTCTGATTAGTGTGAATAATATATTAAGTTGTGATCTTAACCAATTAGACTTCCAAATTTGATTATTTTTTGACTTTTTTATGTTCTTTTCCCTATAGGATACCTAAGAGCATCAGTACTAAACCGCGGAGTTCAAGATTAAAGGATAAAAAGAAGGGTGAAGGCGAAACCCTAATCAAAGAGCTATTTGTGGAGGATGTGATGAGGAATAATGACCTGCTTCACATTCTCGGGGAAGGATCTTCCATTGTGCTTCTTCCCCAGAATTCGTTAGATGATTCTGTTTGTTCAAATTTACGGGCTGCATCCCGATTAAAAGGAAATCATAGATTGCCCCTTGGTTTATGTAATCCTGAAGAAGAAATGAAGGCCTCGGAAAGTTTAGTTTCCGAAAATATCATGATAGACAGGAAGCGTGGGTTAAAGCAATTTGCAAGTTTCTATCCTGTGAAGGGAAAATTTTCTCCTATGTTTGATGGGAGCAGGCTTTCCTTGTTAGGTGGTAGTGATGATGCATGCACCTTGGCTTCTCAGACCCACAAAGCAGACGCTGGAAGAGAAAGAACAGCTCAAGGTGATAGGTTGTCAGATCAAGGATTGTTTTCATGTGTCACTTGTGGGATTTTGAGCTTTGCTTGTGTTGCCATTGTTCAACCTAGAGAAGAAGCTGCACATCATCTCATGTCAGCTCAAGGTGATGGTTTAACTGTTGCCACTGCTGCTGCAATTTTGCCTGAGCTGAATTCCCAGTCTGGTAGGTTTTTTCTTTAGGACTTTTTCTCATCTGTTGTGATTTGCAACTGAACATGCACGTCTTTGATTATGATATGAGCTTACTTTTCATTCATCTAAATGCAGGATGGATGCGAAAGAGCACTCCAGATGGTTTGTTTGATGTCCCAGTTCAATCTGCTGATAGAATTCAAACAGTACATCAAACTACAGAAGTGGTTTCCAACACTGAAACACAAAAAACCACTTCCGCCCTTGGTCTATTGGCTTTGAATTATGGTAATTCTTCTGACTCTGAGGAAGAAGAGGAGGTTGAAGCACGTATTCCTGTTTATGACAGCGAAACCAAATCGAGGGATTTTCCCCCAGAAAGTGGATTCCAATGTGATGATATAGGATTACCTTCTCCCAAGCATCATAGTGAGGCAACTGGTTGCGGACTTGGTTTTGTTGATGATGTTCCTCAACAAGTCGTTGATTGTTATGTGGATGATGGACCTCCAAAATCTAATTTTAGGGGTAAATATCAAACTTTCGACTGTTCTGTTGAGTTTGAAACTGAAAATATTGCTTCCATGGAGTCAAATAGTGTAGGGAGTTGGTCTAGGCATCAAATGAAGCTTTCGCCTTCTGCCTCCAATGGTTCTCCAGTTGCCCATAGGTGTGTCACAGGTATTAGCAATGTGGTTTCCCCATTTGAGAACACCACCATGTCATTTGCTCTGAGGTCTGATGAGGATTCTTCTAGATTGCACGTCTTCTGTCTTCAGCATGCTGCAGAAGTAGAGCAGCGACTTCGTCCAATTGGTGGAGCTCATATATTACTCCTTTGTCACCCAGGTGCGTTGTAATGTAGTTTGACAGCATAATTCTTGACAAATAAATGATATTTTTCTGCTTTAATTGTTCTTATCTTTCTCCGGAAGACTAAAACATGGTTTAGTGGAGAAAAGCATAGGAGATAACTTATGTATTGTTGAAAAGTATGAGTTATTTGCAGCAGTGAAAATTCAATTTCGATTACATAGCATAAGTGATATGTTCTGTGTTGGTTTGTTAATGGGGTGGTCTCAGTAGGCAAGGACATGCTTGTGTTCTTGTAACAAATCATATATTGTAATGGAGATTTGTTTTTATGCGCTGTCTATGGTATTATAAGCACACCTGTGGGGTTAAGAGACTCAAGAATCATGCCCCTTGTATATAATAAGATTCATTTCACATTTCATTTCCTGTGTGCTTGTATACATTAGTGTCACTATGAAGACAAAATTATTTAGTACCATCAGAAAAAGGTTTGCTGCTTTTTAGGCTGTGTTCGGGTCATTGATTTGAGAGGGGATTTGTGGAGGGAAAGGAGAAGGGAAGGGAAGGGAAGGGAAGGGAAAAGTTAAAAAAAAAAGAAGCTTAAATCATTATGCTATGTTCGGATCAATGATTTGAGAAATTGAGAGGGGGTTTGTGGAGGGAAGGGAAAAAGAAAGAAAAAAGGAAGGGAAAAGTAAATGAAGTATAAGCTATTTTTTTAAAAGAAACTTCTCCCTTCCCTTTTCTTTTCCTCCGCAAATACCTACTCAAATCATTTCCTTAATCCCTTTCCTAACAGAAATCCTACCCTCTTTTTTTAATTATTTATTTTATCCACTCCTTCGATTGATTGTATACTATCTCAAAACACACAATAACTTCTTCTCCCTCTTCTATTGAAGAATCAAATGCGTATTTTCAGGGTTCCAATAGAATTCATAGGTATAGGAAGAAGCCCCCATCAAATAGAGATTTTTTCTTTCGACCATATTTTAATTGTTAATACAATATATAAGGACCACTGCTACAAAGAGTATTACACCCTTGAATGGGAAATATCTATTACTTGTTGAACCCGGTGAATTGCGTGAAAACTAGGATACTCCAAATTCGGGAGTCAAAGAGTTTCATAAAATGTTTTTGGTAGAAAAAACATGAATGAATGATCCCACTAAATTAAATTGGGCCCATGAATCTAAGAAATAGTGAGAATTCTTGATCTCTCTCAATTGGAAAATCCAAGATTTGAATTGAACTCCTCTCATTGATTCCTCTTAAATTGCATTTATTTATCCTAAAGATCTTGTATTTGCTCTTTTATAGATATATAAATAGTAAAAAAGAAAATACTCCTTCCGTCCCAAAATATTAGTCCCTTATTCTATTTTTCATTATTCCAAAATATTAGTCCCTTTTCAAAAATCAAGTACAAAAATAATATAAATTTTCTATTTTGCCATTCTTTTAAATTCATTAACAACATAAAAAATACAATTATGACATTGATATTCCCCAAAAAATGTATTATCAAAGGGTAATTTTGGAAAATCAATTTTTTTAAAGTGCAATAATTGTACTACCAAAAAAAGTTAGATTTCCCAAAAGGGACCATTATTTTGGGATAGAGGGAGTAATTTTTATTATTCTAAGTACGTTGATGAGGAAAAAATCGGAATTCCTACCCCATAACTAGAAATAAAAAATAGACTAACAAGAAAGGTAAACTCTTGAATCTTGTGTTTATTCTTTTTTACAAAGAAAAATATTTTGTTTAGAAATCAATAAAAAGAAAAATTCTTATTCTACAAATCATAAGAATGAAAAGAATTTCAAATCATATTGATTAATCGAAAACAATAGGTAATAGAAATCATTCATTTTATATTATAAATACAACTAATCAACTTTTTTAATCAAGTCGATTGAGATTATTACAACTTTGGATTACTTATGTGTTTGTCGCACAAAAAAAAAGCTTTGAATTTCCGGTTGAAAGATATTTCCATAACGAAAAAGCTTTTCATGTTGCCCAATATCCTTTCATTTTCCAAATATTTTTATGAATATGCTTTTATCAAATTGAAAAATCAAGAGGTTGGGTGCTTAGTTACACGAAGCGGGGAAGGGGAGGCGGTTCTTAGGTTGGGAGTGCCTATGGGAGTATGTATATATTTATTTATTAAATATATAAAGATATTCTAACATTTATTTTTTGATTTTTAGTTGTAATATATGTATTAAAATATGAATAAATATTAGAGATTTATGTCAACTACAAATTGTCTTTATTAAGTATAAATAAATATTATATAAATAGAAACTACTAGAGCAAATGACTTGTTTTTATTTTGTTTCTATGAGATTTATATGTTTTAGAGGTTTCTATCTCAGTTGAGAGCGAGTTTCTTACAAATTTCTTGGGTGTGCGGAATCGCGTTTCTTAGTAAGAAATGCCACTCGAGTAGAAGGTCCTCGCTACTAAGGTTGGGTGTTTGGAATTGTCTTTTTTAGTGTTTGTTTTGGTTGGTTTATTTTTTTGGTCTTTAGTGAATTTTGTTTAAAAAATTTCAAAAAAACTTATACTTCTGGGTTCTACTTGACTAGATGGACTAGAAAAGTAAAAAAATAAAAAATAGGGAAAAAAATTTAGAAAGGACACAAAAAGGCCAAAAATAGTTGTTGTTGTTGTTGTTGTTGTTGTTTTTTTTTTCTTTAGTGAACTTTTTTATTTATTTAAATATATATATGTATATTTTACTTTTTAGATTCATCTACACAAGACGGACCTTAAAAGTAAAAAAAAATTGACATAATTTTGAAAAAAACTACTAAGACAAAAAAGCTAGAAAAAAAAAGTGCCTTTTTTAGCTGTATGCCAAACTTACCTAGTTGGATGTGAAATTTCACGAAGTATAACAACAGACCGAGAAACTTGGCTAGAAGGAATTGGTAGAGAAATTGTGTTATATATATGGTAATCCTTATATCCGAATTGGATCCGTAACTTCTTATTTGTGAAAAAAATAAAATAAAAAGGTAGATTGTCTTGTTCCTCCTCCATTAGTTATAATACTTCAAGGAGGTTTTACATGGAATGAAAGAGCAAAAATGGATTCATGAAGGTTTAATTATTGGATCGCTCCCCGATGACATGTTCCAGGTTCGTTTAGATAATGGTGGTCTTATTCTAGTTATGTTTTAGGAAAAATCCGACATAGTTTTGTACTAGATACTTGCCAATAGAGTCAAAATTGAAGTAAGTCGTTATGATTCAACTAGAGGGCGTATAATTTATTGATTCAGCAAACAAGGATTCGAAGGATTAGGAGTTTTTCAAGTTTAACATTCTTTTCCATGGGAATGCGATTTGAGATTCAAAATTTCAAGAAACTTATTTTCTTCCAAGAAATAGATTCAAAATTAAGGTAAGGAATGAAAAATATGAAAGCAAGAGCTTATGTTCATTTACATAATATCTTGAATGAAAAAAGTTATTACATGATTACTCGAAATTTTATTTTGATCCAAAACTAGATTCCAATTCCTATTATTTTTTCCTTTATAGGTTCTCTATTTTATCTTTCCATGTTATATCCAAACACAGGTTAATGATAGATAATACAGTCATTCAGGGAATAGTGTCTGGCTCTACGTGCCTTCCATTTTGTACCTTATATGTTCCTTTTAGTTGCTGAAGAAAGTTATGTTAAATAAATACAACTAATGAAGGAATATAATTGCCATTTCTTGATGATAAGTCTCCTGCATCTATATAGAAACTCCTACCAATAGATTTGCGGTGCTCTATTAAGATTTTTTTTCTTCCCTCCATTAACTTGTATTGTTTGATGAAAATATGCAGACTATCCTGAGCTAGAGACTGAAGCAAAATTAGTGGCAGAAGAACTGGGAATTGATTATTTCTGGAATGATATTGCAATCAGGGATGCCACTAAAGAAGATGAAGAGAGGATACAATTAGCTCTAGAAAGTGAAGAAGCGGTACACGGGAATGGAGACTGGGCCGTTAAGTTGGGCATCAATCTCTACTACAGTGTCAACCTAAGCCGCTCTCCTCTCTACAGTAAGCAGATTCCATACAACAGTATTATATATAAAGCGTTTGGACGCCTAACAAAACCGAAGGTTCATGGGAAGGGTTTCAGCAAACAGAAAAAAATAGTTGTGGCGGGAAAATGGTGTGGGAAAGTCTGGATGTCGAATCAGGTTCATCCTTTGTTAGCAGAAAAAGATACTGAGGAAGAGGAAGAAGAAGAAGAGAGAAGTCTTCATGCTCGAGCAAAACCTGATGTGAAACATGAGAGATTGTCAGAAAGCACCCACACTGCTGAAACTACTTCTGCAACTAGGAAGACTGGAAAGAAGAGGAAGAATAAAACAGGTTGTGGGGCAATCAGGAAAGCTAAATTCCCGAAAATAGAGGCTTCGGGTATAGCTTCAGATGGTTCACCCGAGGAGGGTTATCAGAAGCGAACGAGAAATCTTAGAAACAAACAAGTGAAAACAGAGACCCCTCATCCTCAGAAAAGTTCTGATTGCAACACAAAGTTCGACTTGTGTGTTGAGGACGAGTTGGATGGCGGACCTAGCACACGGCTGAGGAAAAGAACCCCGAAGCCTGCAAAAGAGTTGGTAGAGAAACCAATTGAATCCAAGCTGGTATTAAAGAAGCCGACAAGTAGTAGGAAAGCAAAGAATCCTCCTGCTGTGAAGGCTACAACTGCTCACAGCAACATGAAGGTAAGAGACGAGGAAGGAGAATACCAGTGTGACGTGGAGGGTTGCACGATGAGTTTTGGATCGAAACAAGAGCTTGCGCTGCACAAACGAAATGTATGTCCAGTGAAGGGGTGTGGAAAGAAGTTCTTCTCTCACAAGTATTTGGTGCAGCACCGGCGTGTTCATATGGACGACCGCCCACTAAAGTGTCCTTGGAAAGGGTGCAAGATGACATTCAAATGGGCATGGGCTCGGACCGAACACATTAGGGTTCACACGGGTGAGCGTCCTTATGTTTGCTCCGAGTCAGGCTGTGGCCAGACGTTCCGATTTGTTTCAGATTTCAGTCGTCACAAGCGGAAGACGGGTCACTTGGGAAAGAAGGGCAGGGGGTAAGATTGAAAAAGAAGGAATGTAATTTAACAAGGCTGATGAAACTGTTGTTCAATTCACAGAAGTAGGGGTAGGATTAGGGTTAGAATTTCCCTGTATTTTTTTTTTTTTTCACATTACAGTTTCATTCTGCCTTGGCCTGGGGGTCTTGATTGGGTCCTCTATTTATTTTGTTCCATCAGAGCAATTGCTTGTATCTCAAAAAGGGATTGTGTCAAATTTGATGAAAATTGTTCAAGCAAAATTTGGACTTAAAATTGGAGTAGACTATGATTTCCCTTTTTTGCATTGCTTTTTGGATTAGTGGATGAAAATGGGGACAGAGAGAGTTTTGTTTACTTTTTTGGAAAGGGACTCCCAACTGGTCAAACTCAATTCAGTTTTTGAGAGAGTCTTTGATATAATTTGATTTTGGCAGTTGTTAGTAGGGGTGGGCGTCTATCGTGTAAACCTGACTTGTTGATTATTTTGTGTTATCGTATTGTGTTATTTTTAATTTTCATCTGGTTGATGTTGTGTTAATATATTATGTCAAAAAAATTCACTATTAATTAAAAATATCAAGATTCAAATGTATGAAAAAAAATTAAAAATTTCTTCATAAATTAAATTTAATGAAACTAATCTCTATTAAATGAAATTATTTAAAAAATATTTTATTTCAACTTAATTTATAAAAATGATTTTTATTATATTTCTACTAGACTAACTAAAATAATAGATAAAAAATATATTAAGTTCAGTTAAAAGCAAAAACAAAATCTATATTAAATTTAAAATTATATTTTACATATTTTTTAATAAATTGAATGTAATTATGAAAGAGATTAAAAAAATGTCATGATATTCTTTAGTGAAAATAATATTAAAATGTATAACTAATTCTTCATTAAATGAGTTATTTATGTCAATTTTGTGTTATACAGATTTAACACTAACTCAATCTGTTTAATATTCGTGTTATCAAGTCGTGTCATATATGTGTTTGTGTTAAAAAATAAACTTTAACCTACTAATTTTATTATAATTCAAATTGTGTTATCAGGTCGTCGTGTTGTAAATTTTCACCTATAGTTGTTATAACATGCCGATGGAGTTGTTTAAGTTAGCCTACTGAAGTCTAAAACCCTCTTGATACTTGTAATTTTAATTTTAATTTTAATTTTTTTATGTTTCAGAAAACTTGTCACAATCTTTGGTCTACAATATGTCCAACTGAAACTCTGACCCAACAAAGGGTCATGAAAATTAGCTGAATGGCGTGTACAAAATGTTGTTTCTGCTTAAAATTTTGAGTAAATTTTTTGGATAACTAAATTGTAGTCTTATGGTGTATCAAACATCTCTAATGGTACGTTTGCCTAGTTTTGTGTAGTTCATAGGATTGTTTATATATATGAATAAAGATTGGGATCCCCTTTTCCCTACCCCCTTTTGACCCCCTTTCTTTTTTGATTGGTCCATTTTTCTTTTTTTTTTTTTCTTTTTTTCCCCTCCTCCAATCACTACCCGCCACGTGTGTGGGGGGTGGTGGGGATTGAAGTTTGAGGGGATCTAAATCACTACTGTATATATATATTGAAATATGATATCGGTGGCCCGCAAAAGGGTCCGGCTTACGATTCAAGACTCAGCCCGCGGACCAGATATCAAGGCCCAGTAATTTTGAGAAATCAATGATGAACCAGGACCAATAGTATTAAAACACTTGTCAAGCAGAGGTCTAGCCACATAAGCAGACAAAGATCCTGTAAATTTATTGCACCCATGTATCTACCATTAATGAGGCTCTCACAGCATTAAATATGACAACCCCTTCACGTCAGAATACACAGACTCACCACGAACGATGCAAGCTAGAATATAGACTTTCAGCCAACACGACAGTCTGGAGTGAACAAAAAAATAATGAGTAAAGGATATGAAGAAGTTTTCAAGACGCACTAGAGGTCAGTTCTTCTTTGTTCCCTCTTTCTTTCTCTACACAGACAACATATCCCATTTTAACTTGATCATCGGAGGGTCTGCTAGGGGATTTACCCCACCTTTGGACTTTTTTGCAGGAACATTCTGTAACGCCCCAAATTTCTAGCCCAAATAATAATACAACAATCATGGTTCTTTCATGGAAAATTGAATATAAATCTCCAAACTTACATTACATGATACAATAGTTCTTCATGCAACAATACATTAATCTAACAACAAGTAAATAAACAAATAAATACCCCCAAGGATTTACAAGTTTCCAAGGCTTGAGCATGATTACACAAAACGGTTATTCAAACCCACACACATACAACTCTTGGCCTACACACAAAATCACAGCAAAATGAGAGTATCGTACTTTCAACACACATTTTCTCGCCTTTAGTTAGGCGGCATCACCATATTTTTTCCTGCACAAAAATCCCGTAGGGTGAGCATAAAACCCAGTAGGAAATCCTAAACAAAGTATATACATTTTATACAAGTCTCAAGAGATGAAATGCACATGCCATGCTATGCCCTTTTTGAAAATAAATCACATTTTCATCTTTTGAAAACCATCATACTCAATGATGTCATGCAATTTCAATTGTTCAAAACTTAACAATTTATTTCAAGGGTGGTAAATATGACTCTGGTAATCCCTAAGTCGGTGTCTGTAAGTAGACTACACAAGTACTACCAAATTGTCATTTTTACTGGTATTAATCGGAAAGCTCGACACCTATCCGCGTGGGTTTTCGGTCTTTCACCTTGGACTCTCAAGCCAACTTATTCAATATCATCTACACTACTATCAAGACTTACCAACGTATTTACCCCAAAACCATTTCATGAAAACTTGTTTCTCAACATTTTTTTCTCAATGCAAGTTTTCAAATCAACTTTTAAAGTTTAATGTAATCAAATGAATTGTTATGCCAATAACACAAGATGAATATAAATACTTTTATTCCAATTCATCATCCAAGGAATAACATAATTCGCTCTTCTCAGGTATCCTCAACAATTAGTCATTTTAAGACTATTTCAACGTTTTGAACTAATTTTCAAAATGAACAACAATTCTCATATTCCCTGAAATTCATCATTTATATAAATATAAATAAGAAAATTTTCAAACATCCATTTATTTTGACACACAAAAATAAATACAACAATATCATTCATGGATTTTCAGTCTCTTTTAAAAAAATTCCCAAATTCTAGGTTTTCTCACAAAAACTATACAACTCAAATCCTTTGAAAGAAAACTTTCCAAAATCGTTTTTTCTTCAATCAACGAAGATCAAAACCCATAAGATCATTTTAAAAGAACAAGAGACAAACCCACTTTCAAAATCGCTCAACTTCTTGAATCAACAATCAATTTTCAAAGCTAATGAAAGATGATTTCGAAAATCATATAGATCTTGCAAATATATATATATATATATATATATAACTCTAAGAAAATCCCTACCTCAAGTTTTGAAGAAGAAATGAGATGAAACCCCCAAAATCAACGGTATCAAAACTCTATCTTCACCGCACACAACGAAGCCCTCGAGAAGTTAACCAACTTTGATGAAGAACTTATGGCAGAACTCTAATGGATCTTGAGAAATCAAGGTTTTGATCTAACTTGGCGTAGAGAAATGTAGAGAGTAGAGAGAGGAAAGGGTTTTTAGAGAGAGAGATATACAAAAGTGATCTAAAATATCAGATTCACGAACTAATATAACATGGTCCACTCGAGCGTGGAAAGCCCCACTCGAGCGTCAAATACACTTTCCTAGTACTTTTGCAGACAGGTGAAACTTCTGAAACCAAACATTCTCCGCTCGAGCGCATAAACGGCCGCTCGAGCGGACAAGCAACTTCTAATGCATTTTGCATTTTTGCTTCAGGGGCGCTGCCCCTCAACCCCACCAGGGTGCTGCCCTAGGACCTGCCAAGAGGCGCTGCCTCCTGGACCCCCGCGAGCTGATTGGGCAGCTCGATCCCCATCAGGGCGTTGCCCTTGGACTTGCCAAGGGATGCTGCCCCCTGGACCCCCGCGAGCTGACCGAGCAGCTCGATCTCCGACATACTCAGCGAAGTGGCAAAACTGGGATTGCTACACGTTCTGTGGGCTTCAAGACCAGCAAAACCGTTGGAAGTGTGGATCAGCTTGGCCCATCTTCCGTAGAAATCACAAAATCATCAGTTGGCGCCGTTTGTGGGAAAACCATTTCGGAAAGACAGTTGTATTCATTGTCGCCGAAAGGTACCTCGTAATCACCTACCCCTTGTATTAGGGTGGATGGTCACGACTAGATCCATGGCTTCTGAACATAACGCTGGTAACCCCGAAGCTGAGCCCTCCAACCCAAATAACCCGCCTCTATATTTCGCAGAACTTACCAACAGTATCAACCGACTGACTGAGCAGAACCAGACCTGGATCAACGCCTTACTCCGGCGTAACCTGCCTATCCCGCCTCCATCACAGCCAATAGTTCCCCTGCACCTAGGAACAAGCCCACCATCACCATCAATTCCCACCACACGTCCCTCAAGAAATATTTCCACCATTCGCCCCACGGCCTCAACCGTCGAATCTTGACGGTCTACACCCTCCCCCATCAGGCTCGTAGTCTCGTCCAGATATGCCACTATCTTTCCATAACCACCTCTTACTACACCATGTCGTCACCCATGAAGGTGAGACTAGCAGTGTTCAGCCCCCGATCTCTGTTTGTGGGGATAATGCTCCTGTTTGGGATGAAGAATTGCGGGCCATGAAACTCCAACTACAAGGGATCATGTAGAACATATAGTACAAGACTTCCTCCACCGTCAACTCTCCATTTGCCGTGTCCATCTGGGATAAAGCTCTCCCTGCCAAGTTCAAAATGCCATCGATCGACACCTTTGATGGTACCACCAATCCTGTCGACCAGGTAGACGCATATTAGACGCTCATGATCTTACATGCCTTTCCAGATGAAATTATGTGTCGCGCTTTCCCCCTCACGTTGAAGAGGTCAGCACGCCTTTGGTTCAGTCAGTTCCCTCCAGACTCAGCCACTTCATTTCGCCAGCTCAGCGAATCCTTCTTAAGCCATTTTATTGGTGCTCAACGACAGCGACATCCAGCCACACAACTGCTGAACATCCGACAGACAGAAGGAGAGTCGTTACGCAGCTATGTCACCCGCTTCAACACCGAAGCCCTACAAGTAGAGGAAAACGACGACAAAGTCATTCTCATAGCCTTCATGGCCGGTCTGCACCCGTCTGATTTTCTCTTCTCCCTCTCCAAAAATCTCCTGACCACCATGGCTTCCCTTCTCGCCAAAGCCCAAAAATACATGAACGCCGAAGACTCTCTGGCAGCTCACCAAGACTCCACACCCAAAGCTCCACACCCAAGGCTCCACCCTCTAAGGACAAAAGAAAAGAGCCCGAGCCCCGACCCTCGCAATATACATACTGACCCCCACCACATCCAAATCGGCCTACACGTTCGGATCGACCGGCACCAACCTGCCCACCCGGTCGGTTCGAGCGGTACACCCCTCTCAATTCACCAATGGAGGAAGTTCTGAACCAAATTCAACGAGACTATAACCTGAAATGGCCTCAATCATCCAGATCCCCCTCCAACCGACGGGATCAATCCAAGTATTGCCGCTTCCATCAAGGCCATAGCCACAACACTGACGAATGTGTCAACCTTAAAGACTAGGTCGACGATCTGGTTCGCCAAGGACGCCTCAGCTGCTTCACAGTAGCTTGTTCCCCGTAGAGGTCTAAAACTGGCCCCCCAAACCATAATCGCCAACACACCCCCCCGACGACCAACACAACCCGAACGCAATGATGACCGGCCCTAACACCAACCCCGAGCTCACGGTGACCTTTCCCCCCTGCTAGGTAATACGGGTCATTGCTGGCGGACTCACGTGCGGCGGACCGTCGCGGTCGACACAGCGAGCTAAGCTTCGAAAAATTCGACAAGGATTTGACAAAGAAAAAGCCACGGTGGACCGACCTTATAAACAACCCAAGAAATGGTCCGAACCAGTCACATTTACGGTGGCAGACTGCTCTCTTATCAAACCACAAAGTCAGGCAAGTTCTGGTCGACAACGGCAGCTCCTCAGACATCATCTTCCTTAATGCCTACCACCAACTAAAGGTCAGGGAAGAGAAGTTATCACCTCTACAAACCCCTTGGGTTGGTTTTACCGGCGATCGAGTCACATCCATGGGCTCCATCGACCTTCCCATCACCATCGGCGAGTATCCACGGTAGTCTACCAAACTTCTTACTTTCCTCGTCGTCGACTGTCCTTCTGCTTACAACATCATATTAGGGTGCACCGCCCTTAATGCCCTTCAAGCCGTAACGTCTACGTACCATCTGACCATAAAGTTTCCCACTGACCAGGGGGTCGGTACCATGAAGGGTGAACATACGATAGCCCGGGAGTGCTATGTCGTCTCATTGAAGGAAGTCAAAATGAAAGAAGCTACGATCATTGAAGGCCTTGATGTCAGAGACGAGGAAGAGTTAGTTAGAGGGGAACTAGTGGAGGAACTTGTCGAAGTACTTGTCAATCCCACTGATCCAACGAAAACGGCTAAGATTAGCAATCAGCTGTCCTCTCAGGCCAAGGCTAATCTTACGACTCTCCTAACTGAGCACAACGATGTCTTTGCTTGGACCCATTCAGACATGCCAGGTATCAATCCCTCTTTTATTACCCATCGTCTCAGCATTGAACCCCAATTCCGACCGTTCCGCAAAAAACAGCGCATTTTTCATTCGAAACGCAACAACCTCATCGCCGCTGAGGTAGACAAGCTGCTGAAGGCACAGTTCATCAGAAATGTGGACTACCCTAGATGGTTGTCCAATGTGGTCTTGGTCCGCAAAACAACGGCAAATGATGACTCTGCGTCGACTATTCCGACCTCAACCAAGCCTACCCCAAAGACAACTACCCGTTTCCTAGGATAGATCTATTGGTCGATGCAGTTGCGGGACATCAGATGTTTAGCTTTATGGATGCTTTTTCCGGCTACAATCAGATCTTCATGCACCCAACCGACCAGGAGTACACCTTTTTCATCACTGATAGGGCGACTTATTACTACCGTGTCATGACGTTCGGTTTGAAGAATGCCAGGGCCACCTACCAACGCCTGGTTAATGTTGTTTTCCAACACTAGATAAGTCGAAACATGGAAGTCTACGTCGATGACATGCTCGTCAAGAGCAAACTCTCCTCCGACCACTTGACAGACCTGCGCGAGACTTTCCAAACCTTGCGCCAGTATCAGATGAAGCTGAATTCGAAAAAATGTGCCTTCGACGTTGGGTCTGGTAAGTTTTTGGGGTTCATGGTCAGCCATAGAGGCATTGAGGCCAACCCGAAAAAGATCAAGGTCTTGATAGAAATGCGGTCTCCTAGAACGGTCAAAGAGGTTCAGCGGCTAACAGGTAGAGTTGTCGCCCTCAACCGCTTCATTTCGCGAGCGACTGACAAATGCCTTCCATTCTTCAAAGTCCTCCGGCAGACCTTCAAATGGAACACTGAGTTTGAGGAGGCCTTCCAGCAACTGAAACAATGCATGGCCAACCTCTCTTTCCTCTCTCAAGCATTGCCAGGCAAAACCTTCTTCCTCTACTTAGCTGTGTCCAACACCGTTGTCAGTGCTGCGTTTATCAGGGAAGACGACTCAGTACAGCGCCTAGTTAACTACATCAGCCACGCACTCAGGGGAGTTGAATAGAATTACCCTCTATTAGAAAAAAAGGCCCTCGCCTTGGTCATCACCTCTAGGCGCCTCCGACCCTATTTCCAAGCTTATTCCATTGTGATTCTCATTAACCAAGCCTTTGAAAAAGATCACGCAACAACCAGAATCATCAGGCCAGCTCATGCAATGGTCCGTTGAACTAAGCCAATACGATATCTCTTACCAACCACGAACAACCATCAAAGGCCAAGCTGTCGCTGAGTTTATCTTGGAATTCACCAATCTTACCCCGCAGGCGCCCCCTCCACCGGCACACGGCCCTATCAAAGAGGAAGATCTCCATTCCTGGGCTCTTTGTATCGACGGTTCATCCTGTAAAGAGGGTAGCAGGGTCGGTTTAATCCTCACTACCCCCGAACGAGAATATTTCACATGTGCTATTCAATTCCTATTTGCAGCAAGTAACAACCAAGCTGAATATGAAGCTCTCATAGCAGGTCTCCGACTGGCTAAAGATATCGGAGTCGATCATCTCCAAGTACTTAGTGACTCTCAGTTGGTAGTCGGCTAGATAACGGGCAAGTTTGATGCCAAGGAAGAAACCATACGATCATACAGGGACATTACTCTTCCTCTGACCTGCCTCTTTAATAGTTTTCGTATCCGACATGTCCTAAGGTCCAAAAACTCCCAAGCAAACGAAATGGCACAGTTAGCCTTAGCAAAACAATTAGATCTCTGCCATGGCGTCCGGGTCGAGTACTTGACCCATCCAGCAGTCTCACTAGATCAACGAGCAATTCACTTGCTCTAGGACGAGCCTATCTCATGGACCCAGGACATCATCGCATTCCTCGAGCAGGGAACGCTTCCAGCAGACAAACTCGAAGCCGCCAAAGTCAGGGATCTATCACCGAATTATGTCATTATCAGTGGCATCTTGTATAAAAAGGGATTCGCATGACCATATCTTAGATGTCTCAATAATGACCAAGTAACTTATGTAATGAGAGAAATACATGAGGGAGTTTGTGAGAATCACTCTGGGGAACGATATCTGGCCCATAAAATTCTTCGAACATGTTACTTTTGGCCCACACTCAATCAGGACGCTGCTGATTTTGTGATAAAATGTGATAAATGCCAGCGCTTCGCTAACATCCCCCACGCCCCTCCAACGGAGTTGATCACGCTCAGCAGCTGTAGACACCCCATTTTTGACCGTTCTCAAGATTTGGATGTTCTTGCAGGTACATCCAGCGACAAGTTTGATTGCTCGTTAAGCACTCGAATTCCGTGACAGAACGCGCCAGGTTTGCTCTTTCCAAACCCTATTTCCATTCTGTCTCATATTTGGACCATATTTTGGTCTTTGCAGGTTGATGTCCTTTATGGCCTACCAGCCATGGTAGGGCTCTGCCGGCCATGCATTTGGGTCTGCCGGCCATTGATGAATGAGGCACTGCCGGCCACCACTGATGGTCGGCCGGCTACTATTGCTTTTGCAGATATTTTTGCAGATATTTTGACAGCTGTTTGCACAAATATCTGCAAAAATATCTACTAAAGCAGTAGTGGCCGGCTGGCCATTAGTGGTGGCCGGCAGTGCCTCATTGATGGCCGGTAGGCCTCATCAATGCCCGGCAGACCCAAATGCATGGCCGGCAGAGCCCTACCATGGTCGGCAGGCCATAAAGGACATCAACCTGGAAAGACCAACATATGGTCCAAATATGAGACATAATGGAAATAGGGTTTGGAAAGAGCAAACCTGGCGCGTTCTGTCGCGGAATTCGAGTGCTCAACGAGCAATCAAACTTGTCGCTGGATGTACCTGCAAGAACATCCAAATCTTGAGGACGGTAAAAAATGGGGTGTCTACAGTTGCCCCTCTTTGACAGAACTCGAAAGTCATGAAATGACGGGAGTGAATGTTAAAGCCTAGAGACGACCCATTTTTGACAAGGACGAAGACTTAGACAAACATTCAAGATGACAATATAGATACGCCCGTAGGCTGGGGCAAAATGCAAATGACATGCATGATGCAAGAGCATAACTTATGATTATGCAAAGAGGGCTGTAATGGAGCATTTATGCAAAATAAATACAACATTTTAAGCAAACCGACAAGTTACAGCAGTCTCACACATTTCAATAGAAAGGATGTAAGAAAATTATGCAATCTTCACTGCGCCTCACGTAGGAAAGGCCAAAAGCGACTGTCGGGTGTACCCGAAGTCTCAAATGAAACACCTCTTAGCGTATCATACGCGAGAGGGAAAAAAGAAGCACCTCTTAGCGTATCACACGCGAGAGAGGGAAAAAGGAAGCACCTCTTAGCGTATCACACGCGAAAGAGGGAAAGGAAACACCTTTCAGCGTATCACACGTGAGAGAGGGAAAGGAAGCACCTCTTAACGTATCACATGCAAGAGAGGGAAATGGAGCACCTTTCAGCGTATCACACGCAAGAGAGGGAAATGGAGCACCTCTCAGCATATCACACGCAAGAGGTGAAAAGGATGCACCTCATAGCGTATCACACGCGAGAGGTGAAAAGGAAGCACGTCATAGCGTATCACACGCGAGAGGTGAAAAGGATGGTGCGAACACCGGAAAGTGTCGGTGTAAACATTAGGCGTACTTGGATGTTTCTAGCCAACAAGATAAGGGAGAAGAATGGTCTTACCCGGAATTCTTCCAAATGAACCGTACATACAATATCGTGCATGTATAAGAAAGAAACTTGATAGGTGCAATACAACACAATGCGCGTTTCAAATGCGAGAGGCATGCTTCTATGCACATCATGCAAGAAACGAAAGAGAGGCATATTCAATGCAAAATGATTGATGATGCATATTCAATGCAAGATAATCAACGATGCATATTCAATGCAAGATAATCTACGATGCATATTCAATGCAAGCAATCAACGATGCATATTTAATGCATGCAATCAACGATGCATATTCAATGCAAACATGATAACGATGATGCATATTCAATGCAAGATAATCAATGATGCATGTTTAATGCAACGTGCGAATTCTATGTGACGACAAAAGCATGCTTGATAAAGACAACTCGAAGGCAACTTCCGATTTACCTCCCAGAAAGAGTTGCAACATGTTAAAAAGGATACACTTTGTTCGTGTTTGATGAGCGATGACCGCCGCGCATTGGAAATGCGATTCTGAGCTTCCGCAGAGGCATTTTGACTCAAATTTTGAGAATACCCTTCATTTCCCAGGATCCAAGGACACTAATCAAAGGAAAAGAGCCATAGAAAGCTGATAGAAGCATGCCGGCCATGGGGGGAGGCTGCCGGCCCCCTGCCGGCCACCAATGCAACACTGCCGGCCACCAATGAGGAAGTACCGGCCACCGATGGCAGCTTTGGGCATTTCAGTCTTTTAGCCGTGGCTCTTTAAGTAGAGGCAAAATCACTTCATTTCCTCACAACCCCTTGCACAAAAATCATTTCCTTTGCTCCCTAGGTGTTCCTTCTCTCTAGATCCGTGCATTCCACACGTTTCCCAACACCCTAAACAAACTTTATTCGCGAAAACCCTCTAGTTCTCTTCACTTTGAATCGATCAAAAATTGATTTCGACGTTTCTTTCGCCATTTCCACCATTATAGGTTGATTCCCCTCGAGATTCTCCCAAGGTTAGGTTTGACTTTTCTCTCTCTTAGGGTTTGACTTTTGCAAAGTTTCACCATTTTGTTCATTTTTTCTCATTTTTGCTTCTCTTGCATCTATTTTAGATGGATGACGATGTCCCACATGACGGGGCCCTCCCTGCACTTCCTCCGATAGAGTTTGCTGCTGACTTTGCGGCCGAGCCCGCGGTAGAGCCAGAGCCTTTACCACCGAGCATACGTCCCTTCGACCTAGCGAGGTATCATCCAGAGACTCACATAGTACCTGCAGCGGGAGGCATCAAAGCTTTCACTGACTTTGCCGAGGACATGCCAAATGACCTCTTACTGAGAGAGCCTGCGTCTCACTTATCAGCTATCGCCGTGGAGGTACGAACTTCACTTTTCTGCAGCACTGCCTTTAGTTGTTCGTATTTCTTGCACTGTTTTTGATCTGACTGCACAAATTGCATTGATCTAACTGTCTCATACATTACTGCTGTATCTCATACATCACTATTGTATCTCATACATCACTGTTTCACATTCAACTGTACTTTCATCTGTACTTTTCACTGCATTTAACTATACTCTCCACTGCACTTTTAGTACTTGATCTAATTGCATCACATGCATTGCCACAGGACGGATCCCGCTTCTTCAGAGGCTATGGCATGATGACAGCCCGGGATTGGTACGACGAGCTCCCGGCCAAGGTCCGCGACATTATCGACGTGACAGGCTTTAGTCCGTTCTGCTCCAGCCTGACGCGGGTTATAGCGAGTCGCCCTCTCTTAGGGGCTTTGGTGGAGAGGTGGTGGGATACTACCAACTCCTTCTGAGCCTATTTAGTTGCATTATTGCATGTGTTGCATTAGGCATCTAGCATAGTTAAGATTCATGCATTGTTTCTAACTAGTTTTTCGTTTTGGCTCGGAGTACACTGTAAGTGTTTACGCTTTAGCATATTTGCATGAGTGTGAGTGTTGCCATGATAGCATGCTTGCCATGAGGCTATTTGCTTATATGCTTAACTGCTTGAATGCTGTGGGTGGAGGCTTGATTGCCTGAATTAGAACAACTCAATGATTGTGAGTTTTAAGCCCACTTTGTGGAATGGCAAAATCATGTTTCAAGCCCACTTGAGGGTGCCAAATCCGCGCTTTAGCCTACTTGCGAGTAGCACTTTCAAACCATTTTTAAAAACAAACATGAGTTGTTTTGTTCCAATTCTCGTGATTGAGTCTATACTTGTATGCTGTGCACATCACATAGTAAAGATAGATTAATAACCGGAATAAAAACACATGGTTCATAAAACAACATATCATGCTTAGTAGAGGCCGATCTTTGATCGGGTGAGCGGGGGTGCTCATTGCATGACCTTCCCCTCTCGTACCCAAGTTCCCGAACCGAGGCAACTTTGGTGATGACGGACACGTGGCCTTTGGCACGAGTCAGGGTTTCCTAAATTTCTCAAAACAAAATATTTAGGTGGCGACTCTGTAATCTGGCAAATTAGTCTATGTTTGGCGTTTTTTCATTCAAAATTGATTTTCCAAAACCAATTGTCAGATTTGGACTCTTTGGTATTTATCAGTCTCACATTGCACTTTGTGAGATTAGATTCAGAACTGTGACGGGAGTCCGAATTGTAATAAGACCAAATTCGCGCCCTCTCCGAAAGAGGGGGAGCCTTTGTCCCTTCACTAAATGGGGAATCGATCTTGTGGGTCCCTTGCCGATCGGCAGGGGTCAAGTAAAGTTTGCTGTTGTAGCCATCGATTATTTCACCAAATGGGTCGAAGCGGAACCTCTCGCTAAGATTACTGAGCGGAATACCACTAGGTTCATTTGGCAGTCCATTGTGTGTCGTTTTAGGATTCCCTAAACCATTATCTCCGACAACGGCAAATAATTCGACAATGCCAAATTCAGGGAATTCTGCACAGAACTCAATATCAAGACCTGTTTTTCCTCCCCAGGCCATCCTCAAGCCAATGGCCAGGTGGAGGTTACCAACCGCTCCCTGCTGAAAATCATCAAGACCAAGCTGGAGTTTGCCAAGGGCCTCTGGACAGAGGAATTGCCAAACGACCTCTGGGCCTATCGGACGACCGCTCGGACTCCAACTGGGGAGACCCCATTTCGCCTAACATACGGTGCCGAAGCGGTCATCCATGTGGAAGTCGGCCTACCAACACCCAGAATCATCCACCCCAATCCACACCTGAACGAAGACCTTCGAAGAGCCGACCTAGACCTCATTGAGGAATTGCGAGAAACGGCCACTATCCGACTGGCCTCATATCAATAGCAAGTCAAGAAGCACTATAACTGCAGAGTCCGACCGAGGGCGTTCACAATAGGAAACCTCGTCTTACGTGAAGCCACTCTCGCCACCAAAAACCCAATCGAGGGAAAACTAGTAGCTAAGTGAGAAGGCCCTTGTATTGTTAAAGCAATACCCTGCCTAGGCACATACCGTCTCCAAGATATAGAGGGTAGAGACCTTCCCCATTTATGGAATGCCAAACACTTGAAACGTTACTTCCAGTAAAGTGGCAGTTCCTGCTTCTTCTTTTATTTAAATTGTTGTATGTTTTATTTTGATGATCAGAACACTTGTCCATTTGGGCTCCCACGCATGTATTTATGATCGCAAGATTATAACAACAATTCCAGATTCCCATCATATGTGTTGTGCCTTAATCCAAGCAGTAAACAAAACCCCGGCCAGGCTAAGCCCTCCAAAGCCTCAGCCAGACTGAGCATGAAGAGCTCAGCCCGGCTGAGTGCCAGACTGAGTGCATAAAGAACTCAGCCCAACTGAGTTAAACAAGCCTCAGCCAAACTAAGCATGAAAAGCTCAGCCAGACTGAGTCAAACAAGCCTCAACCAGATTGAGCATGAAGAGCTCAACCAGACCGAGCCCTCCAAAGCCTCAGCCAGACTGAACACGAAGAGCTCAGCCAGACTGAGCCCTCCAAACCCTCAGCCAGACTCAGCACGAAGAGCTCAGCCAGACTGAGTTAAACAAGCCTTAGTTAAACTGTGCATAAAGAGCTCAACCAGATTGAGTTAACCATAGCTCGGCCAGACTGACCCCACCAAAGTTTCAGTCAGACTGAGCATGAAAAGCAAACCCAGACTAAGTTAAATCTAAGTTCATTTATACTTTTACCCAAGTTACATTATTTATCCAATTTTACCATTAATCATCCTTACACAATACAAATACCAAAACAAAAAAATATATATATATTCCAATTTTTATTTATTAACATCTTGTAAAACCATACATCTCATTACAAAAATTACATCTCTACACCCAAAAAAAAAAAAAAAAAAAAAAAAAAACAACAACAACAACAACAAATATAATAATAAACAAGTTACAACACGAACAATCCTCAGGCCTAGGCTCCCCATTCCTCACCCTCGCTGGATACTAGATCTTCTTCTTCAACACTCTCATCTAGCGGGGTTTAGGCAATGTCTTCATCTCCTGGCCTCACCTTGCTAAAATCCGTGCCTGGGAAAAGCTCTTCCGCTTTATACTTAAAGCTTGTCCAGCCACTATCCCAATACAAGCTCATCTCATGTTTGTAATAATCCGACTGTTGAAACCATCGAATTATGTCTTCCTTGGTTTCCTCCTCCACCAGCTTCGCAACGGTGACGTTCGACGTTCCAACCTCACCATCCCCCTCTCTAGCTAAACTCCTCGCCACCGTTGCGTCCACAACCATTTGGAACTCTAAGGATTACTTAAACTGCTCCACTATCGCCGTACACAAATCTGGATAGACAGCCTTCTCAAATTCCATCCTTCTGGTTAACTCTGTTGTCTTGGCCTTCTCTTCTTCCAAGGCCCTCTCCAAATCAGTGATGCGTACATCTGCATCCTATTTATCTTTCAGGGCCGAATCACACAGTTCCTCATTATTCACCAGGGCCTCTTCCAATCTCTCCTTGGCGATAACATAAGCTTGTTGGGCCTTGTCTGTCCTCTTCTGCTCGCTCGCCAGCTCAAACTCTAGTGATATCACCCCATGGCGTACCACTTCCAGCTCAGACTTGGCGGTCGATAGTTGGGACGCAACCTCACCCTAACTCATCTTGGCGCGCTCGGTCAAATAACCTTACACCATCGCCAACACCTCCATCTTTTTGGCCCTCTGAGCGTAGACCAGACCTTTTGCGCAGGCGCTTCGCGCTACTTTTCTCCAGCCAGCTACCTCCCCCCTTAAGTTTTGGACTTGCACTCTTGCCTCTTCTAGTTCAGCCTTCAGCGGCTCCGCTTCCACCTTCGCTCCCACTGCTTTGTCTAGAAGGGCTGTAGCCAGGGTCGCCACTTCCATCTGCGCTGAGTAGAATCCTCTAAGGAGGTCGACCTCTGTAAATCACGCCACACTTCGCACCGCCGTATCTTCCATAACCCCCAACAGACGGTCTACGGCCACCTTCGCTTCGCTCCCATCACCTCCTAGGCAGCCAACCACTGCGCCAACATGGTGCATGGAGGTATTCAACGCGTCACCCCTTCCTGCTCCGCTTGACCGCCCTACCCCCACCTCTTGCCTTGGCTACACTTCTTTACAGGGCACATCCTTGGGGGCAGGTCTGTCACTCGATCGCCCTCCGTCACCCATTTTTGCTCATTCACCACATTCTCTCTTCTTCCCCTACTTTTGGGGGCTCCTCCGCCACTACCTCTTTCACCTTCTTCACCACAGGCTCTTATTCCCCATCCTTTGCGATCACTCTCCTTCTTTTCCTCTTCAATACCAGCTCCACTTCTTTATCACTTCTCTCTTTCAGCGGGTCCACTGGCGTTCGCAACGGCACAGAATCGGTTAAGTCCTTCTTGTCCAAGGGCTTTGGTCATGGTCAAATAGGCCTCTTCACGACCAACTTTGGCGCTGGGCCTAATTGCTGCTCCTTGTATTTTTTGGCCTTCGCGAACACACGCTTGTCTTCCGCCTTCTGCGCCTTCCTCCTCATCTCTACTTCTTTTGGCGCAGGGTCTCCTTCGTTTGGTTTAGGCCCCAGGTTCAAGGCAAAGAGGACCGAAGGTTAGACAAGGTCGTCCCACTTCAGTCCTTCCTTTTCCCTCTACTCCTTCACCTGTTTCACCCTACTCTCCGCCGTCGCCCCCAATTTCGGCTCCAGTGACTTCGTACCTTCCAACTCATGTGCACCCCCTCCTACCATTCGTTGACATATAAAACCATCTCGGCTTCCAACCCTTCACCGACAAGGGCAACCCTGCTACCAACCCTCTCCCCACCACCGCCTACAGCGTCACCCAAGTCTCCTGCTACCTTGAGTCTTTGTAGTATGAAAAAAATTCATCCATAGTCATTGCTTCCCCACCAGTCGCCTGTGGCTACGCGATTGCGCAGGCGAATATTATCTTCCACACATTCGGCATCAATTGCCCTAGAGCCACCTCTAAACGGTTCAGCACATCCACAACTAACTACGGAAGGGGCAACCTCAGGCCCCTATGTAACGCCTCTTCGTACAAGGTAAACTCTATCGGCCGTGCATCTGATGCCCTCTCATTCGCTGTCAGCACTCTCAACTCCACCTCCTTCGGAATCTGATATGTATTCCGTATCTCCTCAAGATCTTCTGCCATTAACACAGATTTGTCCGCCTTCATGTGCCAATGGTCGGGTGCCATGTGTCTAATGGGCCGGACTGCTGCTATCATCGTCGTTGACACGGATCCTGGCGGCCGCTCCACACCCCTTGTAACAACCCCGACCCATAGTTAACGTTAATCCATATTTAATTATACCTAAAAAGAAATTAAAGTGAAATTTTGCATCATACATTGCATTATATACGTTTATATTTGTTTAGTGTAGAAAGATCTGTTCATGTTTCCGTTTTGAATTATGAATTGAAGGCCTTATCGGCATCGGATTCAAAAATTGACTTGATTTATGTGTTAACTAGAATTTTTAGAATTTTATGGTAGGTTTAATTAAAATTCGGTTCGAAACAATTAAATTAAAATAATTTAATGTTTACTTGATTAACTTGATCAATAAATAATTACACTTTTGCCCAAGCCTATATAAGGCAAATTGTTGATTCAAGACTATTAAGAATACAATTTCAATCCGTCATCTTGTGACTCAAACGTGAGAGAGAAGTGAGAGACTAAGAAAGGGGTTTGAGATCAAGTAAGAAATGGGGAACTTGCAAGAATTGTTGAGAGATTGAAGAAAATTTGAGAGTTTCAACTTCAACACTTGTGAACTCAAGTCTCTAGGTAAGAATTTTATCCTTAAGCCTTGAAATCTAGACTATAACGCACGAACACAGGAGGATTATGTTGATTAAAGTAAGAATTGAGTTAGAAATGAAGAGTATTGAGCCATACCATGCATGCATGCATATTTTCCTTATATTTTGAGTTTAATTGCCACGAATTTCCTCATGCATGTCTTGAATTCACCTTAATTTTGGGAAATCATCAAGTTTCATGTTGTTTTGTAGCATTTGATCATGTTTTGAGAAGCTTAAGTTCAAAGAAATTCATGCATGTCATGTTCATGGAACATTCATAAATTTTAAGTTAAATTTTGCACAATTGGCAAGCTATTGGGCCATGATTTCTTGAAATGATCCTTAATTCATGATGTTTTATGAGTTTCTAAGTGCTTCCTCAAGTTTGGCCCAAAAAAATCAAGTTTTGATGCTTAAAGATTGAGTTTTGAACTTGGAGAACAAATCTGGAAATTCCAGAATTCGCACCTACGCTCGAGCGTAGGAGTTCATGCTCGAGCGACCACTCTGAGTGCGTGCACTTCAGCTCAAGCGACCTGAAGTCTCCTCGAGCGTGAAATGCATGTTCCCAGAAGTTCATATGTTTTACAGATCGCTCGAGCGATAAAAGTCACACTCGAGCGAAGGTCTGAATCTCACGTTCTAGCGGGGATCAAGCGTCCGTCGAGCGTTGTAGACGTGCCCTTGGGCTTCACTCTACAGTTCGGACTCCCTTTTGTGTGTTGCGGTTCTTAATCTCGAACCAAAGAGTCCAATTCTGGCAAATCGTTTTGAAGAAAAACAGATTTTTTTGAAAAGTAGTGCCAAACATGGACTGCTTTGCCAGATTACAGAGTCGCCACCTAAATATTTTAAAATGGGAAATTTAGGAAACCCTGACTCGGTGCCGAAGGCCACGTGTCCGTCATCACCAAATGTCTTGGCTCGGGAGCTTGGGTACGATCGGGGAAGGTCAGCTATGAGCACCCCCTTTCGCCCGGTCCGAAGACCAGCCTCTACTAACCATGATATCCGTTTTTGAAAACTTTATGCGTTCTTATTCCGGTTATTAACCTAGAATTACTATGTGATGCGCACAACACAAAAGTATAGACTAGATTACCCAACTTGGAAATAAACATTGCATATCCGTTTTGTCTCGAAAAACGTATTGGTTTTTGCTACTCGCAAGTAGGCTAAAATACGGATTTCAACGAGTTGTTCCAACTCAGGCAATCCAACCTTCACCCACAGGCATTCAAACAGTTTATCTCACATAAGCACTTAGCCGCATGGTAAGCATACTGTCATGGCAACATTCACACGCATGTGGTATGCTAAAGCGTAAATACTTACATCGTACTCCGTGCCAAAACAGTAAACTAGTTAGCAAACATGCATGTCCTAGTTCATGTTAAGTGGCTAATGCAACGCATACAGCATGTAATTAGGATAGGCTCGGCTAACCCTAAAAATGGCATGTGAAGTGCACTTTATTTGATGCACGTATTCAATTTGGAATTGGAAGCACGATGCAGTTTGTATGATGTACCGAGCCCTATGCATGTAAACAAATGCATGGATGCACGCATGCATTGCATAAGGTATGCTAAAATAAGTATGCCCTAATCTACCATCGTAAGCAGGTAAATAAAAGGGAAGAAAGAAATGGGGATTGGAAGACATACACCCACTCACACACACTTATTACAACTTTGCCCTCACTCGGAGGGACCAAAAGAATATACAATTTAATTAACTACGCAAGCTAATTAGTTACTACAAATTAACTAAATTAATTAATCAAAATAATTAATCTAATTAAACAGTAAACCGCCTCGGGATGAGGGCCAAATGCAGCACACGCTCGGGACTGGCTCGGAACCGCACTGCCATGCAAGTGTGCCTCTGTTTCCTCTGCTCTCCTCCTCAGAAAATTGCCACAGTCCCAGAAGTACCTCTCAGGGCACTGGGGAGTACCACCGGCTGGGGTAGAGCACCACCGGCTGAAGGAGGAGGCCACCGGCACAAAATTCATCCATCGGCTGCCAAATGATTGCCGGTCGGCACTAAAAAGTGCCGGTCGGCACTAAATGCCTGCAAAACCTGCAACTCACAGCAGCGGGGGACAACAACATGCATGGCAATATAATTCAAGCCATTTATGCACCAAACACATCCCTTATCATGTTAGTGACTCAAAGGGGCATGTGCCTCGATTCCCGGACCACCAATCACGCATTTCCATGCATGATGGCCCAAGGAACCAAGGATGCAACTTTGATCTCAAATGCATGCAATTCATAGAATCAAACAAGGGTGCCAAACCTCCATCAAACTTCACTTCAAGAGGTCTAGCATACACAATGCAAATGCAACTCTAAGCAAGTTATCTAACATGCAACATGAACAATGCAAGCAAGCTAAACATGTTAGGCATACAACCTAAGCAAAGAAGCATGTAAACCAAGCAATGGAGTGGACTAAAACATGAATTAGGCTACTCCTAATTGGCCTAAAATCAGTGGCCGAAGTGCCTAGAAATAGAGACTAAACACACACACACATGCAAGTGTTATGGTCCAAACCCAAGGCATAAACATGGCAACCCCCAAGCACACTTGGAGATACCAAACAAGGGCAATGAGCACACATTGTAAAGCTCTGAAAATCATGCAAAACATGGTGCCAAACCAAGTCAAAGTAGACCAAACCAAAGCATGCAAATGGTCTAAGGTTCAAAGCAAATCAATGAGGGTTTGAACCACCCTTAGCACAACCACACATGGCAATACTTAAACACTTAAAAACAGAGTTTTAACACATAAAACTAAGCCTAAAGGACCACCTAGATGGCATCTAGATGACATGAATCCAAAGGCATGCATTAAGGCCAAAACATGGAGCATTTAACACATGTTCTTAAAGCATTAAAGAGGCATGCTAAGCAATCAAACAAACATGTATGAAGGACTGAAATAGCATGCTAGATGGTTCCAAACCATTGAAAATAGTGTAAGCAAGGCATACTACACTTTCATGCTCTTAAGGCCAACAAGCCGAATACAAAGAGGCTATATTAAGCATGCTATGGTTGACTCAAACAACATGAGACAGACCTCAAACATGGGAATATGAGCACAAAAACTTCACAAATGCAAGCCTAAAACATGCTAGAAGCTAAGGCATACAACCTAGGCATGTTAGAGGATCAAAAGGCATTATAAGGCAACTATGCTAAGCATGCATAGGGGACCAAAACCAACTTATAACAATGTCATATTAGGGCATAATAAACATAAAATGCAACCAAGACATGCTCAACAAACAACCAAACATGGTGCTCCTTTGGAGGCCAAAACTTGCCCTTTCCAAGGACATCAAGGAGAGGGGGTGGCCCTCCCCTTTTGGAGACTTCAAGGCACCATCTCTACCACTGAAATCCCTCAAGATTTCAGTGGTGGAGAGGCCCAAGCACCAAAGTCTCGGATCTCTCACAAAATAGCACAAAAAAGGGCCTTTTCAAGGCCTAAGGGTGGTCAAACTTACCCAAACCACCAAACACTCTTAACAAACAATAAAGAGGCTTAAAAAACAGAACTTTTATGTGTTAAAGACTAAGCACAAAAACAGTTCAAAACTAGGCAAAAATGGAGTGCAAGAATGGGGTAAAAAGAGCTAGTTTCTTACCCTTGTAGCCTTCTTCAACAATGGGGATGTGTTGGTTTCCTTGAGCACCAAACCAGCTCCAAAGCTCCAAAACAAACCTCTGGACCCTCAAGAACTCAAGGAAGGTGAAACACTAGGTGTTGGTGAGCAAAAGTATGACACAAACACCTAGTGTACAAAACAAGAGGGAAGAAGAGAGATAGGATGTGTATCTATCCTAACCCTAAAAACCAGAGCTTGGTCTATCTAAAATGTCTAAAAATTTTGTAACCCTAAGCCAAGAAGATGAGTGGTCCTCTTATAGGCAAGCAAAGCTTGCAAAGCTTACAAGCTAAGCTAACTAAGAGGGTCATCCCTCCATACACGTGTATGGAGGGGAACCAAAACTATACAGCTGTCTGAAAATATCTCATAAAGCAACTGCACAGTGTCCGGCCGGCAAAGAGTGCCATTTTGGCAAAACTTAGTGCCGGTCGGTACAAAAGAGTGCCGGTCGGCACAATAAAGTGCCGATGGAAACACCAGCCAGCCGGTGGCCTCTAGCCAGTGCCGGTGGTGTGTGGGGATGTCTCACAAAGCATTCCCTGCCCTTCCAAGGCAAAACACAAGTGTTTGGTGCAAACCAAACACAAAACGGTCGAGTTCGGAAGTCCTGAGGCAAGGCGCGCGAGCCGAGAACTCCGGGAACTCCAAACGAACGCAAACATGGATAATCACCGAGTGTTCAAGCGGTGACGTCCAGGTCTTGAGGACGGTCAAAAATGGGGTGTCTATAAGCGTGAAAATCAAGCAACTAGTACTTTTGTCAAAGTTTGCAGACCGCTCGAGAGAAGAAAGTTACATTCGAGCGGACCCTCACATTTTGCATGTCCGCTCGAGCGAGGAAAGCCACTGTCACGACCCAAACCCGGCCCTATGGGTTTAGCACCGTAACCGGCCAGTAATCCGTAATTACCGAAGGCCTGCTTAGCAGTAATACAGTATAACAGAGTTCAGGGCCTGGCGGAAGCCAATATAGTAAATAACTAGTGTCCATTGAGCTGTGGAAATCTGTATGCCAAAAACATTTTTCATGCATTCATACAGTTCAAAACAGTACGGTCTGTACAATCATACACAAACGTTCAGTACGGGGACTTAATCCCTCGATAACAGTACAGTAAACATTCAGTCTATACAATCCGTTCGGTCAATACAAAACAGTGAGACAGTACAAAAAAAAGGGAAGTACTAAAACACCCCTAAGCCTTAACATAACAGGCTCGGAACCTCGCAGTGAGGCACACAGGCTGGCTTGACAAAACTGGGGACCAACCCACGCTCCTAGCTCTGGTCTGGCTGCTGAGAACCTACATATATATATAAACAGTGAGCTAAAGCCCAGTGAATAACATAAAGGCGTAAAGAGGTTTAGAATGAATGTTCTTACAGTAGTGAAAACAGTTCATTTCAATCAGTATTACAGTTGTTCAGTACAATAAACAATCATATGTGGTACATCCATTGGCATAACAGTAACAGTAGGTCAAAAGACCGAACAGTAATGATGGCCAGTCATTCAGTAAACAGCATGGTTCCACAAGGGAACCGACAGAGATCTCTGTAACAGTAACAATAACAGTAGGTGCTAAGGATGCCACAGTATAGTTCAGAAATAAAGGACATACATTCATTCAGTAGATAATATCAGTGCAATAAACAGTTCAGTTCAGTATTCAAAAGATAGTCATTTTGAACATATCTTTACACAATTGTTACTCACAGAGATTGGGCTAGTAGCAGCTAGAGCGCGTCCCCGAGAGCCAACCCTAAACAGTTAACAAATAGAACACACACTAAGTTTCACAGTCGGGGAGGATGATAATTAAATCCCTAAATTTCCTCGGTGTGGTTCTACGTCTGAATCCTCACTAAGATGTCTTAAACTAGGCCTAAGAATGCCTAGGATGAGATGAGGATGCAAAAATACAGTTGGAAGGCATTTTTCAAAAGTTGCTGAAAATAGGCGCTTCGCTCGAGCGAGCCTTCCTTCGCTCGAGCGAGCTTCCAAAAACAAAGGCTTCGCTCGAGCGGTCTGGTGAACAGTAAAAGTACTGGTTGCTGGATTTTCTCGCGCGATGGTCGCTTGATGCTCGCTCGAGCGAGCTGAAGAAAAAATGCAAAAGTACTGGAGGCAGAAATTTTACGCGCGATGGTCGCTCGATGCTCGCTCGAGCGGAGCCCTGGGCAAAGGTGCTCGCTCGAGCGAGGAATCCTTCGCTCGAGCGAGGAAGCCAAATCTGGAATTTCCAGATTTGTCTCCCAAGTTCGAACCAAGCATTTAACAACCCAAAACTCAACCTCTTAGGCCCAAATTCTGGAAAATGCATCTACATTCAATATACAACAAGTTTCAAAAGCCAAATTACACATGCAAGGGCCAAGAGTTGGTCAATTAAAGCCATTTTTCAAACCCATTTTCAAGAACAATTTCAAAACATGCAATGCATGAACTTTTAACCAAATCCAAGGTTCAAGTCTTGCTCTAATGAGCTCAAAAGTTGGAAAACCAAATGAAAACATGGACTTTGATAGAAACATAAGCATGCATGTACAATCTATCATGAATTCAACTCAAGATGCATCAATATAAACATGCATGTATGAATTAAGCTCTATTTCAACATATATGAACTAATTCATGACTTAAACTCCACAATTTATTTGATTCATGCAAGACAACCTTAAATGCAACAATGAGGGATTGATTTACCTTGCCTAAGTCTTCAGTTGAGAGCCTAGGAGATCAACAATGGAGTCAACACTTCAATCCTCTTAAGTTCCAAGCACAATCAAGCAAAATGTGATGAAATCAACTCTCTCTCCCTTCTCACTCTCTCTAAATTCGGTTGAAGCAAGAAATAGGGCTGATCAAATGTTGCCTAAAGGTATAAGGCTCAAATATGTGAATAAACAAAAGGGCCACTCCCAATGGCATTATGGTAAATAAGTTAAATTTGGCAATTAACTCCTGTTTAATCTAATTTAATCATTCCTAATCAATTTTCAGATAACTATACCCTTAAATCACGAATATTCTCCTGATCCCAAAACTCTAAACGGTTCCTAATTCGGCCGCCGATAAGGCCTTCAATTAGCAGTTTAAACATATGAATTCAAACAGATACTCAATCAATCAAACAGATGCAATACACAATTCAACAAATAAACTTATTCAATTTTAGTTTCGATTTCAATCAGTCCATTCAGCACCTCAGTTAATTCGATTATCAGTCATTAGCGGTCCAGTTTAGCAATAATCAGTATATAATTCAGTGGTTATATCGGTGATCAGTACGAGGGTTGTTACAGCCACGCTCAAGCGTGTACCCTGTTTTCAGCAAGTTTTGAAAAATGTTTTCAAGTACATTTTTGCATCCTCATTCCATCCTAGGCATTCCTAGGCCAAGATTAAAACACTATAATGAGGATAAAGGCTAGAAACACACTAAGGACAAATGAAATAAGTTATGTACAATTCGAGCGTGTGTTTCAACGTATGTATCTGTCATGTTATGTAGGTCACGCACCTTAAGTTAAGTGAATTACCTACTCTACTCGTCTATTCGGAGCCACCGGTTATCTGTGAGTAATAACTCTATAAAGTTATGTTTGACTTTAATTATTTTATGATGATATAAAGTGATCAGTTTTCTGAAATGCTACGTTTCGTATGAATGAATGATTGTCCAAATTTTCTTTGAAACGTAATTGTGGTATTCTTAGCAAAAGCCCTCACCCAGGGGACATAATACTGTGGCTTATGGTCATGAGGACCTAGCCCGGGGGATAATACCGTGGCACAGACCCTCGCTTGGGGAAACAATACAGCGACTCATGTATGAGATATGTTACTCGATACCGGTTTATGGAACTTGATATGCTTGACCAAAGAGACATGTTTATGCTAATGGATGTACCACACATGATTTGAATATGAATAAGATTATGACTCCGTTTCTGCTACCTGATTATGATTCTGAGTTGCTATGAGATTTGAAATCTGTTCTGGGCATCATTCATTAAAATCTTTACTATGTTATTATTCACTGGGCTTCCGTTCACTATTTATATTATGTATGTAGGTGACCAGACGTGTGACCAGACCCAAAGTTGAGGATTTGGCACATCTGTTTTGTCAGCCAACCGTTGTGCCTCCGAGGAGGTTCCTTTGTGTGATCAAGTCAAGCCTAAGTGGCATAAGTAAAGACCTTATGTTTTTGTTTATACTACGAGCAAGTCTTTTGTGTTGTGTATAAAAGCTATCTTCCATTTTGGGCTATAACTATATCAAATGTGATGAAGACCAATGCATCATGATGTCACATATATGAATATATTATATAAGGTTTCAAATTTCTGTCCCATGTATATTTGCACGGCTCCATAGACTATTCATATTTGGTATAATTGCTTCCGCAACCCCCAATTAAATATTATTCTGTTAAGAGGCCTTTGGTAATCCAATGATTACTGGCTAGTTACGACGCCAAACCTATAGGGCGAGTTTGGGTCGTGACACCCTTCCCTATCCTATACTGCTCCGCCAACTCTACCTCATCATCATCTCCTAACAATTCTAACCCCACAGCTACTGCTTTGCCTTGGGCCATCTCTGCTACGTTTCTGACAATCGCTTCAGTTGCAGGCTCTAGAAATTCTATGATTTGCAAGAGGGAAGAGTCCATTGCGACGAAGGAACTTAAGTCTAGAATACAGTGATTTTTCGCAATTAGGTAAGTAAAGCGTATTACTTCAAAGGCCCAGGGTTTACCTATTTTCCAAGGATCGCGATTAAAATTCGCCAGTTTGAAAATTTTCTCAAGTTAAAACCCCCAATTTTCCACGTCCTATACTAACCCTTCGTTTCTTACTAACGCATCACATTTCCCACCACTGCTCCCGATTACCCACGTGTATGGCCACGATTCGCCCATCAACCCATCCCTCCATTTTCCTCTCCCCCGTCTATTTCACTTCACATCATCACGTGCTTTGTCGCTCCTCGAGCCCCGTGCGCCATCACTGTCTCTTCGGCCCTCCTCTGGATCGGTCATCCCGGTCGGCCCTCCTTACGATCAGTCATCCTACTCGGCCCTCTTCGCGATCGGTCATCCCGCTGGGCCCCCATTCGCGGTTGTCCCTCCTCACGATCGGTCACCTCGCTTGGCCCCCTTTGCGGTCGGCCCTCCTCACGATTGGTCACCCCGCTCGACCATTTTTGCGGTCGGCCCTCCTCATGATCGGTCACCCTGCTTGGCCCCCTTCGTGGTCGGCCTTCCTCATGATCGGTGATCCCGCTCGGCCCCCTTCGCAGTCGACCCTCCTCACGATCAGTCATCCTGCTCGGCCCCTTTTTGCGGTCGGCCCTCTTCCCGATTGGCTAATTACTTATTCCCTTCATTGAACTAAAGCTGCACTCGAGAATGGGGGACTACTAATATCGGTGGGCCCACAAAAGGGTCCGGCCCACAACTCAAGACCCAGCCCGCGGACTAGATATCAAGGCCTAGTAATATTGAGAAATCAATGATGAACTAGGATCAATAGCATTAAAACACCTGTCAAGCAGAGGTCTAGCCACATAAGCAGACAAAGATCCTGCAAAATTATTGCACCCATATATCTGCCATTAATGAGGCTCTCACAACATTAAATACGATAACCCCTTTATGTCGGAATATACAGACTCACTACGAACGATGCAAGCTAGAATATAGACTTTCGGCCAATATGACAGTCTGGAGTGAACAAGGAAATGATGAGCAAAGGATATAAGGAAGTTTCCAAGATGCACTAGAGGTCAGTTCTTCTTTGTTCCCTCTTTCTTTCTCTACACAGACAACATATCCCATTCTAACTTGATCGTCGGAGGGTCCGCCAGGGGATTTACCTCCTCATTTGGACCTTTTTGCAAGAACGTTTTGTGGGCTTTAAGACCAGCAAAGCCGTTAGAAGTGTGGATCAGCTTGGCCCATATTCAGTAGAAAATCACAACATCATCAAAATATATGCAAGAATTTTTGTGTAATTTTTATTTATAACTTATGAAATAGAAATAAATTAAATAAATTGAAAAATATTAATTATTAAGAATGAGGGCAATGAGGGTTTTTAAATTTTACTTTATCATTTTCAATTTTAAGTTTAAAAAAGTTATAGCACTTTGTCATTCTATCATTTTCTATATCCCTCTGGGTAAATTTGGTTGGGATCAAATTGGGAAATGAAAAAAAATTAAATTTATAATTAATTTTTTTTAAAATTTTCTGTTTATATAATATTTTTCAGAAAAGTTTACAAATTTAGAGAAAATATACATACGAATAATTTGTATGTATACATACCTATGAATATAAATATAAGTAATACAATAAAATTTATATATAAATAAGGATAAATTACACTGACGCCCACTGATATTTTTATTTAATATACATTCTCCCCTCACGTTTAAAAAATTACATTCTCCTTCCTGAAATTTGTAATCTTATTACAAATTGCTCCATGTATTGTTGATGTCATGCCTTAAAATTTTTTAAATGACTATTTTGTCCTTTTTTTTTACCATTTCTTATTCATGTCATCAGGATTACATTCTACAATTTTCTATCATTAAATTCTACCTAAACATATTCTTATTAAGTGATGATATACAAACATGAATTTTATATAAAATTTTCAAACACAATGATATAATTTAATGGTAACATTTCACTTTAAAACAAAACACTCATAAACATGATATATATTTACAACAATATCATTGTTACAACATTTTTATGATATATTTTGTATAAATTTTTATATATGAATAGAATTTTTCATTTTTATTTTCACCATCATTTTCGTTTCTCATATGTTCACTCACATTTATTATAGTATTACAAACACTGTCATTCACATTTATTACAATATTACTAAATTTTATACTTTTTTTTTTGTTTGTATTTGGTGAATTTATATAAAAAAAATCACAAAATATTATACTTCTTAAGTATATCTAGATTAAGTGTATCTAATAAATAAATAAATAATTGCTTAAAATGTTAATAAAAATTCAGTAAAAATAAAAAATACGAAAAATAAAAAAATTCATTTTTTTTTTTTGTGTGTGTAAGTTAAACTAAAGAAGATGATTGTTATTTCTCTTGAAATGATATGAATAAAATATCAACATTATTTTATTATTTTATATATACAAAGGTTAAGGGGCGAATATTTTAATCTGACCGGGGAATAAGTGTAATTTTTCAAACGTAAGAAGGGAATCTGTATTAAATAAAAATTTCATGGGGTGTCGGTGTAATTTTACCCTATAAATAATAAACAAAATGGTATTTTATTTATAATTTTTCATTAAAAATAAAAATATAATATATTATTTATATAAAGAACCCAACTCAAATTTTTATTTGAAGAGAGTAGTAAAAAAATAATTGCTAAATAATTTGTAAAATTTTAAACACTAGACTCAAAAAAAAAAAATGTATGCATCATTCATTATAATATTTTTTTTTTTTTGTTGATAAATTACATTGAGCTCCCTTGAGTATTAGAGAAAGTTATACAATTTTTATATAATTACATTGAGTTCTTTAAGGTATGTTTGGTTTTGGCTTTTTGGTTAAAAAAATGCAAAAGACAAAATTGGCTACGTAAGCCAATAAGACAAAATGTCACGTTTAAATCATAATCACTATACTTTTTCTCTCACAAAAGTCAAAAAAGCCAAAAACAAAAACCAAACGAGGCTAAAAAAGCCAAAAAGTCAAGCTATTTTAGCTCTTTCCAAGCGAAAACTTAATTTACGAAACACTTAGTCCTTTTTTAGTCAATAAATCATGTGCACATCATTTTCTATATATGATGTTGTAATTATTTTTACATTAAAATGTATATTTTTTCTTATTTCTTTTTCCGTTTTCACATCATGTGTATTAGTTTCGTTTTCTTTAATTTTACTAAAGGAAAGTTAGTATAATTATATCAAAACTTTGAGGCTGCTTGTATTTTTTCTAAACCTTAAGGAAGGTCAGTGTAATTTATCTATTTTTTTTATAGGTTGGGCTTCTCTCATATTGACCATCTCAACTTTAGAGAGTATTTAGGCTTTATATGCTCATTTTGAAATTGATTTCGGAGATAAACTGTTTACTTTTTAAGTTTCATTAAGAAAAATATTAATGCAAAAAATCAAGATGATCAGATATTGATAGTTATACATTTTAATCACATTTGTATTATAAAAAATAGATGACTATTCTTGAAATTATATTTTTCGTCCATTTTTTTGAAACACATATGATTCAAACATATAACTATCGATATTCAATCATCTTGATTTTTTTACATAAATATTCTACTTAAAAGGACTTAAAAAGTGAACGATTCGGATACTGTACGGGAAAGAAATAAACCTTCTCGTATAATCCTGTTGATCAAGTCTGCGTTCCTCTGTACGACGTCGCTTTATCACCTGAAAATACAAACGTGAGCTAGCCGGCGGGTGTGTGCCGGAAACCTCTCCGATGCCTAAGTAAGCTTGACAAATAGACAAAAGCTCTGTGTATTCAGAAAACAAAGTTGTGTTACCTCTCCATAGGTGATATTTGTGAGCTTTTATAGGTTCCGTGTGGCACAATCCTAGTAGGACTTTTACTTCTCCATGCAGAGTCCTCCTAGGATTCATACTCTTAAAAGATAATGCTTATCTCTTAACACCCTCCTCACTGCTTAAACCAAGTGAGATGGTTTTACCATGGCCGGATTACCATATGACCGAGGTAACTGTTAGTTCGGCTACTACTTTCCTTTTCCTTACCTCGGATTTCCCCTGCTACGACCGAGCTATCCATAAGAGAGTTGAGCCGAACTATCCTCAGAACTAAGTCCTTAAGATGATTTAGCATACCTCGGTACGACCGAACTAATTCTGAAGACCGAATCATCCACAGTACACTTCTCAACCGGACTACAAATAAGGCCCTATGTGACCGGACTAACCATTACGGCTCTGGGACCGGACTAACTACGAAGCTTTTTCATGGACCGGAGTAACTTTACGGCCATTTTACTCAGCCCTTCGTACTGCGGCCCAAAACGGCCCATTATCCAGCTCGGCCCAATTTCCATATAAATTACCCTCTCAATTGCCCCTTAATTCCATCTGCATAGCATGATAGGGATTACCTGTCTACAAACCGCGCTAAAGTCTTAACCTTTCCAGCCGAGCTAAGAAATCCTTTAGCCATTCCAGTCGAGCTAAAACTCTGAAGCCTTCCCAGCCGAGCTGTACTTGTCCGGTCAAAACGTCTCTTCAATTACAAACTGAATCGCTTCTTTTTCCAGTGACACGTGGCAGCCTCTGATTGGTTCTTGGCAGCTGTCACGCCGCCCTCGTACTTCGTAAGATTTGAACAGTCCCGCGCTTTTCACTTTTTTGTCCTCCTTTCTACAAAACAAAACCCTTGATTTTTCGATCCACCACTACATCTTTTCATTTCCTCTACTCTCTGTGTTTCTGTGCTTCCATTGTTCTTCAACGTTGAAGCTCCCTGAGTTCGTGTTTCTTCAATCTTGCTGCTGCTCTCATCCCAGTTTCTTCCTCTTCATCTGGTAAGTATCACAAATCTGTTTCTCTCTTTCTTGTTTTGTTTCTGCATTTATATGCCCTACAATCCATAGCCCTTTGTATTTGTTTTTGAAAAACACCTTTTTGCTTCCATTCGTGTTCTTCCTGAAAAACTTAGCCATAGAACACTTGAATACACATAATATCCTGTAGAACATTGATTTTGATCCAAAATCATGAAGCAACCGAACTAGGATACTGTTTGCGTTTTAAGTGCAAATCTAGCCAGACCATAACCGAACTAGAACTTGCGTATACCAGTAGTTTCAATAACCTTTTGACCGAGCTAAGTCTGGACTTGAGAAACCTCAAGTTTGACCGAGCTAACTTTTCGGGGGCTAAACCAGCTTTCTTAGTTTTAAACCGAACTAAGAAAGCTGCCCCCAAAGGCTCAACCGAGGTAACAAGAACCGTAGTCCAAACCGAGATAACCAGCTCGTATATACAAACCGAACTATCGAACCCCCTGCTCACTCCGAGCTACCAAACATCGTGTTGAAGCCGAGATAGAACCTGTAGCATCCCACATAGCCGAAGTAGGGCTTCTTTTACCTTGCTTTGATTTTTCAGCACGGTCAACGATCTGTGCTTAACACCTCTGTTTTCCACTTTGCAGACTTAGGTTGTCCAGGCACTCCGCGCGCTCAACCGAACTACTGAGTTCAATTTTGAGACCGAACTAATTTATTTATAACTTTATAAAATAAATGGGTAAGTATAGATTTCTAGTAGAGACACCTGGTGGCCTAGCCGAATTCCGAAAAGACTATAACATTCCTGACGATGTGCACCTTACCCTAGCCAAACAAGATACCATTCCATGGGGGAATGAAGGCTTTGTGCCCTTCACCCTTCTCTCAATAATAGAAACCGGACTGAGATTTCCAGTCCAACCTTTGATTTGTGAATTCCTCAGGCAAACCAGACTATGCCCAACCCAACTTTCCACAAACTCGTACCGCATAATAATGGGTATAGTCGAACTAAACCGTCAAGCCGGTCTTAACCTCGGTCTAGCCGAACTGTTCCACCAATATTCCTTAGGATCAAAAGAAGACGGGTGGGTATATTATTTGAGAATACGCCGCCGACGTGAAAAAATAATTAAGGATACACCGGATAAAGACTTGAACGATGACGATTTTTTCTGGGTGTTTGGGAATTTTGAGGATCATCAAGCCCAAATTCCTGGCCGACGTATAAACTGGAACAAAGGGATACCTGGTATAATTACTTCGGTTTCCTTGCATTCTTCTCTTTTTTACTTCGGTTTCTAATTTTAAGCCGAACTAACAGTTGTCTTTTTCATGCAGATCCAGCCCATATTTATTCACTGTACAGCTATCCCAACCTTGCCACTCTCCGCGCCGCACTACGCTTTCCAGAGAGAAGTTGGGCAAAACTTCTTAATTTTGAGCCGACATACCGTTATAACGGTCGCCGAAAAGCCAGAGTAACAGGCTTCCTTCTTGAGGACGCCCCAGAACCGGACCCAACCTCGCCCCAAATCAACCTTGTCCGAACCACTGAAGAGGAAGAAATGGCCAAGAGGAATAGACTACGGGCGCTTCTGACCGAAACTAACAGACCCGAAGTACCACCACAAAGTCAACCCCAAGAAACGGTGGTGGCCCTCCCTACTCAACAACCATCCTCATCCCGCCGAACCAAGCGCGCCCGGACTACCGAAACCGAACAACGTTTGGTTGATGAAGACGACACCATTCTTCCACCGAGCCACCCACCGAGTCCACAACCGGAGCCTTCTGACCGAGCTGGTTCCTCCAAATGGGTTCCCAAGCTCACCTTCAACAACCGAAATATCCAAGACTCTGACTCGGTGGTCGCAGAGAAGGATCATGTAATGGCTTTCAATCTGGCCAAGAGTGTGTGTCTTCCAAAAGACATGGAGCACCACTACAATCAACTAAATACCGAACTAAAATCCATCCGGTCGTCAACGAAATCAATGATTCTGGTAAGTAGTTTTTTTCGAACTTTCTAATTTTCCCAACTCTTAGCTCGGCTAAAAAAGAAGCAATTCTTTTGCAGGCCATTCAGAAGAACAATGTTACACACAGACGAGTGTTGGAGCTGAGGAAAACCACAAGGCAGGCAATGGCGGAAGCCGAGGCCAAGACTGCCGAATTAAAACAATCGCAAGCGAAGACGGCCGAGCTGGAGGCCGAGGTAACTCGTCTAGCCGGACTAGTTGCCTCGGCTAACAGTGACAAACAGCGAGCTCTTACCGATATGAAAGATAAATATTTGTGGGAGATGGCAGAGCTTGAAGGCGCCAAGGACGCCGAAATAACTGTGTTGAAGAAGAAAGCTGAGGATGCTGAGCTGAAGGGCTTTAAGGAAGGAGAAGCTGCATACATCCAGCAGTGTGAAGCTGCTAAGGATTTGTTCTTCAAGTGTGGCTGGAGAGGTGCGGTGGAGCAGCTCGGTTGTGGTCCTGACACCGAGGTCTACAATGCTCCTCAGTACTTTATTCTGGCCTCACTGGCGGAGTATGCAGCCGATCTACAGAAGCAATTTCTTGAGGCGTCTGATGACGATGATGAAGATGAACAAACTGAGACTCCGGTTGTCGACGAGCCTGCCAATCAATCAGCTCGGTTGGAGCCAGTAGTTGAAGATTTGACGACCGAAAACGTGCTTCCAACAGAGACCGAGCTCCCAACCGAGACTGCTCTAACCACTGGTGTCCATGTCGATGTTGAAGCCGATCTTGAAGATCTGTTCAACTAACTGTAGTTTTTCTTTTTTCTTTTGTTTCGTACTTGTAACCGGGCTGCGGCCCCTCACTTGTACTTGCTCTTCACTTGATGAATGAAAATCTACTTTTGTGTTCAACTCTTATTCCGGTTTTTGATCTGTATGCTTGTATTTGAAATGAATTTTCAATGTCTTCTTGCACCGAACTGTCATCTCGGTTTAAATCCCTGTGTTTGCTTTCTACCTGCAATTTTGGAATATTTTTGGGCCGATATACCGTATTCCGGTTTTAGCTTTGGCAATCTGAGTAGGCTTGCTAGCCAACCACTCTTTTAGCCGATATACTTATTTCGGCTGAAGAGTACTAAGAAGAGTTGGTTTAATCCAGCCAACCACTCTTCAGCCATAAACTTACTTCGGCTGAAGAGTAACAAGAGTTGGTTTAATCCAGCCAACCACTCTTCAGCCATAAACTTACTTCGGCTGAAGAGTAACAAGGGTTGGTTTAATCCAGCCAACCACTCTTTAGCCATAAACTTACTTCGGCTGAAGAGTAACAAGAGTTGGTTTAATCCAGCCAACCTCTAAGTTAGTTTTTCCAGCCAACTTAGAATAAAATGTTTGGTTATTCCGACCAAACGTCCTGCAGCCTGGATCCTTATCCTGGGCTTAGGAGGGGTGTTGGTTTAATCCAGTCAACCTCTAAGTTGGTTTTTCCAGCCAACCTAGAATAAAGTGTTCTTTCTGCCCCTAACTCACTAATTTACTAAAACAAAAAATGCTTATACTGAAAAGAAAACTGCTTGTTTTATTGAGAAAGGGAAAAAGTTATACATACTTAAAAAGAAAAAAGCTAAAAATAAAATAACTTGAGATTGGCAGTATTCCATGGCCTGGGAATTGTCTTGCCGTCCTCATCTTCTAAGTGGTATGCCCCTTGCCTGCTAATCCAACCACTTTGTAAGGACCTTCCCAATTAGGCCCTAACTTGCCATCTCCTGGTACCAATGTGTTTCCCATGACTTTGCGTAGTACCCAATCTCCGATCTTGAATTGCCTTGGATGCACGGTTTTGTTATACTTTCTGGACAATTCTTGTTGGTAAGAGGCGATGTGAACCAATGCTCTGTCTCTTCTTTCTTCTGCAAGGTCGAGTTCTAATGCTATGGCTTCACTGTTTAAGTTTGGATCAAAATTCTCGTTTCGAATTGTGGGGAGGCCAACTTCTAATGGGATGACTGCCTCCATGCCATAAGCTAAGGAGAATGGTGTTTCTCCTGTTGATCGTCGAGGCGTGGTGCGGTAAGCCCATAAAACATGAGGGAGCTCCTCTGCCTACTTGCCTTTGGCTTTCTCTAACCGTTTCTTCAATCCATCCAAGACTACCTTGTTTGATGCCTCTGCCTGACCGTTTGCTTGGGGATATGCCGGTGTAGAATTGTAGAATTCTATTTTGTACTCTTCACAAAAGCCCCTGAAAATCCTACCGTCGAATTGAGTGTCGTTGTCTGATATCAGTGCCTTTGGTATGCCAAATCGAGTGATGATATTCTGCTAGACAAACTTTTTCACATCTTTTTCCTTGATTGACGCCAAGGCTTCTGCTTCCACCCATTTTGTGAAGTAGTCGGTTGCTGCAAGGAAGAACTTCCTGTTGCCGGGTGCTGTTGGAAGTGGCCCTACTATGTCCAATCCCCACATTGCGAAGGGCCATGGGCTAGTTAGAGGTAGAAGTTCTCTGGCAGGTTGGTGTATTTGATGTGCGAACTTCTGGCATTTTTCGCACTTTTTGACATACTTTTCTGAGTCTGCCTGCATGTATGGCCACCAGTATCCTTGTGAAATTGCTCGGTATGCCAATGATCTTCCTCCTTGATGGCTGCCGCATACACCCTCATATATTTCGAACAGAAACGCTTCCACTTTGCTGGGGTGAACACACTTTAGGTAAGGTCTTGAGAACGACTTTTTGTACAATACCAAAGATGGGGAGAGCCAAAATCGCTGCGACTTTGCTCTTATTCTATTAGCTTCTTTCTTCTCTTCCGGTAAGGCGCCGTTTTTCAAGAACAGTATGATGGGGTCCATCCAAGAAGGGCCTAACTCTGCACAACATACCTCTTCTGCTTCGGGGTCTTCAATGCTTGGTCTAGGTAGGTAGTCGATCAGCAATGGATGAGGGATGGAGGTGTCTGCCATTGAGGCAAAGCCTGCTAGTTCGTCCGCTCTGCTATTTTCCTCCCTGCCGATTTGCTCTATCCTGACTACTTCAAATTTCTTGATCTCTGTTCTGACCAATTCTTGGTATTTTGCCATCCTGTCATCCTTTGCTTCGTAGTCGCTAGATATTTGGTTTACCACCAGCTGTGAGTCGCTGTAAACTATTAGCTCGGTTGCCTTCATGAAGAATGCCGATTTGAGGCCTGCAAGAAGCGCTTCATACTCCGCTTCGTTGTTTAATGCTGGGAAGCCAAGGTTGACTGCCTGCTCCACTACCAGGCCGTTTGAAGAGATGAGGACTATACCAAGTCCTGCTCCATGCCGATTGGATGCTCCATCCACGAAGAGTTTCCACATCTCTCCGACGAACAGCTTCCAGCAAGTGGAGGGATCAGATGATGCCTTGGGATCTTCCATGTTGGTGGTGTTCTCTTTAGGGTCCATGCTCGCTGTTTGCCCCTAGCTATCTGATTTTACCAAGTCTTTATTTGTTGGGGAGTCTTGACTTGGTGCAGCATGGTTCGCTTCTTCCTGCCTTCCTTTGCTTTGGTCTGCCTTGGGGTTTGACTGAGTATCTTGCACCAGGGGTTGCGCTATTCCGGCGTCAACTTCCATCCCTAGTTCGGCTGTTTCAGTCAGGTCGACTGGGCAGATGTGGTGACTTCCTGGTGTGAATTCTGCGACAAAATCTGCTAATGCTTGAGCTTTTATTGCGGTCCTGGGTTGGAACTTGATGTCGTATTGCCCCAACTCTACTGCCCACTTCAGAATTCGCCCAGAAAAGTTTGCCCTTTCAAACAAAGCTTTCAATGGAAAGGCTGTGAGGACAACTATGGTGTGGGCGTGAAAGTAGTGCGACAACTTCCTTGAGGCCATCATCAAGGCCAATGCCAGTTTTTCCAGTGGCAAGTACCTTGTTTCGGCGCCCAGTAATGTCTTGCTGACGTAATAGATGGGTAGATGTTGGATTCCTTCTGCGCGGACCAACACTGCGCTAATTGCTTGCTGGGAGACTGCCAGGTATAGGAAGAGTTCTTCTCCAGGTACTGGGGTGACAAGTATTGGTGGAGAAGACATGTATTCTTTTAAGCTTTCCAGGGCGTGGTCGCATTCTTCATCCCACTCAAACTTGGCCTTCAAAGCGTGGAAGAATGGTCGTAGTCTGTCTGACGACCTGCTTATGAATCGATTGAGCGCCGCTGCCATGCCGGTGAGATGCTGCACTTCTTTTACTGAGTTTGGTCTCTCCAACTCCTGGATTGCTTTGATCTGGGAGGGGTCTGCTTCGATACCTCGGTTGGTCACCAGGAAGCCTAGGAATTTGCCAGATCCTACTCCGAATGCACACTTGGACGCATTGAGGCGCAGCTTGTGCTTCTTCAGGATCTCAAACATCTCGCCTAGGTCCTTAAGATGGTCATTCTCATCCTTGCTCTTGACCACCATGTCGTCGATGTAAGCTTCCATTGTTCTGCCTAACAATGGTTCAAACATCTTGGTGACCATTCGCTGGAATGTCGCTCCTGCGTTCTTTAGACCAAAGGGCATGACCTTGTAACAGTACAATCCTCGTGGAGTTGTAAAGGATGTGATCTCCTGGTCAGGTTTATGCATGGCGATTTGGTGGTAGCCTCTGTATGCATCCAGAAAGCTAAGTCGGTTGTGCCCCGCCGTTAGGTCTACCAGTTGATCTATCCGTGGTAGAGGAAAGCTGTCTTTTGGGCACGCTTTGTTGACTGTTTTGTAGTCGACACAGACACGCCACTTGCCATTCTTCTTTGGCACTACGACTGTGTTGGAGATCCATCTTGGGTAGTGCACCTCTCTGATTGCTCCTGCCTCCAGCAGGTTTCCTACTTCTTCCGCCACTATCTCGGCGTGGTGGAGTGCCGATCTGCGCGTGCGCTGAATGATTGGTCTGGCGGATGGGTGGACATTGAGTTGGTGACAGATGAAGTTGGGATCAATGCCTGGCATGTCGTATGGTGTCCAAGCGAACACTTCGATGTTAGAGGTCAAAAATTCCAAGACCTCTAATCTCTCAGTGCTGGACAACGTCGAACCGAGCAAAAAGAACTTATCCGGGTTCTTTTCATCTATTCTTACCTCTACCAAGTCTTCCACCGCTTTCTGACTAGCCGCTTTGCCGACATCTGCGAACAGTTCATTACTCTCAGGTTCTTCCACCGAATGAACGTATCCTTTGGCAGCGCGGCTGCCATTTACCGTAACAAAGCACTGCTTCGACATGATCTGATCTCCATAGACTTCTTCTATTACTCCGGTGTCGTTGGGGAACCGCATTACTTGGTGGTAGGATGACGCCACCGATCGCATGGCATGCAGCCACGTTCTGCCCAAGATGATGTTGTAAGTGGAGGGGACCTTCAACACCCAGAACTCCACTTGTTTCGTCACACTCCCTGCTCTGACTGGGAGGATTATTTTGCCGACGGGCCATTCTGGCATGGAGTTGAATCCAATTAGGAGAGATACGGCAGGTGCCAAGTCTTTATCCTGTAATTTCAATTGTTTAAATGTTTCGTAGTACATGATTTCACATGAACTACCCTGGTCAATCAGAATCCGCTTGACGTCAAAATCCTTGACTCGGAGAGTGACGACCAGGGCATCATTGTGAGGGCAATATATCCTTGCCAGGTCTTTATCTGAAAAAGACATGACGTTTGTGGCCTCTGTCTTCCCCTTCTTGATGGCAGGTTGGGCACTTAGCACCTCTCTTAAGTGTTCAGCCTTTTTGATTGATCCCCTGAGCTCGCATACACGCTCGGGTTCAAAGACTCCATGTATCACATTGATAGTGCCCTGAGGAGGGGCGTCGATTGGCATCCCATTGGGGTTATTGTGGTCCTGGGGGGCTGGTTGCGCCCCTCCTTCAATGTATTTGTCCAAGTGACCTGCTGCCACTAACTCCTCCAGGTGCTGCCTCAATGGCATGCAGTTTTCAGTGCGGTGCCCCTTTTCTTTATGGAAGGTGCACTGAGCCCTGTCGTCGTAGTCCTTCTGAGCCTCACCTAACTTGGCTGGCCATCTGACGAAAGGCTCATCCCGTATTTCACTTAGAATTCGGTAGATTGGTTTTTTAAAGACCGTGGTTATGGCAGTGCGGACTCTCAACCATCTTTTATCTTGGTCCTCTCCGTTGTCTCATCTGCCACGTCCGTTTCTGCTCGGGCGATCTACCGCGTTGACCTTTGCTGAGGCCTTCTTCTCTGGTACTGTGGTCGTGCCGGACATCGCTTTGGCACGTGCGCCGTCCTCCTCCACCCTGATGTGCTGATGCACTCTTTCCATCAAGGCTTCCATGGTGAGGGGCGGCGTCATGGTGATTGAGTCCCTTAGTCTGTTTCCCACTGGAAGGCCTCTTTTATACTGTGCAATGGCGAGATTGGTGGGACAGTCCCCAATCTGGTTAAAGGTCTCCCAGTAGCGACTGTTATAGGATCTTAGGGTCTCCTTGTCGCCCATGTCGATGGAGAGTAATTGGTTGATCTCCACTGGTGTTTTGGTGTTTGTTCGGAACCTTGTAACAAACGCTTCCGCCAACTGTGCCCAGGAGGCTATGCTGCCTTCTGGAAGTTTCTCAAACCAAGTCAAGCCTAGGTCACCAAGGCTTGAGGGGAATAGGATGCACATCAAAGTCTCATTGCGCCGATATACCGCCATAACCTGGCGGAAGTGGCTTAAGTGTGAGTAGGGGTCCGTCTTCCCCTCGTACGTGGTGAATTTGGGCTGTAGGAAGCCTGAAGGTAGGTGCGCGTTCTCAATTGCTGGGACAAATGGTGAGGTCTGCAGCCTCGCCAACGCCTTGTCCGTCGGTTCGTAGGCGGGGCGCGGTATTGGCATTCCAACCTCGACGCTTCCATGCGTCCGAGGAGCCAACCGCTGTAAGGCAAAAACTCTGTGTGGATCGCGCGCCCTGGCGTCCTCTTTCCACCGTGCCTTCTCTTCTAACACGGTTCGTAGGTCGGACGATCTGGGCAACTCTGTTTGTCTGGATCTCGTTTGGTGCGTATGCGAGGGCCAATATGTGCTTCCCTCAGTGTACGACCTGGAGTGACGAGTTTTGGAAGATCTGGATTGCGTATTGCCTGTCCTGAGGCTTCTGCTCTCTGCTTGAGAGGGTGTAGTATTTCTACTATGACTTTCCGAGTGGCGAGGGGGCGTCTTGTTTGTGCGCCCCTCTCCTGTCGCCACTCTTTTCCTTTCACCTGGCGCTTAAGAGATTCCATGTCCGCCGCCATCCGACGTATCAATTCGTCTTGTTCCCTGACTCGATCCTCCAAAGCTTGAGGATCAATCCTCCGCCTTTGTCTTTCTGGGCTCTGCGAACGAGAGTGACGAGGGCTGTTAGTCCGCCTTCTCCCTCTTGTATCCCTCCTGGGATTTTGTCTCTGCGGCTCCAAATCCCCCATAGGAGGAATAAGAGGTAGACCTTCGCGCCTCACACCCCCTTCTGGAGTTAGTCCGTTAATGGCGGACTGTGGTAATTCTTCGTTATGCGCCATTGATTCTTTAAAAGGAAAAGCTTGATCAAGAGGTTTGTTCTTGTCTGAATTTCCCACAACGGCGCCAATTGTACGGGAAAGAAATAAACCTTCTCGTATAATCCTGTTGATCAAGTCTGCGTTCCTCTGTACGACGTCGCTTTATCACTTGAAAATACAAACGTGAGCTAGCCGGCGGGTGTGTGCCGGAAACCTCTCCGATGCCTAAGTAAGCTTGATAAATAGACAAAAGTTTTGTGTATTCAGAGAACAAAGTTGTGTTACCTCTCCATAGGTGATATTTGTGAGCTTTTATAGGTTCCGTGTGGCACAATCCTAGTAGGACTTTTACTTCTCCATGCAGAGTTCTCCTAGGATTCATACTCTTAAAAGATAATGCTTATCTCTTAACACCCTCCTCACTGCTTAAACCAAGTGAGATGGTTTTACCATGGCCGGATTACCATATGACCGAGGTAACTGTTAGTTCGGCTACTACTTTCCTTTCCCTTACCTCGGATTTCCCCTGCTACGACCGAGCTATTCATAAGAGAGTTGAGCCGAACTATTCTCAGAACTAAGTCCTTAAGATGATTTAGCATACCTCGGTACGACCGAACTAATTCTGAAGACCGAATCATCCGCAATACACTTCTCAACCGGACTACAAATAAGGCCCTATGTGACCGGACTAACCATTGCGGCTCTAGGACCGGACTAACTACGAAGCTTTTTCATGGACCGGAGTAACTTTACGGCGATTTTACTCAGCCCTTCGTACTGCGGCCCAAAACGGCCCATTATCCAGCTCGGCCCAATTTCCATATAAATTACCCTCTCAGATACCAAAATCGGCTCCAAAATGGGATTACTAAACCTAAATACTCTCTCAAGTTGACAACAACTTAAGAGAACTCAAGCCCTTTTTTTATATATAAAAATTGGTATAATTAATATTTTTTGTTATAAATATACACATACATTATATATGTATTATGGGTTATGATACACACTCTTAAGCTATGACATTTGTGTACTATATGCAAGTTATGACATTTATGAGATTGATTATTATAAATCCCATAACGCAATATACAAGTTATTATCCAAAGGCTATGGCTGGAAAGATGTTGTTGGGCCTTGTAAGCCCACTTTTGAGTCATGTTTTGATAATCTGAACCGTTCATATTTTAGGGTTTGTCGAGTATAGCATTCTTGTAAAAAATCAAGTTGATCGGATAACAACAACCATGTATTTGGATCAGTTTTGTATTAAAAAAAAAAATAAACGGTGAGAAAATAAATGATTCATACAAAATTAATTCGAACACGTAATTTTCGTTATTCAATCGACTTGATTTTTTTACAGGAATAAGGTATTTGACGAATCCTAAAATGTGAGTGGTTTAGATTATCGAAACAGGTCCCAAAAGTGGGCTTATTGAGCTAGACTGAATTGTCCAGTCCGATTATAGACCGAAGACAGTCCAATTCCTTATCTAAATACCAGAAAAGTGTAGCTTGCTTTTCGTGCTCCTTTCAGATACAATAGCCCTACAATTCGGATTCCCGTGGTTCTGAATTTGATCCCACAAGTGCAATGTGAAATAGATAAACACAAAAGAGTCCAAATCCAGCAAATCTTTTGAAAAATCGATTTTGAATCAAAATGCCAAAAATGGACTATTTTGCCATATTACAGAGTCGTCGCCCAAATATTTTTAAGAAATTTAGGAAACCCATAACTTGTGCCAAAGGCCACGTGTCTATCATCACCGAAATTATCTCGGTTCGGGAATTTAGGTACAAGAGGGAAAGGTCATAAATTGAACACCCCCGCTCGCCCGATCAAAGATCAGCCTCTACTAATCATGATATGATTCTTATTTACATTATATGTTGTTATTCCGATTATTAAGCTAACCTTATTACGTATTGCACACAAGTATAGACTAATTTGCAAAAATTGGAACACTTCGATTTCATATTTGTTTGAAAATTGTTTTGAGTATGTACCACTTGAAAAAGTGGGCTCGTATGTACATTCATTAAATTATCCCAATTTAAGCAACTAGCTTTCATCTATAGACATTCAAGCAGGTATAACACTTAAGCACTTAGCCTCATAATAATCATGCTTGACATGGCAACAATTGCACATATGCAACGCGGTAAAGGAATGAAATGCTCACCTAGTACTCCACGATAAGCTAAAACAAAACAAAAGAATTAGAAAACTTGTATGCTCCTAACTAATGTAAAATGACTAATGCAATACATGCGAAGATGCAATTTATAGGCTTGGCTACAAATATAGCATGTGAATCAATTTGATAGTATGCGACTTTAAGCACGTTTTCAAAGAAGTATTTAAACGATAATACTTGTTAGAATGATGAACCGAGCCTAATGCATGCAAGATAAATGAATGCTTTATACATGGAAAATGCTAAAGAAAATATGATGTGCTACACTATCCATCATAAACGGTAAATAAAAGGGAGAAAGATGTGGGGTTGGAAGACATACACATTATTACAAGTTTGCCCTCACGTAGGAGGGTCCGAATGAATGAATTAGCTAAGCTAGCTAACTAATTATTACAACACCGAATTTAACTAACTATTCTAGCTAATTAAATAAGTACAACACAAAATTAAATCAACTAGCTACTCTAACTAATTAATACAAATTAACCAATTAAACTAACTAATTAGTTACATTAAGGAATTAATTAACTAAGTAATTAATTACAAGTTGTATAACATTAACAAATGTAACGGGTCCCGAGGAGCAAGGAAATGACTTATACATGCACATGAATTTCTCTCTTGAAAATGCCTCTGCACTGTTTTTACACCTTAGCCTCTGCTCTGCTCTGCTCTGTGAAGAAAGTGGTATTACTTAGCTGAAAAAGGTGACCGGCAGGCCAGAAGTAGTAGTCGGCCGCCCACTAATAGTAGCCTGTCGCCCAGTAAAGGTGGCCTGTCGGCGACTAATGTTGATTTTCTCTTGTTACAACAGAAAACAAACAGAGCACAAATAGAGCATCCTCAGGGGATGTTTGTCCACCCTACCCCTCCTTATCATCAAACAACTCAAAGGAGTGGTTGGCTCGATTTGCAAGCCATCAATCGACGCAAATTCATTGCGTGATAACTTATGAACCAAGGGGTACAATTTCAATAAATGTACAATTAAAAACTCACAAACCCCCTCCCTATCATGATATTGATCAAGGGAAGCAGTTGACGTTGAAACTTGAACCATTTTCATCACTAGTTAGTACGAAATGCTTCAAGACTCAACGGGTTCAATTAATGTCTAATTAAACCCCAAACTATTTTATTATCTTGCTCTATTTTATTCCAATTTTAACACCTCTTTTAATTGCCTTTCTATTCATTAGTCATTTTAGTTCAAAATGAGCATTAAGTCCACTAATGGAAAGAAGTACCAAACAAACGGTTGTTTTGTACATGAGAGAGATGTCATGCTATTGGTAATAAACCTCCGAAGAGATTAAACCATTAAGCACAACAAATTCTATCTCAAGCTTAAACAAATAATCGATTTAAAACCACTTTCAAAGCAAGAAAGAAGCTAAGAAATGAGAGAAGTACAGAGATCATTATAGATGATCACAAGTATGAAAAACTTGAAATAAATGCTATCAACTCAAATAGATTGATGTCTAATGCCTAAAACACCAATTCTATAAGGACCGTTACCCTACAAGCTTGCAATACAAAGCATAAATGATGTGAACAACTTAAAACAGTCCTAAAATAGGCTAAAACAACACTGAAATTAAGGTACAAAAAACTAAAAGAGTAAGCTAAAATAATGGAGAAATTAAGCTAGTAAACAAGCCAAATTAGGGGTGGCTAGCCCCTCTATTTTTGGGACTTCAATACCACTTTTTTAGCCTCTGAAAACCTTTGAAAATCAGTAGTAAAAAGCTCAAAAAGAGTTAATGAAAAGGTGGGAAACACAAGGGCAAGAGCCTAGAAGACAAGGTTCAAAGAAAGGTGATCCACCCCTCCACCTTTAATGGCTTTAAACCACAAGTTTCAGTCCATAAATACAGGTGAAAAACAACCCAAAAACAGTAATAAATGATAGAAATAAATAGGGGAAAGAAGCTTGAAGTTGTACCTCTTGAAGAGGAATAATCCTTTTGAATTATAAACCACTAATTACACACCCTCAAGAGCTAAAATACAAGCTTAAACACCTCAGCAAAGAACCCTTAAGGTTTGGTTTAGAGTGTCTAGACAAAGGGTATAGAAGTTGCAAGGGAGAGAAAGAAATGTATAGAGAGAAAAATATTTTCCAAAACTTTTGCTCCCTAAATTTTTCTAACCCTAATTTTTGAGAGAGACTTCTCTATATATAGCAATATATCAGACTATCTCGAAAATATCCATACAGATACAGCTAAGGCAGTGCATGCATCTGTGGAGACAACTGGCACAGCTGGCAAAAAGATTTGAATTTTTACACAAGTGGCTGGTAGGCCACTAGTGGGTCTGCTGGTCCCTCGAATGGTCAGGTTTGAAAAATTACTGTTTTGATCCAAAAACAAGACACAAGGTTTGTAGATTCAAAACGGAGGTTTCCTGTTGAGGAAATCGAGCATTTGGACAAGTGTACAAATCATCATTGGGTGATTCAATTGGTAGCGCCCAAGTCGTAAGGGCAGTCAAAAATGGGGTGTCTACAATAAGATATAACTAATTTTTTTTTAACAAAATCATAATCAAAATAATATCATAACTAACATGACAATCAATTATAACTAATACTTTAATAAGTTATCATCAAAAAACACAAAGTAGTAACTTATCAAAAAAAAAATAAAAAAAAATAAAAAATCACAAAGTAGTGAGGTTTCGTTTAGCTATGTGGCTTGGGATTAAATTAGTCACTAAAAGATAAAATATATTAAAAAGATATTTAAATTATAATTATTTCAATTTTTTCCTTATAAAAATAAAAAATATTTAAAAAAAATTTACCGAAATGAATTTTTTAATCTTAAGTTAAAAAAGACAACTAAATTTTTTTTGGTTAAACGGAAACTAACTAGGGTGCGTAACATAAAATTTCTCATGTATTATTATAGGGGTGCGTGCGTGTGATTCATGCAGTTTAAAAGTAAAGTTACAAATCGAATGACGGATTAACGGATTAATGAATTGATAAATTACAGTTTAGGCAGTTTTTGACAAATTGACGGATTGAAAAATATTCTAACTAATTATCATACATTTACATAATATATAATCCTAATTTGTATAATATTTTTTAGATATACAACACAAAATAATTTTACGTAATATGTTTTATATATGTAATCACTAATTTGTAATAAATTTCATATCTTACATATCTCTCGTACTCATTTTTATATTGATATTTCATTAGAAGTTAACAAATGTATATGTATTAATCATAGCGGAGCGGAGTGATTCGATTTACGAATTATAAATTTTAAAATTTAACTCACAATTAACAATTAGAATGATATAAATTAATACGAAATGGTGCGATTTTAAAAAATTAGACGATTTTTTTGGAGAATCGGTTGGGAGCTCGAATCTGAGCTCCCCCGAATGCCCCGAATTCCTTTTTTTTTTTTTTTTTTTTCAGCAGAAGAAGGAAGAAGACGGAGGAGGGAGGAGGAAGGAGGAGGAGGAGGAGGAGGAGGAGGAGGAGGGGGAGGGAAGGACTGGAGGGGGCCCTAAAAATGGAGGAAGAAGACGGAGGAAGAAGACGAGTAGAGGCGGAGGCAACGAGCAGAGGCGGCGATCGGTGACGGAGGCGGAGGCACGGCGATCGGCGGAGGCGGAGGCGCGGCGATCGGCGATCGACGACGCGATCGGCGATCTGCTTCCCCTCTCTCTCTTTCTCTGTTTCTCTTTCTCTCCCTCTCCTCTTCCTCACTTCGTCTGAAATGGAGGAAGAAAAAAAAAAAAAAAAAAGAATTTGTGAAACGATGTCGTTTCACAAATTAGGGACATTCGGGGCCAAAAATTTCGAGGCACAAAACATTTTTCATTTTTTTGCCCAGCCCTAATTATACATACATACATAATACGAGTAGAAACTGAAGCAATACATTCTACACATTTTCACTCTCCTCTCTCGTTTTCTCTCTCCATTTATGTCTGTCTCTGTCTCTGTCTTTGTCTCTCTCTCTCTCTCTCTCTCATAAAATTCAGAAACTGAAACGAAAAACAGGCTTGTTCTCTTTTCCAACCACCAAAAAGGCTTAATTAGGGTTTGGAATGTGGAGGTACAATGGAAGGCTCTCAACAACTCACCTCTCTCCCTAAACCCTTCACTCATGAAGAACACAAACACTCACCTCTTCAACTCCCAGACCACCAACTAGGGTTAGGGTTTCAACCCTCTCCTCTCGATCCTGATCAGATTCTCGATCCACCCCCCCAACTGATGATCTCGATCAGAAAACCGCCGATGAACAGCTTCAGAATCCGCAAATCGTCAGTCAAGAGCTTCAGAATCAGCAACAACCCATTTGCGAAGAGCTTCGAAATCAGGAAATCACCGATGAAGTGCTTCTGAATCAGCAAAACGTCAATCGAGAGCTTCAGAATCAGGAGGGAATCAATGAAGAGCTTCAGAATCTGGTTTTGGAAGAGAGGGAAAAAGTGAGCGAGAAGGGTTTGGATCGCGAAGACGATGGTGAGGGAGCAGAGAGCAAAGACGAGGAGAAGAAGGGTGATCGTGAAGTGAGCGATGATGATGCTGAGGGTATTGATGGTGGAAATGATAGTGGTGGTGGTGGTGGTGATGATGATGATGATGATGATGATGATGATGATAGGAGTGAGAATGAGAAGGAAGATGAGAATGAAAATGAGAATGTTGGAGGAGAGACTGGGTTGGTAGCGGGATCGAAGGACCGGAGCTATAGAAAATACAATTATCCATTGAAACCTGATGCCGAAGATTGTTCCTATTACATGCGAACGGGGTTGTGCAAGTTCGGATCGAATTGCAAGTTCAATCACCCTCCCAGAATGAAAAATCAGGTATACTTCAGTTCGATATTTTCTAAAATTAAAGATGAATATTGATTGATGTGTATGAGTGGGACATTGATTCGTAGGCGTTTCAGTTGTCTCTGTGGAATTTAATGGTTTTTCTCTGTTCTATATTTGATGGGTTTTAGCTGGTAAATTTGAGTTTTATTTTATTTTATTTTATTTCTTATTGGTTTTGTTTCATTGTTGATTCCTTTGTTGGGTTGTAATTAATTGTTTGTTTCTTATGTTACTGAAGGCTCCTAAGGAGAAGATCAGGGAGAAGGAAGAATATCCGGAAAGGCCGGGACAGGCTGAATGCAAGGTTATGATTATTATTGTTATGATTATACACGTGTTCATATCTAACATCACGTGGATGAAAAAGATACATTTCTTGTTGGATTTGTTATTGTCAAGGTTTTTCCTGCCGTGATCTTTCATTTGCATGTCGTATGTGATTTTTGTCGCTAATTTTGGGTATATTGAGACGCAAGCAATAGCTAGACTAACTAAAGTGAGAATCTTTATAAAGCAAAAGATTCAGTCAGTTTTTGAATTATACCTTCCCCAGAGACATAGATTTGCATCTATACTTAGTGTCTTTGTGTTGGGCTCATTGTATCATTCCTTTGTCGGAAAATATCATTTAGTTAAATTTTAGCCTAATGTGTGTTTACAATGTGGTTTCTTTATTTGAGGAATGACACGTGTAATTGATATGCAATAGTCCATGAGTAATGCTTCAAGGTTTGGTGAGGCTTGGCCCATGAGAATGGCCTATCAATTGAGCCAGTGGGCCCACAATCAGTAGGAGAAAATGCTTATGCTTCTAGCTAGCTGTCCTAGTCTATTGAGTTTGCACATATGAGCTAGCGTAATTGATAACTAATTTGTTGATAGGTGTGTATCCTGCTGAGTGTTATCCGTGTCATGAAGATAAAACTAGCCCTTCCTCTCTGTTTCCAAAAAATGACGGGGTTAATGCGGGAGTCCAGGCTAACCACAAGCTTCAGTGAAATCTACTAGTCCCTTACTGTGGCCACCAGACCAACACATCCATACATACTATCTCTGGTGAGCCATTCCGTTAGGGTCATGTGTGGGGTTGCACCATGCCTCAATGGGGGACCATGGCGTGGTGCTTCTGTTCTGCATGGGTGTCTAGAGTCAACAGTCAAGTGTCAGGTTGACTCTGGTAGGAAGCACCGCAGAATTGAAGGCCTATTCACTGGAAAAATAACTGTAGAGGCATTGGCCCTTGATACCCCAAAATAAAACCTTCTTGTGTGGCTAAGTTCCAATGTACCACAAAGGCAGTTCTGGCATCACTTGGCACCTGCTGAATAATGCCTAACATATGGCAAACTATTTTCTTTTCTTCCCCCCTCCCCCTCCTACTGTCAACAGGGTGAAACTTAATGGATCACTCTGGGTATGGTTGCATTTTTCATAATAGGAGTTTTTTCTAAAATAGTACTCTTTTTATTATCCGATCAAGTAATTTTGCATTGTTTTTTTTTCCTTTCCTAAATCAACGGTCTTGAGGATTTATGCATTTGGTCAATTTATAGTAGTAGTATGCAATATATATGTGAGAAAACTCCCTCCCTCTTCACTTCTCTGGTGGCTTGAAATTCTGTGTGAAATATTAGGCTCTATAATCCATTTTAGCTGTGGAAGGCCATTTCCTCCAGTGATTTGGGCCCGAATTTATGTAAAAAATACATGTCTATAATTTTGTTAAATTGTTTTCTCAAATTATTTGTCTTTCTGATGTTTGAATAAAGTGTTGGAAATCTGCAAACATTGGTGTCAGTCAGATCCATTGATCGAGAGCCATATTTGTTCAAGATTTTCGTAAGAACCTTTGGACCCAGGGAAAATCTTTGTGGCACACTTTTTTTGGTCCTCGCAAGAAATTTTGTGCAATAGATTTAGCATCCACAAACTTTTGATAGTAATCTATGCTCTCTAATGCAAAACAATCACATCTTGATTTTGGGTAAATTGATGTTGTCATTTGATGCATTGCTTATATGTTACTAGTTAAATCCAATATTAATGTAACACAGTTCTTGAAGTCATATAAGAAATGAAAAACTGGTTCTTGCATTGTTTAAACTGTCAACAGTGTCAATTCCCCAACGTGAGTTTTTATTATTGTGAAGTATCACATATTTGAATACAGTTATCGTTATTTATGAAATATGTTTCTATCTAACGAAGACTGTTGGATTTAATGAAGACATCAAGGAAAAAAGAGTTTTTCGAAAGATTTTCCATCACTTAGTGATGAAGATATGATCATGAAAGCATTATTGTATGTAATAATATTCCTACATGTGCTGGCCCAGAACTTAAAAGAACGAGGGGGTTTAGAGGTTCTTCCAAGCTTTTAAATGAGTAGGTCTTCAAGTTTACTGCAATTCATAGTGCTAAGTCATGGTAATTCAAAGTGAATATCTTGTTATTTTGCTCCTGCTTTCCTTGTTTTCCCAAAGCTTATCCATTTATCTTTCAGAAGGGTAAAGTTTCTGATATGTGGCTATCGGATGACACTGACATTCGCTTGACCTTGCTGTATTATTATCTGTTTGGTTGAGTAGTATATGCATGGACTACTGTTTTTACTAATATCAATCTCACTGTGTTATAATCCTTATCTTGAGTTGGTTGCAGTATTATCTGCGGTCTGGAGGGTGTAAGTATGGAAAAGCTTGTAGATACAATCACAGTAGAGGAAAAGGTCCAGTAGCTCCAGTGGCTCCAGTAGTAGAGTTCAACTTTCTGGGTCTGCCAATCCGGCCGGTATCACTTTTATACATCGTTTCAAAATTTTATTTAATACCTGTCCTTAATACCATACGAAATTTAACTTGATTCATCTCTCATGATTTCCTGGTTATATAAAGGTTATGTTTAGTAGTTTCTGTCTTTTGGAACAGTTTTCCACAAATATCCTGACAAGGTTAAAATTCATTCCAGGGAGAAAGAGAGTGCCCCTACTACATGCGCAATGGCTCCTGCAAGTATGAATCAAACTGCAGGTTTAATCACCCTGATCCAACTGCTGTGGGAGGAGGTGACACTCCTTCTGGATATGGTACTGATGGACCTGTTTCATTACAAGGTGCATCTCAACCAACTATTTCATCTTGGTCGACGCCAAGAGTGTTGAATGAGACTACTGTTCCTTTTGTTCCAGTGATGTTTTCGCCAACCCAAGGGGTTTCTTCCTCAAATCTGGAATGGAATGGTTATCAGGTATTTTGTTACTCTTATGCTACAATTTGAAGCCAAGTAACTTTCATTGCCTTGAGAAATTATTATCACCAACACTAGTATTAGTCTTCTTTTGAGTTGGGGGCTATTTCTATGGCTAATCTATTCTATGGGCCCAAACATGTAATTGAGGGGGTTGCGGATGCACCAAAAAGAGCTGTGGATATATCAGCCCCTTTCGTTATTGTTATCTGAAATATGGTATTCTCTTCATTTTCTCCTATCTTTTATGCTCTTTTTTTCTGTAATAAGCAGCCCAAGATGGTATTGCGAACACTTTATCGGAGATAACTTGAGATTCTGATTTGTTGCTATTGGGTTTTTAATTCATTTGTTTCACTTTCTTTCATCTGTATTATAGATAAATGCCAAAGACACTGGTAATTTGAACAAATTAATTGTGTTTTCCAATAAATTATTATATTTAAAATGTGATTAGAACACTGCATTTATACTATCCTTGTTAATTTGTAAGCTTGATTTAATCTACTGTTTGGAGATGGTATGATATTCAATTCTCATTTTGGACTCTATTTTTTTCCTGAGATACTTTATCAAAACTACTTTTCAAAGGCACTTGGAGCATAACTCTTGGGATGTCAATTGACACAAAGCTCTTGAGAAAATGCCCAAAAGCTTTAAACGTAGTGTATCTCTGCATGTATTTGTGGGTCACGTCCCCTAATCAACTCATCCAGTATTTGACCCTAAGGGTATGCCGTTTGAGCATGACACACGTCTTTTGAAACTCTAGAAAAGGGGGAAAAAAAGAAAGAAAGTTTGTTTGGACATGTGGGGGCTTGTCTTCATCTTCATTTATCACCCCAAAAAAGAAATACTTGGGAGTCCAAAGCACCAAGTTGCCTCCCACCAACCCCAAGTGTTCCTTGTATATTTATAATGGTTAATGAAATGAGTTAGGTTAGTACTCTATATTTACTGTGCTTTCTCCCCTTATATTAACTCTCTCTCTCTCTCTCTGTGTCTAAACTTGTCCCCATTCACTGTGTCTTGTCAAGGCACCTGTATACCCTACACCAGTAAGGAGCCTGCCTACACCACCAGCATTCCTTAACACTCCGGCTGATGCCAATTTCTATACACATCATACGCAGCCGATGCTAGTTGATGAATTTCCTGAACGACCAGGCCAACCTGAATGCAGTTATTTCTTGAAAACCGGGGACTGTAAATATAGATCTGGATGCAAGTTTCACCATCCTAAGAATCGGATGCCGAAGACAGCTGCATCTGCTCTGACTCTGAGTGACAAAGGCCTGCCACTAAGACCTGTAAGTTCATACTTACCTTCTGATTCTGGTTTCTTTTAAAGATGTAGGCTTGGTTGGGAAAACCTTTCATAGAATGCTTTCTTCCCATTTTTGGAGCACGCATTCCTGATACCATAATGATGTAGTCTACATAAATATTTCCTGAAAGAAGGAAGATTAAATATACTCCATCTAATTGGAATCCTCTTTGTCTCTTGTTGCAATTGAATTAATATACTTCAGAAAGGACATGATGGAGCGGTGGAATCAACTAGTGATATGTGTTTCCCCTTTGTACTTTCCCAAATTGGAGGAACCAAATTCCCCCTTTTTTCTGGGAATTTTTTTTCTCAAAAGGTGTTGCTAGTCTAGATAAGGTTCTTATGAAATAGCTTTCGGTTGACTTAAGTAAATTTCAATTCTAAGAAGAGCACGGAAAACTTCTTAGAAGATGCACTTTAGACATTTCTCGGAATTTTTTTTAACCCGAACACTCTTTGGACACACGTGTCCATTGCATTATTGTTACATTGCACTTAATACATCTTGTGTATGTCCTCCAAGTATCGTTGTCTTGCATTTTTTGGAAATTGCTGGCATGTATCTCGACTTCTTAGGTTCAAATAACCAGTAACTTGAAGTGAAACGGAATTGTCTGGGTGAATGTATATTAATGGGAAATCAGTTTCCCAGATAATTATAATGCTGCATTAGTGATTGGGCTACAGAGTACACCAATGTACCTGCACAAAGATACGTCTCGTCCAAAAATTGAGTACTACTGTTACCCAATGTATCCATTCATAAAAAACCGAGTTCGTTCATGTCATGAAACTTAATATTTTTCATAAATAGGATTTTTCTTTTGTCATTGCTGTGATAATTATGCGTTTTGATGTCTATTTTTACCTCAGGATCAGAACATCTGCTCGCATTACAACCGTTATGGTATTTGCAAGTTCGGACCTGCCTGTAAATTTGACCATCCAGTAAATTGTGGCCCCTCGGATTCTTCAGCATTGTCCGGACCAGACAAGCCTTCTCCTTCTGGCAACTCGGCAACAACATATGGGGCTAGAATTGTTGTTGGTGGTGACAATGGAAGTGAGGCTCTAATACAGCAGCATGTGTAAGAAGTTTTGCATAATTAGGGCATCTCTAGTCTAGTGTTTTAGGATTTTGAATTTTCTTCTTAGACATGAGAATTCTCTTTTTACTTCTCAGCTCAGCTGCCACAACCTTTTCAGAGGATGGCATGATATATTTTATCATGTGTTTTATGTAAATTGTGTCTCTCTATGTCAAGTTATGAATGGATTTGGGAAATTATCATTCTCATTGGGTTTGGCAATTGCTTTTTCAGTAATTTTTTGTTGCCTTTTTTTCATTTTTAGTAATTTAACTTTCTTTTTTAGGTCCATATTAGACTAGATTGATCCAAATTAAGAAAGACTTACAAAACAAGTTTTAAAAGATTTTTTTTTTTGGTTTTCTTTTTGTTTCAAGTAAGCCTTTTTTTTTGGGAAGGTGATTTTTTTACTATTTCGATCCTGAACCTAGAAAGTAATTTTTTGACATAATTTAAAAAAATTCACTAAAAACAATATAGTTGAAAAACAAGAAGTTAATGTTTTGGCTATTTGATGGTTTTAAAGTATGGTCTACACTATTTATCACGTGACGCTCATTATGTTATTGTCTAAAAAGCGTCTAAAAAGCAACACTTTTACAAAAGTGTTGAATCTTACTATTTTAATCAATAAAAATAAAATTAGGACACCAAATAAACTTGTCCCAAGATATTGATTTTCCACTCATCTCATCTTGCCTGTCTCAGTTATACCCTGCATAGTAACCTTGGCTGACCCACATTTGAGGCTATAATAACGAACAAAAGCCATGTTGATTCCAAGATTTTTAACATTTTTATTGCTGTGATTCTTCCAACTGTAACATGTCCAAGTAATCCATTGAGTTCCATGAAACATTGATCAGTTAGGTATTTCAAACAACTCAGAAGGCAACAAAAATTGAACTACAATTGCATCTCTTCAGACTACTTTACATAGGCCATGTTTTCCACAATATTTCTTCAGGGACACAAATCTCCCTTCGAAGTCTAATGCTAGTTTCCGTTTCCTCAAACAACAAACTATTTTCTTTGTGCATCGGTAAAAAAAAAATGCTTTTTGGGAGAGATTATTTCACCAATTGAGTCACAGGTATCTAACATATTCATGCCTAACTATTTTTCACAAAGTGGTGACCAAATGTATAACTTGTACAAATCTTTTCATTTTCCAAGTAGATCCAATCCATTCATTTGTAGAGCTATTTACTCTATCGCAGACATTTTTGGAACCCCTCTAACGGGCATCAAACAAAAACATGATTCCAGTACCCCATGTTTCCCTACCGCAGCAAAGGTGGTCCCACGCACAATATTGAATCGATGCAAGAGCCCCAAAACCATCACATCCTTCATCCAAAGGGATGTTGTCACAACACAATGGAAGAGAAGAGAAGAAATCAAGAGAGAGAGAGAGAGAGAGAGAGTAGTCTGCACATATATGTTTATAGATTACTGATGTTTCTGCTTATAATCAAGAAGTCAAGTCCTGACAATCGCAGAAAAAACTCTAATCCCATCAAGAAACAATTTGTTTTCTTGTCCATTGCTTTCCTCTCTTTCATTCACAAAGTATAAGAAAAGCACAGGGAACAAATAAGTTTTTTTTTTTTTTTTTTAAAAAAAAAAGGGCAAATAGAGAAAAATGCACTAATCACCAGCCATTCTTTGCTCCATCAGTTTGCCAGGTGCAAAGATACTGGCCCCCACAGGGACTCCCCCACCAACTCTCTCCCTAATGTTGTGTTTGGTTGGGGGATTTGGGGAGGGATTTGGAAAGGGAAATGGAAAAGGTAAGTGAAATGTGAATAAAATATGTATATATTTCACATAGTTTCACACACCTTTTCCCTTTCCTTTTCTAAATCCCTCCCCAAATCCCCCAACCAAACACACCATAAAGCAAATTGCACTCTTCCAAATCCTCTGAAGGCATTGTGGGTTCACCCACAACAAAACCACCTCTTCTGCATTTATAATTAAAATATATATATATATATTAACCTTTGAAGGGTTTTTACTAGATGAGAAAGTAAGGCAACTGAAGAGACGGATGGCCACTAGAATTTTACCAGGCCACAACTACAATATGTCATACCTTCGGTTGATAGGTCTCATTTTTTCTGTATGAATTATTGTTTCTTCGTGGTGACACAACTGGCCCAGAAGTGCCAGTAGTCCTCTTTTCATCTCTGGCTTTATTGAATATGACTGTAAATCCTTCGGCAGAGGCAGGGTTGTTCACGTCCCAATCGCCAAATTTTGGCAATGGCCTACCTTTATCCCGCTGCAAATGAAAATGTTAACTACAAGAAAGAAATTTCAACTTAAATGGACAAACTGAGATGCATTCATAGGTTCATTTTATTTGTTTTTTTGGGATAATGAGATGAGTTCATAGGTTCATAGCCGTAATTTTTATTATTTTTTGTTGTTGAAGAGAACAGTTCATTAATTGGAAGCTGTGTCCCACAAATGAAAGATTATGATAAAAATAAAATATGTAAGAAGTAATCAGCAAACTCTAGTCAAGCACATAATCAAACAGTGACTGCAGTAGTACTTAATATTGTAATGTCAATACGATGCATAAACATAAGTCATACTATCCTCACAAGTGAAAAGTCTGAACTCAACTACTATAATCGTCTTTCAAACAATACACTTTTCTTTCTCCCCCACCCACCTCTCCCCTACTCCAGCTTTAACAGACAAAAATGTATTTTTACGACATTGATATGCACTATGCACTACTCTCATCCCACTTTTCATTACATATTTTGCCGTCAAAGGTACAATTTGAGGAAGTTATTTTCCACAACTGGTGGAGTAAGTCAAGAAAACTAATATATCTAGATAATTTGTGAAATACATTGTAGATCAATAATGCTACCAATGGCATGCTTAGTGTAATTGCAGCATTAGCTTTTCACCTTACCACCCAAAAAAAAAAAAATGAAGAAAAATAAAAAATAGTGATCCGAGTAGTATACGAAATACACTGTAGATCAATCATGCTATCAATATCATGCTTAGTGTTTTATATTTCACATCACTTGTCTAAGTCAATGAAAAGATGACACTTGTGGTAGGCATGCAGCCATACATGAGCAGAGTTTGTTTTTATATGATAACTAAAATTGGAGGCCCACACGCTGAGTGTGCCAAATTAATAAGAGAATGCATCACGAGAAGGCGTAGATTTGATGCAGGGAGTCCGCTAAAAGTGAAGAATCATCATATCAAGATTCAAAAACTATGAACTGGGCAGTTCGAAAAGTGGAGAGTCCACAAGGATTAAAAACTTCAAATTGAGACAGTTGAGAGTAAGTGTCCATAAAGATATAAAAACTATAAACTGGAGCAGTTTTTGAGGGTATTATTAAGTGGAGTTGGTTATGACAAACAGTGGTCAGTAAGACGAGGAGTTTATCACTGAATTAGGAATTTAATTTTACATTGTTTTACCCTTTCAGCTAATTAAGAAGAACCCTTGTTAGACATCAAATAAGTAGCTCTTTTGGATAACAAGAAGGCAATACACAACTTCAAAAAAGTGTCCACACCAAATTAAGCTAAACAAAAAAATACTTGATTAATCACCATGTTAACAGTATATGGAGCATGTATAAGAAACCACCTTCAAAATTATTATTAAAAAAAAAAAACACATTTGAACACCCAACTATTACCCAATATAAATAAATAAAATTAAAACTCTATTGAACAAATTCCAAAACCAACTTCCCACTATTTTCACCCCCCAAAAAAAGAAAAAAGTATCCATAGATTACCCAAAAATGTGTTTGGTTTCAATTTTCTGGAAATTGAGTTTTTTGTGTTTTAAGCAATTTTTTTATTTTTTAGATGCACCTTCCTTAGATGTATTTAAAAAGTAAAATATTTGTAAATCTGTTTATTTAAAAATCAATAAATACACAAGAATACGAAAAATATATTGAATTTTTTTTTTTTTTTTTTGTATTTTTGATATTTTGTGAATTTTTTAAAGATTTTTTTTTTTCCCACAAATATTATACTTTTTAAGTGTATTTATGTTAGGTGTATTTAAAAATTAAAAAAATTACTTAAAATTAAAAAAAATAAACATGAAAAATAAAAAAAGTTCAATTTTCTGAAAAGCGTATGAAACCAACCAAGCTAAAGGCCCTGCATTCACAATTTTCACAATACTAAGGTGAGATTATTATTATAAATTAATAAATGAAAATCTCTAGACAATATGTGGATATTCATTGGCACGTTTAATCATGAATTCGCCAAGTCTTTGTTCATGTTTACACATACATGTCTATATACATACATATTCATACCTACAAACAAAATCAAATACAGAAATCGAAAAACATAAAAAGTGAAGGCAAATGGGGAATAAGAGGACCGTATTCGTACCGAGGCCATGAATGAAGTATGAAAGATCGCAGTAGGTTTGGCACAACCACAGATGGAAGACAGAAACAGGAATTGCAGTTATCCTATTTTAAAGATAAAAAGCGTAAATTGATAAAATATAAATTAATTTGATAAAAATAAATATTAAAATTTTATTTTTGATATTTTTAAAAATTATTTTTACCTAGCAAAGATAAAATTATATAAAAATAGTAAATCTTTTACATTTTTAACTTTTTTATTTTTGTATGTGCTTGGATGATAATCATGTAATGATTGATTATTTTTGTTAATATTTTTGAATGGTTATCATGTAATAGAGGGTTCTATTTGTTGTTAATAGATATTTTTTTTATGATTATCATATAATGGATGATTATTTAGTTTTTAATGTGTAATTAATATATTTAATATATAAAATATTTTTATTTTTTGGATTAATGGATTGGTTTAATAATGACATCAAAATTGTCGCCATATTTGATTTTTGAAAAAATAAAAACTAATTTAAAAAAAATCAATATAAAAAAAAAATACTTATACCCTCCCAAAAGATAAAATCATATAAAAATGATGTGTTTTTAATTTTTTTTACCAATTTAATTTTTAGTTTCTTAGAAATGTGTTTTGAAAATAGATTCTGAAAACCAAACTAAACAAAACTTTATAATAAAGAAAGTTCCAACATTAGTCATTAAAAAAAAAAAGGGAAAATCGGTTTAAGGTCCCTATCCAACTTTTAGTAATGGATTAGGTCCACAATGTGTTCTTTTGTATAGCCTAAGGTCCCTCAATGTTATTTTAGAGTGTAAAATACCTGTCTTACCCTTGTTTATAATATACGTTGTTTTGAATTTGGCAGCTAAAGATCATATTGATATTTTGTGGAAGATTACGTGAGGATGAACTTGACGATTCAGATTTTTGTGGAGATTTTCTAGGTTTTTGTAGGTGTTGAAATCATGTTCGTTGTTTGTAGGTGTTGAAATCCTGTACGAGTTGAAATCATGTTCGTTGTTTGTAGGTGTTGATCGATCATGTAGGAGTTGAAATCTGGTTCATTGTGTTTGATTTGATTTCATGTGGAGTTGAATTAGATAAGTTTTCAATTTTTATTTGATTTGATCGTGTAGGTGTTGAATTAGGTTTTTGTTTTTTGTTTTGATCAATGTGAGAGAGACGAACTCAGTGTAGTTTTTTTTTATTTTTGAAGTTAATTTTTCATTATCTGTTATTGATGAATTTTCGATGGAGTTGATTTTGATTTTTGGAGTTGCTTTTTCATTCTCTGTCAACATGCTTATGAGTTGCTTTTTGGTGCTCTGTTTTTCTGCGTTTTTGTGCTCTTTTTTTGTTCACTTTGCATTTTTTGTGTAGTACAGAGAAAATTGCAGGTTTGTTACTATAATTGAACTCAAATCACAGAGAAAATTGTAAGCTTGTAGTGCAGTGAAAATCACAGAGAAAATTGTAAGTAGGCAGAGAAATTTACAGACGTAGCAATAGAGTAGTAAGTGTTTTGTTTTTTTTTTTAAATTTTTTGAATTGAATGTTTTGTGAACATAACAGATCTTCTCTGTGATTTTTTATGTGCTTGTGTTTAATATATTTTTGTCTCTTGATGTTAATGTGTTTTTGTTTTTGTTATATTGAAAGTGAATATAAGTTCACAAATTTCTCTGGACTTTTTTTGTAGTCCAGAGAAAATCATATGATTGTATTACAAATGATAAGTATTACAAATTTCTCTGGACTATATGTTGTGTTTTTATGTGTTTTTATATGTTTGCACTTTCTCAAGTTTTCTGATATGTTTTCTTTCTTTCATTTTTTTTTTTTGCACTATTCATGTTTCTGGACTTTTCTTTGTAGTATAGAGAAAATCGTAGGTTTGTTATTATAATCCAATGAAAATGACAGACAAAATGTTAAGCTTGTAGTTGAGTGAAAATTATCCTTGAAGTTGGTGTCTTGATGTTGATGCTTATTGCTTCTTCAACTTGGACTTGTTTTTTTTGTGGTGTTCTAGTGCTGCTACTGCGTTTTGATCTAAGATCATAAGACGCAGACACAGAGACTTTTGGTTTCTTTTTCGGGGTTTGTGGGGTTGTGCTGCTTCTACGCTTTGCCATTTCTATAGAATGAAAACATAAACATTAAATCCCAGAGAAAATTACAAGGTAGCAACATAAACATGACAGAGAAAATTACACAACAGAGAAATTTTGAGGAAATGGAGCATTGAACAAAATAAACATGCCAGAGAAAATTAGACACAAGACATAAACATAATGTGGCCAGAGAAAATTATAAATGCCAGAGAAAATTAGCCACACCAATAGAGTAGTAAGCCACAGATAATTTGCTTGAGAAAATAATGAAGAAACATAAACATGCCAGATAAAATTACACAATAGAGAAACACAAATGTAGCAAGCCAGAGAAATTTACAAAAACAAGAACACAAGAAGCTTTAATAAGAAGCTCCAAATGCACAGAAAGCAATTCAATTTTGACAGTTGGAAGGAAAGCAACTCGTCATCAGTTGGAAGCAAAGAAATTCTGGACTTCCAAAGAATTTCTTTGGATTCAACCCAGAGAAAATTCAAATTTCTCTGGTCCAAAAGTTCTCTAGAACGATAAAACTCTGATTTGATCAATTTGTTTTTGGTTTTGCTGCTGCTGATTCAATCACAATTTCCTGCACAAACAAATTAATAGTTCTTCTATGAGTTTGTGATAGATTTTCTTTAAACTTAATGCTATGAATTTCTCTGGATCACTTTAAGCCTTCCTCTACTGCTGCCTCTTCCTCAAGCTTCTTTTTCCAATATTCTTCAAGTAGGAGTCCAAATATTGCTTTTCCGGAAACAACTCCAATTCTACTAAACCAAAAAAATCAAAAGACGTTATATTCAACACTCAGAGAAATTTTGAACCTGAAGATGTTATATTCAACACTGGATATATATATGTGCTGACATTGTATATATATATGTATGTATCATATATATATATATGTTTGCAACCATATATAAGATAACTAAGGCCTCGTTTGGGGACTGGCTATTTTAGCCAAAAAGCCAAAAAGCCAACTAAAACTAGTCACATCACCTCTCTACTTTTTTGCATATCTTTTCGTAAAAAGCCAAAAAGTTACTAAAATAGCCTGTTCCCAAACGAGGCCTAAGAGTGACTGTTTGATTATGGTTGCAAATGGTCTTAATTGATTAATTATCATATATATACTAGTCAAGACAGTAAGCAATAGATTGTATATATATATATATGCATCATATATATATTTATACATCTATCAACTCCACTCCACTTTGTTTGTTTACTCAGAAAATCAAATTTGCCAAACTTAGTGCTTTTGTTTTGCTGAATTTGTTTTCGTACTCGCCGGAAAATACCCAACACCAGTACCAGCATCACAAAGGAGAATATCCAGTAGACAGGTCAAAAAATCAACTCATCTGAAGATGAACAGACGTAGGGTATTTTGGTCCAAGAAATTGATAAAATGCGCGGGTATTTTGGTTAGAGACCTGAGGCAGTATTACATTTTTTAATGTCCTTTATGCAGAAAATTGTTATTATTAGGGAGCTTAAAAAAAAAACCCCCCAAAAAAAAGCCATTAAATTTCAAACAATATACAAGTTTAACCAACACAAAATAAAAATGATGAAACTAATTTAAAAATAAATAAATATCAAAAAAAGAAAAATACTTATACCCTTCCAAAAGATAAAATTATATAAAAATGATGTGTTTTTAATTTTTTCACCAATTTAATTTTTAGTTTCTTAGAATTTTTTTTTGAAAATAGATTCTGAAAACCAAACTAAACAAAACTTTATAATCAAGAAAGTTCAAACATTAATCATTAAAAAAAAGGCCATTATATTTCAAACAATATACAAGTTTAACCAACACAAAATAAAAATGATGAAACTAATTTTAAAAAAAATAAATATCAAAAAAAAAAAAATACTTATACCCTCCTAAAAGATAAAATTATATAAAAATGATGTGCTTTTAATTTTTTTCACCAATTTAATTTTTAGTTTCTTAGAATTTTTTCTTTTTTGAAAATAGATTCTAAAAACCGAACTAAACAAAACTTTATAATCAAGAAAGTTCCAACATTAGTCATTAAAAAAAAAGGCCATTACATTTCAAACAATATATAAGTTTAACTAATACAAAATAAGTTATATGACGTCTTTGCCTTGAAATAGATCGTTTGCAAATGAAACAAATTTTTTTTTTTAATCTTTATATGGAACAACATTCAAAATTTAGAGTTAAATGTATCACAATTAAAAAGTCAGAGACTAAAATGACATAAGTTTCAAACTATAAAGACTATTAGTACAATTTACCCAGTTATAAATTAATTATGAATGAAGGATCGTCAAATGTTTGAGTGGTTTGGGATGGTTTTCATTTGTTAGTTGGTTAAAAAATATTCTTAAATAATTATTAAATATTTACATAATATATAACACTAATTTGTATAATATTATTCATATGGAGAATTTTAATATATACCCCTTTAAAAATGGTGTACCGTCTACACCCTTAGTTATGTTATTTTCTTTTTTAGTCATGACCAATTTTTTTCTTTAGTTATGATATTGTTTTAATTATAACTCTCATGAGTTCTTTAATTATGACTCATGTTGTGTTTAATTATAATATTTTTTTTATTGTTATTTTTAGTTATGACAAAAAAAATTGAAATTATACAATTTTTCTTTTTAATTATAAAGTGCATATAGTGCACACCCTTTGAAGGGTGTGCATATAACACAAACTAATTTTACATAATATTTTTTATATATATAACTACTAATTAATAAGAAATTTCATATTTTAAATCTCTCACACTCATTTTTTACTTTTATTTTATTAGAGATTAAAAAAAATATATGTATTAACTATAGCGGAAATGAGCAATTTCAAAGATGGATTGTAAATTCCAAAGATTAATTTGTAGTTAGCGGATAGATCGGAGTAGATTGGTGCAGATCGGTGCTATTTTAGCGAATTTGATGGTATTTTACACAACCCTATCCCCTGCTACCTTACACTTGTTCTACCTTACACTTGTTCTACATTTTTTTTTGGGGGCTAAATTACACTTCACCTCCTCCAAAAAAAAACTACAATTAATCTCACATTCCTACATAAAATTACATTGACTTTTCTTTTAGTATGTATGACAAACCACTAAAATTAATACTGATGGTGAGTAAACACTGAAATAAGAGTAGTGCTATTCTACCCAAAATATTAGATTTACTTTTCAAGTTCAATGATCAACCAACCAATCATTCTCCTGTATTATTTATCTCTTTCATATCTTCTCAATTATCAATCAATTATTCTACTTACACATCACTAAATCTTGAAAGTGCGCCTAAAAGTAGGCTTATATACAATTTTTTTTGAAAGAAATAGACAAATATATATATTTTAGTTGAAAATAGGTGCCAATGTTACTTTTTTTATTTTATTAATATGATTAACGAATATTTATGAAAAAAGATCTAACTATTATGTGAATTATTAAAACGGAAAATTTGGCCAAAACCCCTTCATTAGGGTGAAAATGACAATCCATATGTTTTTGCTTCATAAACCCACTCACTTAGAGGGGAATTCTTGATGGAGGACACACATATATATATATATATATATATTTTTGTTGACAAACTTGTGCTTTCATATATATCGTTGCTTGTTGCCTTTTCTGTGATCAGTGTCGTTGCTTGTTGCTTCAGCTATGATTTGGAATTGAGCTACCCACTCAGACCAGCCCTTCCCGAGAAGAGCCAAAAGCGAAGGAGTTTTCGTAAGTAAGAAGAAAATTAATGATTTGTGAAACATATTATTGACAGAGATTTGAATCAAATTTGTGAGTGTGATTGTCGTTCTTTTCCTATCGTTCTTTTCCTTTATCAATCGTATTCCAATTTGTAGTAGTGAGAGATTTATCGAATTCCAAAGCAAGAGAATCCCGTCAAGTTGCAAATCTTCATTCAATTCAATTCAATTCTATCTGAGTTGTTTGTTGATTGTTGTTGATTTGTTTGTGAATTCATAGTGAAGGAACTTTTAGAGCTTCCTTTTATTCATACTCTGTTTTTTGTTACTGATGCACTGCTGTTACTCTAGTAGTCAGTGACATATTACTGCTAATCGGAGTAACATTTTATAGTTAAACAGAATAAAATTTTATTATTTACGTCAATTTCGATGATCAATTTTTTTAAAAGAATTTTATAGTCAATCTGGATCTTGCTTGATAAATCTTGATGTGAGGATTCTAAAAATATTAATTTTATTAAAAATTGATATTTAGATCAGAAGTTAAATTATTTTAAAGTTTAAAATATTAAATTACTCGCTAAGAATATTTTGTTTATAGGGGTATGTATTGGACTTTTCAAGAAATTTTTTTTGTGTTTGTCCGTAATGTATTAAAGTTTTATTATGAGGAGGCTTTGGCCAAATTCCTCAATTAAAACCTCAAGAAAACTTAATGTAATTATGTCAAAAATGTGGAGCTATTTTTTATTTTATTTTATTTTATTTCAAATCTTAAGGGAGGTGAGTATAATTTTTATATATAGATATATATTATACTAACCTTTATGAAATTTAGAAAAATTGGAGTAAAAAGTTTGATATAATTATAATAAGCTCCCTTAAGATTTTAATTTTTATAACAATTAATTCTCAATTTTATTAGTAATTCGTTATTTATTTTTTTATTTTTTATTTTTGTCAACAATCTAGGTAGTTAGATTTGTTAGTTTGTTAGTAAGTGTGTACCACTTAAAGGGTCGCTGCTCCATCAATTTGAACCCTTGACATGTCCTTAATGCACCTTAAGGTGCAACTACATGTCAACTTGGCACAAGGGGCCTTGGCAATTAGTTAGTTATATATATATATATATAAATGATGTTATTATATATTTTACACAAATCTATATTTTAATTTGTTTATCATTACGGTTTTACACCATCTAGATTAATTCAAGTACATTTAACTTTACTAAAAGAGATATTAGCATAATTTGCTAAAATTGTAACACTTATATCTTGGACCACTTATCAATCAGTCCTATTAAATAGATTTATTTATCTATATAAATTTATCATTACAAATTTATTCATAAAAATAAGAGAAACTAACAAATTTACACTTGATAAATTTATTAATATGATTTAATGGATAATAAGTCCCAAAAGTAAAACTTATTGATAATTTACCATATTTTCTCTAAACTTCAAAAGTGTTTACTAGCATTTCCCTTTTTCATTTTTGTCCAATTCCCTTTTAATTGAAAATTTAACAAAAAGTAATAAATTTTAACCTATTAAGTTTTTAACTTAATTGATTTTCATTGCATACATTAAATTTTAAATATTGAATCGAATAATTAACCTCAGTTATAAATTTTGTTGATGAAGAAGCACTACAAAAAGGGTGACATGAAAAAATCTCTTATATATTCGAGTAAGGAAAAATATATTCTATACTTGTACCTGACCTACCGATATAATAATAAAACAAATAATAATATTGCAAGTTTAATTTTATCCATCCATGTATGTGTATACATATGTAGTATGTATACAGTATATTATTATGAATAATGCTTGGGACCCCCTTTTGGGGGTCACCCCCTCACCCCCTTTGCCACGTGGCGGGGGGTGATTGGAGGAGCAGGAAAAAAAAGAAAAAGAAAAAAAAAATGTAACCAATGAGAGAGAGAGGGGGTCAAAGGGGGTGGGGGGAAAAAGGGGGATGAATCATTGTTGTATTATTATTGAGTTTTTATTATACTATATATAAATATATGATCAACTTCTTATTTATTATAGATACTGCTTCTTAATTTTTGAGTTTCAATATTGTTGTAGAATTTTTAATTTTGTGTAATTGGGTAGAGTTAGAGTGGGGATTATATTTGCGAGTTTAGAGTTTAGGGCAAAGAGGGATTTTTGCAGAGCAGGAGCTAAGGTGGGATAGAGGGCCCAACCCATACCTCACAAGATGCCATTCTTAATGTTGTGTTTGGTTAGAAGATTTGAGGAGGGATTTGAAAAGAGAAATGAAAAAAGAAAGTGAAATATGAATAAAATATATCTATATTTCATCTAATTTCATACACATTTTTCATTTTTCTTTCCAAATCTTTCTCTAAATCCTCCAACTAAATACAGCGTAAAGAGACAACTAAAAGGAAAAGGCTACACAACTCTCTATCAAGAGATGCTTCTAGAGAAAAATGAGTTAGACAACAAAGAAGAACAAAAACCCTATGGCCATGAGGAGTAGGCCGAAGAGTACAAACACACAAATAAAACAAACAAGCAATCCCAAACCAAACAGAAACATTCTCATTATTTAGGCAGATAATAAAGAATTCAAGAAACTATACAACAAACAAAGAGCCATAAGCCCCAAACTCCTACTCCTTATTTTATTATAGAGCTTTTAAGGCAAGACTTCTTTGGCTTAATTGAAAGATGGGCTGTATTTTTTGCCACTCACATGCTTTAGATTTTGAATTTTCCTTCGTTATTGGCACTAGTAAAAGCCAGATACAAAAAACAATTTCACATCCAAATACTATATATAAATTAAATGAAATCAAATAAACAAGTGAAACTATATATAAATTAAATGAAATCAAATAAACAAGTGAAAACGATACACCTTTTGAAAACACATTGTTGGAATTTACCAACCGTCATCCGGAAGGTAGTCACAGATGGCCAAAAGGTCGCTAGAAGTCACCCTCAAACTCGTGAGGAAAGAAAATAGAGAAACTATTTTGAAAACAACTGAAACCCTTTTTTTTTTTTTTTAAATTTCTAAAAATCAATTTCACTTTTTAAAAAATGAAAACAATACATTAAATAAGTTATTGTTTTTAATTTAAAAAAGAAAAAACAAGAATAGAAGGAAATAGAAAAGAACTACAAAAGTAGATAGTATAGCTTGATTTAACTACAAAATAACATTACAATTACCATTATTTTTATATCATATTTTGTTTATTATTTTATGTAAAACATTCACGGTTATTAATATAATGGGAACAAAAATAATTGGCCCAAATGGAAGAAGAGAGTAAAGAATTCAAGTTCATCCAAATGTGCCAACTTTGCTTAAAAACAGCTTGATTAAAGCAACATATCCCTAAAACTCAAACCATCCAAAGAGGTTTAGGTGAACATACAGTGAAAAATACGGTGTACCAAAGCAAAAACTGACCGGTCAAGGAGAGAGAGAGAGTGAGAGAGAATCATTGTACTGGGCATAAGAATTAGACTGTGAACCCAAACCAGAAGCAAAAGGACTCGTGAAATCATCCCCAACAATAGGAAAAGCATTTCTAAAAATACTTTAAACCAACTGTACAGCCAGAAGCAAAAAACAACTCAAATTTGTGCTTCATACCTTTGTGAAATTAGTGGGATTCGAAATTCATTCTGTAGCAGTCCCAATCCAGAACATGTTTGCAGCAGAGATGCAGATTCCAGTGCTTCAGCCACGGTCCTGAAAGTTGAAAGTCACCTGCCAATAAATTACTATGTTGGGCTTTACAACAAAACATACTTCATGTGCTGCTACTGCCATCAGGGGAACGAAATCTGGTCATCTGAGTAAGATAGGTTTTCGATTCACAAAATCATAACATGATGTTCTACCAGGCAGGAAATTCAAAATTACAGAGGGGATAGATAAACTAAGCAAGCAAAAAGCAAACAAAATCCATATTCATTGCAAGTCGATAAGAATCAAATACATTAACTCCACCATTCTCCCAAAACCATCTATACATGTGCAGGCATGTTGGCTACCAATAATTTAAAAAAAAAAAATAGGGTTCAAGCTCAGTTTCACAATCTTTTTACAGGGTTGGAACCATTGCCATCCTTTCCCATAAAATATAAGTTGATAATTAGACCTCAACATTAGCTTTGTTCCCAGCAAGGATGAGGGAGATCTCGAGCCCACGACTAAATGCTTGATTGAAGAGTAAGCGAGACTGGAAGGTGGAAACAAATGGGAACCAAGACAACACAGCGATGGGCGCAAAAATGATCATACCCATCCCGGCATCATACATTCTCGCAAACTCCCGCACTGAATCCCATAAGCCTAGGCTTCTTACTATTCTCTTCCATGTAATCGCCAGCTGCATCAGCACAAAAAGAAAAAAAAAGGTTTAGAGGATATCAGGAAAGAGCAGTTGCAAAGAATACAAGTACACAGTTTTCACCAAGATATGTTTTTCTTTTGATTTTTCCCCCCTCTTCTCTAAACCCAAGTTTAGTTCAAAATTGCCTCATTCAACGAAAGCAATATGTCCCACCAAAGGGATCACCATCCGAATTGACTGCTCTTTCATGAGAATGTGCCAAAGCAATGAGAGCAAGCCCAATTACAAATAAATGAAATTACCAACCCAACCTATGTATATACAACAATCCAAGCACACAAAAATAGCAATACGTTGCTCCAAAACCAACTATATGAGCTAGATTCCTACAAACATCTAATTTAAGGTCATTTTACTTCAAGGTGAACATGAATCCAACATCCTCTAGTCTGGTAGAGTAATTAATAAACTAAGTAACATGGTGAAGTTATACCACATTTTTTAAGTCCCATTAGCTGCTAAATTAACATGGTGAATTCGTCATCCCTTTCTCCCAAACATGCAAGGATTGTCTCTTATTTGCTCACTTTCGGGAAAGTATAATAATTTCAATCCACTCAAAAAGTATCTCTCTATACTTCTCACAAAGATTCAGACTACTTGCAAATTAGCACACAAAAAAGAGAGTTAATCTATGCTATTAACTTACACATAAAATGGTCCATCCAGTAGGAATAAACGCGAGAATGCTAGCGAACAAGTCTGGAATTGAAAGGTTTGTAAAGGCAACAACGAGGCAAAGAGCTACAATGAGTCCCAAGGATGTAACTCCTTGCAAAAACCGAATCATTAGCTGGAAGTTGGTTGATTTCTTTGGGCTATATGTGAAGATCTGTGAAGTCATAGAATATTGAACACAACATGAGTTTTACAGCACAACTCAAGCAACCATATGATTCATGCTCCATAAAAAATAAAAGTTTGAGAACAAAATGAAAAGAAAGAAAAAGACAATCTTAAAGAAGAAAGGATTCCAACCTTGAATATCATAACAATTCCGACCAGTACAATCCAAGAAAAGCCATAAAGCTGGACAATAATAGCAAATGTCAAGATCATGAAGAAGCAAGGCTAAAAATCAATGCACATAGACTCTGCAACTCGAATTATCTGTATCTTATATTTGTAGGTTAAAAGAAAAAACAATATTGTAGTCCTGAGAGTGTTTACTTTCAGCAATAAGAGCTTAAAACAAAATGTTGGCTTCGTTTCACAAGTGAAAAAGAACTTAATCTGGAAATGAGGAACTGAATCATGGCTAGGCTACTAAATCACTCTTCATGCAGTTTTTGACTTTCTGCCTTCTGATGAAGACAATGCTATTATCTTAAACAGGTCCCAGAGGGCCACAGAAATGATAACCCAAAGCAGTTTAGGAAATTTTTTATTTATTTTTCCAAGCACGGAGATAACTGTCTAAGAAGCACAAACACTGCTACGAAGATTTCATTTTGAACACTCTGCAACATGTGTTGGACAAGTGTCCAAACATGACATTGTTTTTTTAATTTTTAGGAACTGGACAGTTACGGAACAAATGTGTCCGTCGCTTAGACACATGTAAAACACATGGCAAGTTAAAAGAAAATAAACATGGATCCAATGATTAATTGAAATGTTAGTCTTTATAATTTTAAGCTATATTTTCAAATAAAGTATAGGTGCCTGGTGCAGGTTCTACATTTAAGTGCCAGATTCATCTAATTCTCATGCCTGAGGACAAAATGACACCGCAAAATATTCCTGTTTCTTAATATTCTTCTTTTATTTTCAAGAGTGAAATGGTGTTTACAAGGTCAGATAGAGCATTACAGGTATTATATGGAAGTTTCATGCATTACTATATAGTAAACTTGAATTGTTAATCATGCTTGCAGTTGTTGAGCAAATGTCCAACTATGTACATGTCTAATACATATCCCATAAGACCAAACCCTTACCAACTATGTACATGTCTAATACATATCCCATAAGACCAAACCCTTACCGAATTGTTGTGTGTCTAAAATGGATACATCACGCAATTATTAGAGTTCATCTCAACATAGATTTTAAGAACTCTTAAATCTAAAACCTTTGATTTGTTTGTCAATAGAGCCATTTTAAAAAAGGGACAAACTTCACATTATCCTTGTGTGGTATAGGCCATGGTCACATAACCCCTCTTATCATTTGGAAAAATCACTCAACCCCCTTTGGGCTGTGGACTAAAACGCATCGTCACAATTTCCATCCAAGTTAACTGAAAGCTCATTACACACATCTATGAGTTGAAAAGCCTAGCTCACACTTCTTCTTAAAACCCAAGTATTAAGGAGAGAGAAACTAGAGCCTTATAACTAGCACATATGAGGCAACTCCAGGTGATGTGAGACACATTCCAACACACCCTCCTGGACCACAACATACAGTAACCGGACAAATGGTACGTCAATCACAAGGCCAACCAAGCTCTGATATCAAATTGAAAAGCCCAACCACACTACTTAAAAATTCAGGCATTAAGGAGAGGGAAACTGGAGCTTTATAACCAGCACAGATGGAGCAACTCCAGGCAATGTGAGACACATTCTAACACTATGTTGTGGGAACCATTTTTCTAAGACAAAAATACTCTTATTAAACTTCAAGTTTTACAAACAAAAAAAAAAGAAGCCATTTTCTTCTCTTTTTTCTATTTCTCTATCCTACTCCCTCCTCCCCCTCACTCTATTTTGTTCTTCCCTTAGTTGCACGAAGCGGGAGCGGGAGCGGGAGCGGGGGAACGTGGCCACTTAGAGGAGTCGTAAATTAGGAGCGCTTATGTATTATTTTTATTAATTATATTTTATTTATTATAATGAATAATAAATTATGTTAAAATAAATAATAAATAAAAATTAGATGTTTTATTTTATAATTTTTTAAAGATTTTTTTTATTATATATGATTTAAATAGATTTCTTTTAAACAATTAGATGATTTATTATATGTTAAAAAGTTAAGAAATAATTGTTAAAAAAATAAATAATAAATAAAAATTATATTGTTTATAATAAATTATATTATAATTTATAATTTATAAATTATATATATATATATATATTATATGATAAATTATATCATATAAATCAATGAAAACGGAGAGGGAAAGAGAGAGAGAGAACATGATAGATCGAGAAAGGGAGAAACAAGCGACGCAACAGAGACGAAGAAAGAGAGAGAGGCAGAGACGAAGAGGAGATCGAGGGTGAGAGAAGCGAGAGAGAGAAAGAGACGAAGACCTAGGGCTTCGACGAGAGGGACGAAGACTAGGGCTGCGACGGGGAAGTCAAACGGTGAGATCGAAGTCAGCGACCAGGTACTCTCCTTTCCCTCTCAATAGTGCTCCCTTCTCGCATCAGATTCGCGTTTCCCTCTCCTCAGATTCGCAATTCTACTACGATTCTTCCTCAGAAGCGCAAAATCGCGCTTTTTCCTCAGAGTCGTCGCCATCTGAGACGATTCCTGCTACTAAGGTTCTTCCTCTATGTTGATAGGGAAATTATGTGCACATGACCTATACCAAGGAGGTAAAGTGTAATTTGCACTTATATAAATATTAGGACTTCATATCACACTTCTTTACCAACATATAGAGTGAAGAAAATATTTTTTATACTAGCATGATATAACAAAAATAAAAATATTTGCATGTAAAAAGCAGAGCAGGGATTATATTGATATCTATACATAAAAGTAAATATACATATTTATTGTAGTGCAATGTGAAAAAAGGAGCAGGTTTTTTTCATTTAGATTGTAGGGTCAAATCCCACGAAGACCAAACATCCCAAACCTTGGGGCCACTAGAGGTTTGCCCAGTCATTAACTTCAAGATCCCGGGATTAGTTGAGGTGTGCGTAAGCTGGCCCGGACATCCGGTTATCAACAACAACAACAACAAAAAAAAAGTATGGTAGTGGTGCTTGCTTTGTATTGTTAAAACAGACTATTTTACATTTTCTTTTTCTGACAGCAGACATTTTCTTGGTATTTCTAGAAGGGTGCGTAGTTACATCAGAAAGGTTTGGCTTAATAAAACAGCGTAGATGAAATGATGAATAATCACTACCAGTTCACTCCTTGATTTACAGATTAGTCAGAAAGAATTTATAAATCAAATTTAGATTAGCTCAAGTTCCAACTTCCCGAGGCAATCTTAAAAGGCTCTGCAATTCAGCAGTTACCAGTTTAACGTGTATTGCAATGCATCCTTCAAGGCTATTTATGTCAACAGATCATAATGGGATAAATCATGGGAACTTAAATTACTAATCCATAAGCAATAGGAAGTGGTAACTCCCTGGGTCAGGAGTACCTCAAATACGACTCTAGCATGGAATAATATATAAAATATGCATCATACGAGCAAGAAAAGAACCAGAGTATACCGCAAGTGATGTGTCCTTCGCCGTGACACGGAGTTTGTATACAATACCATATTGAAAAAGCAAAAACCTCAAGCTTAAAATTGTTTCAAGTATCTGGCCTCTCAATGTTTGGATATGCATCTGCAAGACAAAAAGAGTAACTCTCTTAATAAAAGCGGTTAAAAAGCAGCAAAAAGCAATAATCACAGGTCAAACTTTTGGAATGAGTTAGAAATTGAAAACCAATACTTTAAAAGATTCCCAAGGTTAACAATAATTAAGTAAAGGAAATAATGAAAGCAACACAACCACATTTGTGAAACTGAAGAAGGAATTGAGAAATGTAAAAGTTTTTTCATTCGCAACAATTTTGCTCCTTTATCAAAATTTTAGAAGTATGCCTTTAGCAGGCTTCCCATGTTTGTTTAATTTTCTGACATAATATATATATATTTATATTTTTTTTACTTACTTTTTAAAAGAAAGATTAAAATGGTCTAGCTACCTTCCCCAACCCCCTTACAACCGGAAAAAAAAAAAAAAAAAAAAAAAAAAAAAAAAAAAAAAATTGCTCAAGCTCAAGCAAGTAGAAGTTACAATGTGGTCGAATTAACACTCCTATGACTGAAAAGAGAAGGAAACAGGAAATTATGTTGGCGACTTTCTAGTATCATATATAAAAGAAACAAAAAGACAAAGAAAAAGAAAAAAAGAAAAAAAGAAAAGAGTAGTATCTCATATAAGCAACACAGTTACTGAGAACCACCTGTTCTTCGTCCCACCATGATTCCCAGCTACTTTCTCCCTTTACACCGACTCCACCTTTATACAGTAGCCAACTAGTCCAATCATCAAAATCTTCGACAGTCCTGTTCATTGCATCGAAGAATTATAAGACAAATAAGGCACGGTTAAGCCTCCAAAACCTGCACAATATAATGTTTCAAATCGGGAAAGCAGCAAAGTAGTAGTTGTACATGAGATGCAAAATTCAAAGCTACAGAGAAAATGATACATTGAACCAACAATACATAAACCACAGAAGGTTTGAGGTAGTTAAAAAAAAAGAAAAGAAGAAATGATTTAATACTTACTTTTGCCACTCAAAACCAGAGGGGTTGAAGATATAAGGAGCAAACAGCCATGAGATGACAAGGAACCAACTGCTGAGAGTCAGCAGAACGAAAGATACAGCACCACCCTCCGTGTACCCATATGCGAGGTAAACTATAAGCAGCAGTGCTACTTCGAGCCTTTGGAAAAAAAGAGTTGTAAAGCAAAGTGTTACATATCATTCATAAAATCCCCATCCCCTCCCTACAAAAATAATTAGTACGAGAAAATTCAATCATTCATTTTGATCAAATATACACTCACGCCTTGACGAAATGACTTCTTGAATAAAGCCTGTAATTATCAGCAAACTTGATGTGACGTACAACAAAGCCTCTGCCTGTTGCTCTGTACTGTAGGTGATATTTCACAAAGCATATGTAATCAATTAATTGTGCCCTAAAAACTGTATATATATATATATATAAGCATCCTAATTTCAAACAACAGATGGGGATAGCATACTTTTGCACCACCATGGAGGATAGTACGTCCAAAATAATGAGTTCTAGTTCCTAATGAGAATGTGAAAAAGACAGAACATAGCTGAAGCTGCATTGTAATGAAGCTGAAAATCGCCTGTAAAATATAGCATGGAAGATGATCAAAATGATGAAATATTGCACTAGGTAATGAGAATATATTCAGCCCGATAAAACTTCAATCAGAGTATAATAACTAAGATGACAGAAAAATTTAGATTTTGTCGATGAATATGACATATTTAGAGGAAATATGATCTTGACTTGTCAAAATTAGATGGGCCAACCTGCAGCAATCCCATTTCAAGAATGAAACCCATTATCATTGGAACGGCAGTAAAAATTCCAATCTGGACCAAGAATTGAGCATTTAAAACTGCATTCAGTGCAGTATTACCCAGCATTTTAGCTGTCTTTGAAATTCCTTCATCAAGACCAGAGAAAGCCTGAAAGATTTAGAAGCAAATCACTAAAGGTTAAATATCTGAACGGGGAAAAGTGCTAGCTATTACCGAACTAAAAAAAAAATCCTACAGTTGTCCATCCAATCAAACAGGCTGATATGACAGTAAAGCAATTAGAAACCTAAACAACAGATTCAATTGAAGCAGAAAGAACATACTACCCAACTACTACAGGCATAGAACAAGGTATGTTGCAGTTATTGCTGTAAACGCTTTGTTTTCCTTCAAAGAAAAAAAAACTACGAATGCATCCATCCCGTCAGGGATCATCATTTGACCAGCTCGAGGGGTGACCAAAGTACACGGAGGCAGCACAAGCCCAGCATACCATGGTCTCCAACTTTTCAAATTTTTATGACATACCAAAACCATAGTTATTAGAATGTTCCAAGGCTTTTTAACTGTTGCAGCAAACTGAAGACTTGAAAGCTTCGTTACCACCAGGTGTTCACCTAGTACAAACTGATAGTGGCATCAAGCACACCTACGCCAGTATGTCTTTTGATAACAACAATTGTTAAAATTGACAATCATAAATGTTAAATAATTAAAGTCACACGGTCTCTCATGACTTAACTTTGGAACAACTGTTGACCTAAAATCTCTATTATTAGCATCTTACGATTTGCGATTCAATTCATGATTCGATTCGCAATTTTTGCAATATCAATATGAATCTATGGGTGAATCTATTTTGGAAGTGAATTTATAGTGAATTGCACGATTCATGATTCGATTCACTTTTTACGATTTATGCAATTCTTGAAACTATTGTGTCCGATATATTTTCGACTATTTTTTTCCTCCATCTTTGTAGTTAAAATGACATAATACAACTTTTAATAGCGTTTAGTACCAAAATAACTAATACATATACATGATTTGTTGTCATTTTAGTGATCATGGAGTTTTTAATAAGTTCCAATCAGATTCAGTCAATCTAACATGTTATTAACCTTTCCTCATTTTTTTCCCTTCAAAATCATAATATATCTGCTTTAAGATTAAAATAACTTACATATTGCTATTTTATTAAATTAAATGTAGTTGAATATTACATGGGTGAGGTCAGTTATACTTTTTAAAATATTTTAGGCTTACATAATTTTGTTATTTGGTCATTATTACTTGGAAAATATGTATGCTTATTGTCTAAATATCAATATTGTTGTTAAATTGTTGTTAAGTTATTGTTACTTTGAAAATTGAGAATTTGTTTTTGTTTACTATCTTTATTAAGAATGGTTGATAAGAAATATCAAAAAAAGGGGAAAAGGTAAGATGGTGATCTTACATAGGAATCTTTGTTAACTTCTTACCGATTAAACTACGTGACCATCATTAAAAACAACATTTTCAACGATTTAAGTCTAAATATTTTATATTTATAAGATATATTTAGCATTCAAGGGTGTAGATATATTTTTCTAAGTAATATAGAAAAAGTGACCAAATCTTTACGATTTACGATTCGAATCCTAATTTGACAACTATGCCTAAAATTGTTTCAGAGCTTTGGTTTTTGGAGGTATTGGGTTAAAATCTTATGTGTGTTTGTTTACTTCATGTTTATATTTGTGGACTTCGTTGTTTGTGGTTTGCTTGCGTTCTATCCATCTGTCCATCTATCCCTCCACATGAAAGCTGAAGTTGTATGTGAGGGAGTGTGTGAGACCTGATATACATTGTTGGGCTCATTCCTTAGTAGCTTATGTTTTTAGAGAAGTTGGGACCAGTTTAACAAAGCAGGAATGTTTTGGCTTTGAATCACGATTTTTATAATAGTTGAACGAGTTTGAAAAACTCATGGAGGATCATAGAGAAGAGTCTAGACACCAGTGAGCAGGCATGTTGAGCATATGAATAGGTAATCTACACCCTCTCTACCAGCTGAAGCTTCGGGGCAACTGTGGTCACCAAACAAGCATTATATGAAAATGCAGCAAGCTGATAACAAAGGTATCCAAAATATACTTCTCTATTATTGAAATGAATTATTGACTATGCTGAATACAATATTCAATAGGGAAAATATGAAAGCCCTATAGTGCTAAATACATGTATTATGACTAAACTACCCTCATAGACTTATTAATATATCATAGAAGATCTCACACAAGCCTAATTTGAAATGTAAATAAAAAAAATTATATAAAAAAAAAAAAAAGAGAGGACAGAAAAAAGGAAAAAAGAAAAGAAAAGAAGAGAAGATAAATATGAAAAGGCAGGATGTAAGTATGCCAAATTACCAGGTAAGCTCTTCCATATAAGAATACATATACTGTAAGAACGGTCATCTGCAATTAAGCCAAATTGTTATAAGATTATTCAAGAAATTTGGCATCTCAAAACATCAATACATTATGGATCATATAGGAAGAACCGAAGAGGAACACGTTAAAGGGAAGGATTTAGTACCATTGTGCACACGTAATAACCGACAGTTGTGAAGAAGAAAGAAAGCATTCTAAAGAAGTCAAAAAGCTGTCCAAGTCTATATACATCCCTGCTCAGAACTTGCTCTCCATTTCCACCAGCAACTTTACCTTCAAATAAGGCAATTTGATTCAACCCAACATCTCTTCCCTTTCCAACCTATATTGAGAAGCAATCTGTCAAGAAACAACCTAGAATATATTTACTTCAACTAGAAACACGCACATATTACTGTAACAAACCTGAATGTATTCATGGTGCGTAATGTTACCCTGCCTTAATGTGGAATTAAACCCTGCAGAAATTTTATGTATTTCAGAAAAATATAAAAACAAGACATATATGTATAAATTCACCTTGCAAGAAAGCTATGTTTTACAAGAAAAGTCACAATTCGGGACTGGTCTCTCTTTGGAAATAACTAGATCATTGATGTTTGAACTGAAACAATCCAATGTTTCAATCTTCCCATCTTGATTAATTAGGAGAACCTATGCCAAGATGTGTGCATGCAGATGTGCACATATTACAAATAGTCAGTATGAGAAAAGAAATGGCATGCATAATGTTTTAGTACTGCAAAAAGGCCAAGTAGTCTCTATATGTCTAAATCACATGCAACCAGCCCCAGACAGATCCCTGATAAATGATCACGATTTTTCAACAGTATACTCACTAAATGAGAAGGGATATTACACAGGAAACTCTCTCTTTCTTTATAACTGTAATTCCTTAAGCACAGAGTATCCAGTTATGAAATCAAAACTGAATTCTCCCAGAAATTGTAATCCAGATGCCAAGATGGACAAAAATATAAGAACAGTTAATGTGTTCCTTTCATCCAAGAATATAGTCCACACAATACAAGAATTGCAGCAGATCATGAGGGCAGAATGTGATTCAAGTGGGAGGAAGAAATCTTGCAAGTGTGATGCAGAGTAATCAAGGCAATGAAGAGCAAACACATGAATATGAGTTTAGTTCTATCTATGAATCTATTGTAGACATGATACCAAGTTTTTCCCAAACCCGCATGGCGGAAGACACTTGTATAAGAGTGTGTCTAGTGTTACTTAAGTTTGGTCCAAAATAGATATATCATGCTTCTTTGGCATGAGAACTGTCAAATTTATGCTCTTTCATTAGAGACTTGATCATAAAGTTTCACAAAGAGTACTAACGTGAAGTGTGATCTCTAAGGAAGTATGCGCAGATGTTTTTATGCTTAATAATGCATTCATGTTCATGACAAAAGTTAACTATTTTGTGAGCTACAAATGACAGCCATACACCCATGTTGGACACTGGTTACTCACACAAGAAATAATCATCAATTACTTTAAAAGATGCATGCTGCCTCTTTCTTGGGATTAGAAAGACTACAAAAAGGTACTATTTAATTGCTTAATGTCATATATATATAGGTTTCTGTAACCTTAATTACAACTCAGAATGAAGTACCAACAATAAATTAAGAAATTAGGCCTCCTACATGCTTACCTGCATATATATCTTCACTAATATTAATAACACGTGATGCTTTACTAATGCCACCTCGAGATATATGAAAGATTCGATCAAAGACATCTGGATGTCCGTAGTGCATACGAACTCTGCAACATTTTGTTGTAAAATAAATTAAATACTTTCACAGGAAAAACAGGACATTGTATGAGTATGTTAGATAAATCATATGAAGTCAAACTAGCCAAAATAAAGATCAACTTTCCATAATCGCTTTAGAAGTGTCTAGTAATTCTAATGAAATGGAATCCCCCACCTTTTTTAGATAACATTTTATGCCAAAATTGATCTATACTACTAAAGTCATCACAAAAGACAACAAAGATTCAGAGTACGCTCAATTTAAGATAACAAAACTACAATCATTCCATTTTCATGGGACATCCATGTACTCTCTGATAATTTTTGTATCTCTAACAAGCACATACAATACACAATGAATGCAACCAACTCATATTACAGGTAAAAGATCATCACCTCTTTCTATCAAGAGGTAAATAAAATAACAGTTTAAAAAAATAAAGGAAAATAATGGGCAAGATACAAGGAAGATAGATCCTAAAAATATAAAAGAACAAAAGCTCATCCACTAGTGCTGCAAATGAGTAAGAACTGCCTCAAGCTTAAGCCCCCATTTTTAACTAATGTACTGGTTCTTAATTAAGCCTATCAAGAAACCATGAAGCCATCACAAGCAATTGATCAAGAAACACTGGTTACCTCTCTTATCAAAAGGAAATAATTTCATGAACTTCTTTCATGAACATGACCATTACAACAAAATCTTCAGGAATATTGGTCAATTAAATATTATATTACAACCATTTAGGACAGTAAAGTAGATGCAACACTTTCCAGCCAACATCCTTGGTAGTCCCCATTACAGGGGTAGGTAGCTGATGCAGTCAATTAGAGGTTCCAACGGATACAATCAGAGGTCGACCTAAATGAAACATGGATCAAGGCCAAAATTTTGCAAAATCAGGTCTTACAGCCAATTTCTACTATTTGCAGCAATTAAGGCTCGAACCCAACGAGCTACAGGGCTTAAAACCAAACCCTAAGAAAGCAGAAAAATAAGAATTCGAGAAATATCAAAATAAGAAAATTTTGTTCAACAAAAAATAAGAAAATGACTTTCTCAAACAAAGAATGCGGCCATATATAAAAGACTAACTGATTACTTCATGCTAAAATACTTATGAAGACAGAAAGTTACAAAAACAAAAAACATGGAGACAAGCGGCTTACATGCTACCATTAATAATGAAGTGGCAAGCAGCTTACTTGCAACCACTTAATGACAAGCAAGTGACAAGTGGCTTACATAGAACAACCTTAATGAGAATTAGGTGGCAAATTGCACATAAGTAGCCACCCCAAGGACAAGTGGTTTATAACTAGCCACCTCCTAAGGATGTTACCTTACAACTAAGGAAATTTAAAAACTAACTTGTAAAATATATTAATCCTAAATGTAACAAGTACATTTAATCACAAATTTTAATTAAAAAAAAACTCGAATTTTTTCTTTATCACAAAGCACTGTAAATCGCCTTTAACAAAAAAATAGTCTTGGATCTTTTATCACATTACTAACGATTTTTCCCCACCCACACTCTAATCCAGCTAGCACATTCCCAGTAGCCCTTTTGTGACAAATTGCACCCCAGTACAATTTTTCCTTCTTGAGACCCCTTTACTCTAGGTAGCCCTCTCCTATGTGTGGGTACATGGTCTCAACTTGCCACATGGCACCTCTAGGTCACCTTTATGTCAACTCCACATAACTATTGGTCCCCTATGTTAGCCTCATAAGGTGGCACATAAACCACTCATATATGGATATTTCATGATCAGTTTAACATCAACTTATGTTACCATGACCAGTTTAACATCAACTTTTTGAGCTACCATGCAGTATAATATGCTCCCTACATTCTGATAAATGCTCACTAGCTTAGCAGGCAGAATGTATTTATCAACCTGATCTGAAGCCAAAAAAAAAAAAAACCTTAGCTTCTTCTAGATAATTCAATCACAAGTTACAAACTACTACTCACTTGAGTGGATTTGCCAAAACTCGCTGGCCCAAGGTCACAAAACTAGTCTCTTGATTGGACATAAACCAAGCTAAAGATGAGACACTGCAAAAATTCAAACAACAGAAAAATAGGTAAAAGAGATCAGACGGCAAGAAAATAGGAGTTGCCCCAATGAGAAGAAAAAGTGCGCCAAACCTTCCTGTGAACACATGCTCTCTAACACCAAGAATAGTTGGATGTCGAAGGCCATGATCCGCCCGAAATTCCTCTAGAAGATTTCTCATTTTCATTGCCTCCTCAAGATAGTTATCCTACAAAACAATAATGGCATAATTCATTTAAAATTAGAACTACATCCCCCCATGCTAATATAAAAATGTGTTAATTACATAAAGGTTCAAAACGTCTCAGGTCACAAACATTCGTATGGAATTAATATAGAAGATATGTCAATCGAATTACAAATTAAATGGTAAACAAAAATACATAGATGCACATTTCTAAATTATGGTAAGAAAATAATTGAAAGTCAATGCCACAACCATCTGCTGACTGCTGAAGCATACACATCAAGAACATTAAACAAAATGAGAATACTAATATCTGGTGAGAACATGCTTCTACCAGCAAGCCATAAATATCATCCCTATATTCCACCATGCAAGCCCAAGACATTTAAAAAAAAAAAAAATGAAAAAGAAAACCAAAAACGAATACAAAGTAAATTCCTAGAATTTTTACTATTTGTTTTGATGCTTTCTACGCAAGTAAAATAAACATCCCAGCAAATAGATTTGTGGTATGAAAGGTGAATCCCACAAAACATCCCATATCTAAGCTTTGCACAGCTTAACATAGGCATTTTGAGCCCAAATTATACCTTGAACATTAAGGAATCATTTGAAAGTACGCATGTCTAAAAATTCATTGTCAGCATATTGTCACGGCCTTGGTTGTTTCCAAGCTATCTGTGCGGCACTTAGACAATCATAAGTGTTACTTGGTGATGCTAAGTCAACCTAACCCACAAACTTGCAAGAAAGACAACCAACCCACAAACTTGCAAGAAAGACAACCAAAAAGACAGAGTTTAAAAGAATGCCTTTGTATTCACTTTGAGAAAGCTTACACAACTCTTGGATTATTAATGGAGCAAATGAGCCCCTCTCCTATTTATAGGCATCTTAGGTCTTCTTTAGAATATTCCAGAGCATACAAGAAAAGGACTATGGAGAAGCTTCTCATGGAAGCCTCCCTTATCCTACAAGAGGGTTCTAGAATCCTCCCTAAAAATATCTATACAAACATCTACCTCATCCTAGAAGTAGGTACAAGTTACCACCTCCATTTCTCTAGGAGGTTCTAGAAGCTTCTATTGCTTCCATTCTTCCAATCTTTACTTAAATGCTACAAAACCTATTCTAGATCCTTCCATGTACATTATAGAATTATGTACCATATTTCCACATTTTCTCTGGTCTTCTAGGAGCTTCCGGAATATTCCATTAGCCTCCCTTCCTTGAGACTTGCTCTTGGTAGGCAATTCTGTCTAGGTAATTTGGCGGGACGTGACAATATGCTGTCCACTTGCATGTGTTTCCATAAAAACAAATTAAAAGTATACACCTCTTGATAAGTATTGAATTTACACAATTTTTTCCCATTGCCTCATTAGTAAACAATCACGAGACTGCCTTTCAATCATCTACAGAAAAAACGTCCAAAGCAAAACTTATCCAGCCCAAAGGTCATCCCATAGACCAAATCAGTGATGACCTCTAGCCCCATGCATAAGACACAAAATAAGATTACATATGAAATCTAGCGAAATATTATTGTGACCAATTCTCGTGAGCTTTTTCTTTATAACATCTTATATATAGTACAAGTAAGAGCAAGGAAGGTATAGAATAATATCCCTCTTACTCCCACATTTTTACCTACAAAAGCCATAACCTTTAACATGTAAAAAGGTTGCAAAACTTATTCTTGTCCACCAAGGTGATTGCCACTTCTTAAAGAATCACATACATAAGAGCATAGATCTGACAACTAAAAGCCTATGTGAGACATTATTACACACACAAAAAATAAATGAGTCACCTGATTCATGTCAATGGTTTGAACAGCTTCTCCACGAGTAAAGACTATAGCATGATTTTGGTTCTCAGGCTTCCCTTCTCCAAGTTTTGGATCTCCAGGAAGTTTAATGGAATATATTTCCTGCATATGGATGAATGAGGAACATATAAACACCAAATTGATGATCGCAAAGCCCAAATTTGAAAAGATTAATACCAAATATATAGCATACAAATTGATATCTTGAAAACTAAAATACAATGAAGTACAACAATCGATCTAGTGGTACAATTTAACAGATGTGAGGGTTTATTTTCCTTTACGTTCTAAAAGTATTAGCTTTTCATTTTTACAATTTAACCCCTCATCAAAATAATTTTAAATTTTGATCCCTGTCATGGCCACCATAGTGTCCTCAGCATTGTCTGTGGTGTACGGGAAAAAATAAAATAAAATATTCAAGAAAAATAAGAGGTGCCCCCCCACGTGTCCAATAAATGTACACCTGCCTTAGTGAAGTAAACCTGCTTCCTATCTGCATTCATATAATTTCACAACAAAACAAAATTGCCAATCACTAGATTTGGACAAATAATAGGCTAGCGTTCTTCACTTAACAATTACTTGATGCTCTTCGAAGAAAAAAACCCACTATCTTCTTTGTTGTCGTCTTAAGAAAACCATATCAAACAAAAACACCAATGGCAAATGAATAATGTTGGGTGTACCTCTTTAGTGGAGTGTGAGACCCAATTTATTTATTGAAGTGATATTCAATTAAGTTCGGTGTTAGTTGCAATATGATCTTTGGAGACCCAATGGAGTAATTAATCAAGTTGGCAGCTAATTTATTAAGGTGTTGTTTGGTTTTTGAGTTGGGGCTAAAAAATCACAAAAGGACAAAAAAAAAAAGGGTCAAAAATCACAAAAAGACAAAAAAATATTTGCCATTCCAAAGCCAAAAAGCCAAAAAAGAATACCAAACGACCAAAAAAGTCTCAGGCTAAAAAAGTCAAAAAAACCAAAAAGCCAACTAAAAAAGTCATTGCCAAACGAGCACTAGAAGACCTTTTGGTATCCTTATTTTCTCATTGGTGGAAACTTGGTGGGAGCACTTTAGAGTGCATTGGTAGTCCAACGGACACATATTCACTCTCTGTATCAAGTGCTTCAGGGATATACTCCAATTAACTTTTAAGTGCTTCACTTGTGCTTTGCTGGTCCCAGACTTGGTGCTCCAATTTTGCTCCATCATTAGCAGTCCACATTAAAGCTTCAAAGGCCTCTTTGATGAGCTGCATCCAGGGCAGTCAATGGATTGGATTTAATCCGAATCCGACCCGAATCCAATCCAAAAAGTACGAATACATTTACATAAAAATCCGAAACGGCAATCCGATAATCCAAATCCGTTTATTAAACGAATCGAATATGTAAAAATCCGACCCGATCTGATAATCCGATTACTCTCAATTTGAATGAAGAAAACACAAATGAAAAAAAAAATGGGTTTTTTTATTGATAAATCTCATTTAGAGGTGTTCTAGCCCAATAAGTCCACCAAGGAAAATTATAACCTAGTTAGTTCCATGTATTTATACTTTTATTCCATGAGGTCCTTTTTTCCTGATTTATATTGTTTGTTAGACTATTATACCCTTATGTCTATTGTTGATATGTATTACATAGAAAAATGATATACACATTTCTTTTTTGTTGCTACTTCTATCTTAGTAGTTACCATTATTCACGTTTTTTTTTTTAATCAGTTTCATTCACATTTGTGGTATTGTTTCATTGTGCTAGGGTTTCAAAACTCTCTATTTGGTAAAGTTTATAAACTCTAGTTTACACATGGTAGTTAAATAATATTATGTTCCTCCATTGTTGTGGTGAAACTTTGTGTTCCTCCATTGTGTTCGAAATTCTATGTTCGTCCATTATTGTTCTGTGTTCGAAACTCCATGTTTGTCCATTGTTGTAAGTTGAAACTTTGTTTATATCCAGTCAATTTTGTTACAAACATATTCTTCAAAGGTGGGTTTGGTTTGATTTGGATTGGTGGAATAGTGAAATTGCATAGATTGTTAATGATATGATAATGATAAAGATGATGATGAAGATGAGGATGTGCGTGATATTTTTTTTTGTTTTTAAAGTGATTGAGTTTTTGGATTTCTAATTATACTGCTCCCATTGTTTCTATTTTTTTGTCAATCAGTGTGAATGTTCACATTTCACATTGTTTGAAAGTCTAAGAAATAAGTGTTAAAATATAGATATGAACATAATTATATATTTTGCAAGATGTGAATGTTCACATATTATTGGTTATTTGTTATTATACTTGTTTGAACAATCATTTTTTGTTACCATCAAACAATTGAAATAGTTTTTTTTTTTCTTTCAATTTTGTTTCATGTTGCAGTGTGAATGTTCACATTGATATGAATTTAGTTTTTCTAAAGTTAGTTGTATGTTAATTGTAAATTGCGAACATTCACATTGTATTTTGGTATGAACTATTTTTTTTTTTTTTGGGAAGTTTTTTCACAAGTTAATTGTATTTTGTTTTTTTTTATTTTTAAACTATACTTGTTAGTTGAAGAATCATTTTTGTTACCATTGAACAATCGAAATAGTCTATTTTCATTTTTTTCAATTTTATTTTATGTTTTCACGTTACAGTGTGAATGTTTACATTAGTATGAGTTTTTTTTTTAAAAAAAAAACTAGTTGTGTATTAATTGTAAATTGTGAACATTCACATTGCATTTTGGTATAAGTTCTGTTTTTTCGAAAGTTAATTGTATGTTTGTTGTTTTTGTTACTATGCTTATTAATTGAACAATCATTTTTGTTACCATTGAATAATTGAAATAGTCGATTTTTACTTTTTTCAATTTTGTTTTTATGTTCTCACGTTGCAGTGCAAATGTTTACATTGGTATAAATTATTTTTTTTAAGGCTCATTGTATGCTAATTATAAATTGTAAACATTCACATTATATTTTGGTATGAATTTTATTTTTTCGAAGATTAGTTGTATGTTTGTTATTTATTGTAAACATTCACATTGTACTTTAGTATGTGTTTTGTTTTTTCAAAAGTTAGTTGTATGTTTGTTATTTATTGTGAACATTCACATTGTATTTTGATTTTCATTCAAATTTTTTGTTGCGTTATTTTTAAAATTTTCAAATTATAAAAAGGTTCAAAATTCAAAATTTGAGATTTTCTCCACGGAATGCGGGAGAGGTTTTCTCCTTAGAATAAATGAGAGATTTTCTCCATGGAATAAGGGAAAGATTTTCTCTTTAGAATGAGGGAGAGATTTTCTCCATAAAATGAGAGACTATTGTTATGTATTAGTTTCAAAATAGAAACATGTGCAAAAAATTAGAAAAAATGATTTGGTTATATTATATTAAACATGACTTAATGGAATACTCAAAAAAAATATGGGTTAGATGGAATAAAATATTTAGAAAGAGGATTGATCAAAAAATGACCAAAAAAAAAAAAATCAAATTATATAATTGCAGCTCAATAAATAAATAAAAGGATCGGATCTGATCTGATCTGATTATCGAATTGGACATCCAAAATTATCGGATTCGGATTCGGGTGATCCATAACCGGATATGGGATAAACAGGTTCGGATCGGATTCAGATTTTGATAGATCCGATCTGAATCTGATCCATTTACAGGCCTAGCTCCATCTACAGCTGAAATCAGTAGCTTCGACGGTGCTCTTGCTGCTTCTGTTGTTGCCTTGAAGGACGGACAACTTCACTGTAACCTGTTTTGAAGTCTTTGCTCAGTCAATTTGTTTGGTGAGGTTTTTCCTCTTACTATTGTGTTTAGTTGGAATTCACCTCAAAGTGGTTGTGAGACTTTAATGTCTCAGTTTTAATCACTTGTAAACACTCTGGTGATAGTGAAATTGGACTACCGTCTCGTGGATGTACCACACATTGAGGAACCACTTAAAATTCTTTGTAATTGTTTGATACTTTTTCCACATATTTTTATTTCCTTTGATTGATTTACACTTGTGGGAAAATCACCTATTTTTCCCAACAAATAATACTAAAGGGAAAGAAAGAGGAAAAGGAAAGAAAGGATAAAAGAATAGAGAATTCATAAGTAAAAGATCTAATTCATACACACAGCAAAACAAAAACTGTGGAACATTGTGCAGGATAGTGGGGTTTGTAGGTTTTTGTGAAGATGATGCAAGTAAATGATCTGATTCATATAGACAGGAAAACAAAAACTATGTGGAACAATGTTGCATACCTGATCTTTCCCATGTACATCAGCTTTAACAAGCTTTGAATAGAATTCCTTTAAAACCGTTCCATCAGCTGCACCACTCTCCTCCACATGTATGAAAGCAACACGAAGTGCCTCATTCCTAACAACAAATAACAAACAATTAAAAAGCTTTAACCACTGGCTCTAAAGTGAAGTGCTTCCAAGAAGTAATCAGCTATTAACAAAGATCACACAAGGGCCCTGTCCTTTTGCAGGAATTTACAGTGATGTTTCTGAAAACCAGGAAACGCTTTAGTCCTGAATCCTGACATCTCCACTCCATTCCTATATACCTACATGTGCTGAGGATCACTCAATAAGGAGAGGGCTCCACTGGGATGGCAGCAACCTAAAACCACCTCCATGATTATTAGTTATTTCAGCTCCCAGCCTCCCTTAGTAAACAAAAAGTTTTCCTTCACCTCCAGGATCCATGACAACCAATTTCTTTTCAGTTCCCTTGCATGCTCCTTTGCCATCTGATTTCCCAGTTTCAGTAGTGCTTCCTTAATTCTCAATTTTTTTGTGTGCATCAATTGTGAATTCATGCCAGATTGTAATTCATTTCTTATAATGCTATATTTTTTTAATTAAATTTGATTTATTCATTTCTAATAGTCAGCTGGAGGAAATAAATGCAAGTAGCAGACCCAAAATAACTGACACAAAGGCTTGTTGAATTGTGTATATATATTGTTTCTAGAATTATATGCAAAAAAATTTCATTTTTCCTGTACTAGAATATTCAAGACGGGCACTTCAGATGAGGTGCCTGAGCGCATGACATTGACATCACATTCCCCCTAACACTATGGAGCCACTAGCCCAGTAAGCCTCAAAATTTCAGTGTTGAAAACCTTTGAGCTACAAGATCAAATATAAGACTATTTTAATTCACACCAAGAATTCTGTTATAGTCTGTGAACACAAAGGCCTCAAGGTAAAAAAGAAACTAGTAAGTTCATATAAGATTAAAAGTTTGGTATGGAATGTTCTAAATAAGTGCACTTTTTGACTTTTCATAAAAAAAATTGTAGAAAAGTAAAGAAAAGATGTTAATAGATGTTGATTGATGTGACCCAAATAAGTATATGTGTGCAAAAAAAGTGCACTTTTTTAGTGCATGCCAAACACCTACTTAATATTGAAAAGTACCTTTGCAACAAAAGAGCAATATCAGCCGCCTCTGGAGCTTTGCGCTGTTTTTGTTGCCCATAAATTTGGCAAGAAATAACATAAGTAAACTTTAAGTCAGCTTGTGCCCGTGCTTCAAAGGAAGACTGAAAACCTTGTGATGTTAGGACTTCTGCTTGAGAAAAATCATCCTCTGTTGATACAAGAAATAGATGAGAAAGAATATCTATGCCTTTGCTTCAAATAGTACTTAGGACTGATAAGAATTCACAAAACAAAATACCTCCCAGAGATCTTCTTTCCAGGAAACTCTGTAACATTAATGCCCTTCTATAGTACATCATGCCACGTACTGTAATTCCAACCATGATAATGGACACTATTAGAATATGAAGTAAATATTTATGTCGTGTAAACTTTCCAAAGGATGCTGAAATTGAAAATAAACAAAGTTTTCACATAAGATTCAGGGAGTAATATGAATAAGCATCAACTGAATCTAACCTGTCCTAGCTAAAGTCTGGCCTCGATACGATGCCCAAAACCGAAGCTCCAAGGAAGCAGTTTCTTGAAGTTCTGCATCCCCACTATCTCTTCGACCAATCCGTTCCAAAAAGTTATCCCATTCATCTAAAAAATACAAAATAAATAAAATTATTTGCAATGACATGAACTGTGATAGCAAACAAGTGAACAAAAAAGCAATGCAATAGGAATCTAAAAGGTACAAAATAAATAAAATTACAACTGTGAGATAGCATACAAGAGAACATTAAAATAAAAATATAAAAAAGCAATGCAATGCAATAGGACTCCTCATTAGTTAAGAAGGAAATTTACAAGAACCAATCTTGCGGCTTGCTAGAGTTGAGAGTTTGTCAAGGTGCTTCATCCCAACCTCCTTGAGGCTCTTGCACCTAGACACTGGTCTTAGAGACATCACCAAACCAAGACAAAGACAAGTGGCATGCCCTGTAGCTCCCCACACCTAAGGAACATGCCTCTACTACTCTTGCAACCTCCAAGCACATAAGAGGATATCAGTGCCACAACAACCCACCAATACGTCTCCACTAACAGGATGTCAGGCCATTTAGGGAGAGTCACCTGGCATTTGTACCAGCTTGGGCATGTGCCTCACACACGCCAGGGTAAGTTGGCCTCTATCACCTGACCCATCGATATACATAGATTTTCATCCTCCATAGTCTCCATGTGGTCATATAGAGACTCTGGTTCATCCACTCCTGGCCTCCAATACTGCTCCCGTTTCTTCGGGGACCAGCTCAGCTTTCACCCAGCCCATCTACAGCAACCAAGTGTCATCTCAGCAACTACCATACTTCCCAGATGGCTCCGTAGCAACCTATTCGGAACCAATCACCCACAAACATCAAGTCTAGGCAAAAGTTGGCAGGCACCAAACTCCATTTACTTTAAAGCAACACAAAACTAGTGAAGCTATTTGGAGATGCATCTCATCCTTTTTCCATTCCATACTTATTTCTAGATTTTGTAGTACAAAGAATACTCGATATGTATATTTATATATAACACATGTATGTATTGTTCGTGTGTCACAAAGATAAGACCTAAGAAGCACGGACACTTCTAGGAAGTAAGTGTGTCGTGTCCGACACTGACACTCTTCGGACACTTCTAGAAGCATGCCTCACCCTTCTTCAACATGTCTTAATTAAAGAAATCAAATTTAAATTATGGACACTTTACCGGCACTTCGTGGACACTTTGGCAACACTTCTTGAACCCTACGAACATGTCCTCCTGTGTGATAAATCACTTCATAATAACAATGTTTTGCATGCTTCAAAACATAACTTACACACTCTAAATATGTTTTGAAACATTTATAAGATGAATACATGTGTATTATAATGTTTTGTAATTTTTTGTATTCTTTAGAATGTAATTCTTATGTGAATGATATATTGAGGTTTAAATTATGAAAAATGTGTAACTTTTTAAATATATTTAGGCCTCGTTTGGGAACAGGCTAATTTAGTAACTATTTGGCTAAAATATGAGCTAAAAAAAACTAGTATGTTTGGGATGACTTTTTGGCTTTTTACGAAAAGATGTGCAAAAAGTAGAGAGAAAAGAGAATCTTTGACTTTTTGGTATGGGTTGTTGGCTTTTTGGCTAATTTAGTAACTTTTTGACTTTTTGGCTAAAAATGAGGGTTCCCAAACGAGGCCTTAGTGTAATGTTACATATTTTTGAATAAATTATTCATATATGGCATAATAAATTTATAAGTACATAAAATTTTAACGTGTCCAAAACATCTCATGTCCTTCATTTTTAAAAAATCAGCATGTCGGCATGTCCGTGACGTGTCAGTGTCACGTCGCTTGTCTATGTATGTGTCTGTGTTTGTGCTACTTAGGATAAGACCAAAAAAAAGAGAGTTCTCTATTGATGTGCTTTTTTTCTAATTATTTGGTAACACATTTGAATCTATGATGCACCAATACATTATTCAGGCTCACAAGCCAGTATTCAACACATTTGCATCTATGAAGCACCAACATACTTCTGGCCAAGGCTCTCAGGTTGTGAGAGGTTTATTTTATGTAGGCTAGGTGTGTTTTTCCACTCTAAAGGGGGTGGTCCCTTCGGGCATGTATTGAGCTAAATGAAAATCCCTTTTTCTGTTTTTTTCTTCTTTTTTTTTCTTGTAATAAAACACTTATTCATCAAAAGAAAAGAAGAAAAAAAAATATCACCCTAAATTTTGTAAAGCATAGCTAATTCAAAAGTACTTCTAGGGATGTATATGTGTCTGGATATACAAATGTAAATGCATAATGCATCCACAAGTCTAGATTCTTGACAAGTTAAAATCACCATTTGAGCTCAGCTTTTCCTGCATAAGGAGAAGTCAAAAAGTTTCCTTCATCAAGAAGAAATGTCAAATATGACAAAAATGATCCAAGTGAAATTTTACTAGCCTCCTCCCCTAGATTTGAGAGCTCCACATATGGTCAAGTCATGGAAATTGCAGCTATACGTGCATAAACAATTCAACTAGTCACCCATCACACGGCTCTCAAACCCAACCTGTGGTGGATCCCGGGGGACAGTCTTTTAGCAAACTCTCTTGACACACCGCCCTTTGCCTTACCCTGGATTTGAGATAAGTAGAAAAACACAAAGTTAGGTATAACCAACTTAGTATCATTCTAAAGAGGGAAACCCTCCATAGGAGACTTTCCACCTTCACAACTGCCAGCCATTGTCGGCCCCCACCACCGGCGGTCATCTCTGGCTTTTGACAATTGTTTTCCAGCCACTGGTCGCTAGTGAATTTCCGATGAGAATCTCCAATCACCATTTTCCAACCTCTTCCACCGACTATTCCCCTTTGGTGACCTACTCCCCTAGAAACTCTCCCCATCATCACACTACCACTGCCATAACTGCCACACCACCACAAAAGGATACTTTATTTGGTCAACATCACTTTTCAGAAGAGGCCCGGAGTAGTAAGTGCAAGAACGAAGAGACCAAGTCATTTACTTCATATTTGTTACTCTAGTTCAACAATTGGTTCTTTAATTGGCACTTGACTCGAACCGCTTGCCACGTCTAAACTAGCTACTAGCAAAGAAGGAATTGATTCAAGATCCCCTTGTGCCTTTCAACCCGAAAGTGACACTAAAGCACCTGTGGTGGATAAAGCGCAAAGACTCTTAGAGTCTCGATATTGGCTAAAGCAAATAGAACGACAGGCCGTTGTGCTCATTACTAAACTTGTTGAAGAGATGAAATATAATCAAGGTATATCTTTTTAATCAGAGGTTGAATCGATCATCAGAAGAAGAATTAGGCCAAAAATTAGGATACACTCTGGGAAAAACGTCCGTCGAAAAGAAGCAAATGAAAGGCTTTCATAAAAATTCTCGTAGAATTGAGAATGAAGTTTTCATTTTGTACATGCCAGATCATGAATTAGTAACTGCATCCAATTTCCAAAAAAATCCCAATTGTTTCGAACTTTCTATTTTTGGAATGGAATATTTACGGAATCTCCATGAATAGGATCAAAACTTATTCCATGGTATTTACTTGAGGTTCCTCTTTCTTATTCTTAAGCAAGTCCCCGAGAGGGCTAAAAACATTTGTTTTACGACCCCCAGAACTGTACACCATGCTTTTCGAAACAAGAAATGGTTTGTTTTCAAAGAAATAGTTGTCTGCTTCATGAACATGTAGGCATAGAAGTAAAAGAAAGAAATAGTAAATTAAAACACTAAACAACTTTTTCTGTCTGAGATCCCACCCTCAATATTCAAACCAATCCTAAAAAGCAAATTCTTTGCGTTTAAATGCACTACACAACAAGTGCCAATCGAAAGAGATTGAGAGCAAGAAGCCAGTGCCACCCAACAAGTGCCAATCGAAAATGACTATGCCACAAAGTCATCACCAAAGAACAACGTAAAAATAAATAATCTAGAGACTCCTCATTCCTCCTACACACATAATACACCATTGAGGCCAAAGAAAACAATTTGGTCTCTATCTTAAAAAATGCCATTGGCCATGAGACAAGTACAAGCCAAAGTCAACAAAAAAAAACTCTACTTTAAGAGTCAAAACCAATTTCCAAATCCTTTTAAAATGTGAAAAAAAGAGGAGCATTATGAGATCATCAATAATTCTATGAAAAAAACAATTCACATGAGAAAATCTGAGGGATGGAGAGACCAAACCCGAGAATCACTAAGATTAGGTCCAATTCAACCGATTCACCATGCAACTCCATGGGATCAGAGACAAATGGAAATTTGCTATAGATGCAATGGAAAAAAACAATATAAACATGGAAACAACACATCGAAAAGAAAATCCCTTGCCCGAGCATCCTCCCAAAACAGAACACTCACCATTTCCACCTTCAAGGATAAAAAACAAGAGAACAAAGGAAGGGTGTGAGAAATAGATTTCCATGGAGATTTCCACTCTCATAAGCCCTATATTTACTGTTAATAATAGATTGCCATAAAGAGTTGCTCTCATTGGGGAATCTCCATAACCACTTCCCGAGCAAAGTGATATTTCTTGCCACAATGTTCTTGTACCGATCTTCATGTTTTTGAAAAGCAATTCACTAGCTTCAAATAGAAGGCTGAAAAACATGGCCCTCAAAAGGCATATGAATAAAGAATATCACAATCCAAAAACACAAGTAGAAAAAAAAAAAAAAAAAAAAAAAAAAATAGCAACATTTCTACTACAGGAGATACAAAATTATTTCTAAAGCCGTTCACAAAATGGAATAAGCTACCAGAGCAAAAACTTAAGAGAGAGACAGAGACCTCTGAAAAACAGATTTCAAGCAATGAGAACCATACCTGGAAAAATCTTCTGTAGATAGAAAAGAGTAGATATCCCATCCTCATTTTCAACCCGTAGCTCAGAGGAACTATAAAGTACAGTCTCACTGTAGTATGGGGTGAATACACTATGCTCAAACAAAACAAAACAAAACAGAATTACAATAATATTTATGGAACAATAAATCAATAGTCACCATGGACGAATTCAACAGAACATACCAGAATGGCATCATTTCAGAAACTGGCTTCGCTGAAGGCATTTTCATAAATAATGAATTCGTGAAAAACTGTAATCTTCTTCTTGCTTCAAGATTTTTTGGAATATTAGATGCAGAATCTTTTACAGTAAGAAGTAAGTGCAACCGCTTCACCTGCTCCACCTACAACAAGGAAAAGCAATGACATAGCACTAGTAAATACAACAACACATTTGAACAAATAAAACATTTTCAAAGGTTCTTACAATTTCAGGATCCTTGGGCCATTCTATCCTAGAAAAGAGTCTCCCTTCATTTCTTGCCCTTGCTAATATATTCCATGTATCAAGCTGCTCCCTGAGGATTAAAGTATTTAAATCTTTGAACATATATGCTAACGAAAAACTATTTGATACACAATTTTGCAGGTAATGACGTCCGGTAACAGTGTACCTTAAATCAGATGACAACAGATCATGTGTAACAACCTCATAAAGTTCGAACACGGCATTAGCAGCACCTTTTTCAAGTTGAGGAGTTGCATTCTGGGTCTGATACAATATTTTTTGCAGACAAGTAATATAACTATGAGAATAATATTAGAAAATGGATAAAAAATAACATGAAATCCAATCCCGAGAAAATTTATCAAACTATACAAGAAATTAGTCCAGCGCAACCGCTTCAACTAGAAGCAAATTAACAATTAAAAGATAGAGGCAAAATTTAAAGACGACATACTAAATCATGAAGTGTTGTTGATGTAACTTGGAAAATCACAAAAATAAATACAAAATGCAGTATGTTATTTCGTTGAAGCAAATTTGCTTCAGATACATTAGACAATAACTTGGGGGATAGAGAGAGACAAGAAAGTGGAGGAGAAACCCTATAGTCTACTATGGGGATTAAATCTACAAGAAGAATAGATGGAAGGGGAATGGAGGAGAACTCTAGAGTCCTCTGGGGGGCTTGAATCTGCAAGTAGAAGAACAGAGAACGGGGAAAGGAGGGTGAAGGATACATGGTTGCAGCCCTAAACAAACCCACAGTATTCTCACATCTTGACTTGCTTAACTGACGTAATTTAGTCATATTTATAGACTCTAAAAACTCTAAAGAGTGATTCTACTTGCACCATTACTTTACCACTTTACACCCTCCATTTCATTACACTACTAAAAAAAATGTGATTCTCATTACACCTATTATATTACCAAAACTAACCCTAAAGTAAAACTTTTCAAAACCCTTTCATCCCTTTACGCCACTAAACAATTTACATTCCTCCAGCTTTATGTTGCCAAAAAAAATAGATTTCTCCAGCGTTTTGTTACTATACATTTACAGAGCCACTTTCTTCTAAACAATGATTTTTAAATTTGTGTCAGGCTTATTCGGTAATACAATGCTAATGAATTTAAATTAATCTAGTGCCATATTACCAGACAAACTTTTTTTTTTTCCAACAATATGTTGTCGTTCGTAAAAAAATCGTATTCATAAAAAACTTAACAAATCTCGCCTGTAATGAATTCATGATTTGAGTCCACTAATAATGCAGTACTTGCATTGTTGTAATGAGTAGAAGCATAATCCTTTCAAGAAAAAATATATATATATAAAAAAAAAATGAAACTGGAAATACAAGGTATTAAGTAACTGAACAAATTAAAAAAAATTCAACATTGGGTTATCAGAAATGTATCTTTTATTCGGCAGTTGGTTACCAGACATACATTTTTTTGTTCGACAATGTGATGCCGGACTATTTTATTTTGTTCGATTTTGAAACACCGAACAAAAGTCACAGAACAGTCCAGAAAAACTAAACAAAAACCTACCAAACAAATAAAAAAATTCACCATTTCACTTTTTTGATGGTTCATCACCACCGTTCCTTCATCCATTGCTTTATTCTATGATCAAAACACTCTGATTCTCACTTTTTGAAAAGAGATGTGTAGAGAAGAAAAATTGAGAAAGGAAGAAGATGAGTTAGGGATTTAGGGATTGAAGACTAAGGGGTGTAAGGAGATAATAAAATATAGGGTAAATTATAACTTAACCCCCCGTGGTTTACCCAAAAAACACGAAACCACCCTATAATTTCGTTTGTAACACTTAAACCCCCTATATTTCATACCAAAGTGCAATTTTGGACGGACGTAACATAAATTATAAAAAGTCTAAATTACCCTTATTTATTTCTCTAATTTTCTTCTTAATGCCATTATAAACCACTAGTCAACAAACTGAATCTATCATTGATAAGTTAACATGTAGACACCTGAGAAGAAGGATAAATGGTGAACCCAAGCTTTGACTTCTCTTTCTTTCTCTCTCTCTCTCTCTCTCTCTCTCTCTCTATATATATATATATATATCTTCTCTTTCACCGTGACCACCATCATCACCACCATTGCCTAGCTCCGTCAAAACCAAGAACCACCCTTTACAAAATGCTATAGATGAAGCAACAGAAGAGAGTGGATGATGAAAAAGAAAAAAATAAATTTGGAGATGTTTCTTTGAAATGTGTGACGTTAGTTTTCGGACAACTTTCGGTATGCCGAAACCACCCATTTCAGGAAGAAGTGAGAAAACGAGGTAGCGTAGGATGAAGTATAAAGCAAGGTGAGGAGATTGGTGAAAGAACGGGATAAAACCGTTAAGAATCGCGAAAGTTATGGAGTCCGAAAGATGGGCCGAAGAAATGTCGGAAACGGGAAGAAAAAGTGGGTTTGGTTGGTATGAATCCCATCAATGCTATTTCAAAAATCTAAATGTTTACACATACTAATTATTTGATTTCATGGGTTGGGTTGGGTTTGTTACTAAGGCCAAGTTTGGCATCTTCAAAAAAATCTAAAAAGTCAAAAAGTCACTATCTTATTTAAGTCACATCATCTTATTTAAGTCACATCAGCTCTCTAACACATCACTTCAAACCCAACCCAAATACAACCCATATTTCATAAAAAGTCAAAAAGTGCACTTATTTAGTCTTCCCAAACTTGGCATTTGAATTATAAGAAGAAAAGTGGGTTTGGATAATTTTTAGAGAGAGAAGTTGTGGTGATTTTGAGTAGTGGTTTTGCATGGAATAAGAAGTTGGTTGTGAATAATTTTTAGAGAGAGAAGTTGTGGTGGTGATTTTGAGTGATTGTTTTGCATGGAATAAGAAGTTGGCTGTGGTTTTGCATGGAATATGATGGTGGTGATGTTGGTTGGTTGTGATTTTGCATGGAAGGTGATGGTGGTGAGATGAGAGGGGAAATAAAAGGTGATGGTGGTGGTTTTGCATGGAGGGTGATGGAGTTGTATATTTATATAATGAGAGAGAGAGAACTTGAGGTAAATGAAACAAACAGAAGGATATTAATGCTTGAGGTAAATGAAACCCATGTTCAAGCCAATGCTCAAAGAATGTTAATGCTTGAGGTAAATGAAACCCATGCTCAAACACTGAATTTCATTTGGGGATAAAGATGTTAATGTTTCATAAGGGTGTTTTGGTCATTTGCCATATGTTTCTGGACAGGAAAAACTGTTCCACTCACAATTCATGGTCGTGCAGCACACGTTTTGTTTAAATAAACAGTTCTGTCGAAAATTACACTTTGGTATGAAATATAAGGGGTTTAAGTGTTACAAATAAAACTATAGGGGGGCTTTTTGTTTTTTTAGGCAAACCACAAGGGGTTAAATTATAATTTACCCTAAAATATATTTAATTTTAGTGTTTTGTCTTTAAAGATAATTTCACACATGGGTAAAATTGAAAAAAAAAAAAGAACATCTCATTGAAGGGTGTAAAGAGGTAAAGTAGTCGTGTAAGTAGAATCACTCAACTCTAAAATGCAAATTTACAAATATAACCCCATACACATATTTACAAAAATAGCCCTCATCCAAAAATTGCTGTAGGAAATTAATGTATTGATATTATTGATTGATATTCAATGTGTTTACAAGAGCTCTCTTTTATAGAGAGAAATGGGATACAATGGAGCCATAATGGAGCACTAACTATATCACTAACTATATGGGGCACTAACTATAGCACTCACCTACCACACTAATACTCACCTAACACACTCACATCTACCTACCACACTAACAGCCCCCCTCAAACTCAAGGAGGATAGGAACTAACCAACTTGAGTTTGGAGAAAGTAACAAAACAGGAAAAAAATCTGACAAATAAAATAAAAGTGGATAGGAGACACTGTATGGTCGTGTCAGACCGTTGTAGAAGACCGTATGGTTATGGCAGACCGATGTAGAAGACAGTTTATGGGGTCATGGCGGACCGTTGTAGAGGATAGTTTATGGGGTCATATCGGACCGATGTAGAAAACAGTTTACGGGTCATGACGGACCGTTGTAGAAGACAGTTTATGGGGTCATATCGGACCGATGTAGAAAACAGTTTACAGGGTCATGTCGGACCGTTGTAGAAGACACTATATGGCTGTGTCGAACCGTTGTAGCAGAGAACCGAAATCAATGTCGGAACAGTTTACCGAGTCTTGTCGGACCCATATAGGAGCTAACCGGAATCAATGTCGGGACAGTTTACCGAGTCTTGTCGGACCCATATAAGAGCTAACCGGAATCAATGTCGGGACAGTTTACAGAGTCTTGTCGAACCCATATAGAAGCTAACCGGAATCAATGTCGGGACAGTTTACCGAGTCTTGTCGGACCCTCAAAAGGCGTGCCCAATCTTATCAAAAGGCGTGCCATCAAAAGGCGTGCCATCAAAAAACGTGCCCGACAGCCATCAAAAGGCGCGCCGATTTGTCGTCTGGCGTTTGAGAGGCGCGTGATACGCGTGTCTGCCTTGCCTATTTAAACCAAGGCGAGGCTGCCGCTGATGCATAACAAACCAACTGAAAAACTCTTCGTTCTCTGAGAGAGCTATTCTGTAACATTCTGTTGCCCAGAAAATGGCTTCTTTTCCCGCCCCGTTACCCAGAACATAGCCGCTTCGTCCCGTGGTCTACTCACTCTCTTTCCCGACCTCAACGAGTCCACAAGAGAGATAGCCGGGACAGTTGCCCTTGAACCTCAACTAAGCGCCCCTGGACTAAGCCCCCCTGGTTTTGCGCCGTTGAACTATCCGATGGTGGCAGTTGAGCAGATAATGGCTGCTCAATCTGATATTGAGGCCAATTATTATACATTAAGGTCATGTGTTGAGACCATGACTGCGGTCAACAACCTGTCGCACCGACTTCAGAGTAGAACAAATGAGGTGCAGCAGGTAAAAGCCCAACTGGCTCTACTCCAGCGCATGTATACGGATGCCCGAGCAGAGATATGTGTGCTGAAGGCAGAAAACAAGGAACTGAAGCGGAAGGCCACCGTGATGCTCAGATTTGGAGGTCCGCCATATGTGACAGTTGAGGAGCAACGGGAAGTGAACGTGCTCGGCGGCGTGGGAAACACGGAGGCAGCACCGGCAAGGGACGCCCAAGACAAAGGCAAAAAGAAGAGAACAGCTGAAGAGGCGAAAAAATAAGGCCGGTTTTGTTGTGTGGGTTGTGGTTTTTTTTTTTTTTTTTTTTTTTTTTTTTTTGGAAAAATGTGATCGGGGTTGATCCCCGAGATGAATAAAATATGGGAAGGTTTGGTGTGATGGCAATTCTGGATATCCAACTGAATGCTGTTTCTGTGGTGAACCTCATAATGTCAATGGTTCAGCAACACCCCACTGTGGGCATCAACATTGGGCCAAGGGTTCTTCACCTTGCCAAGTTCGGTACCAGTTGAAACAGTGGATCATCAGGCAGATGCTTCAATGCAAACTCCCTCTGACACAAGTATCTTGGATCTGTATTACGCAAAACCCCATGTCCAAATCCAGGAACAACCTTTCCACTGTTCAGTGTTTTCCAGGAAAGATAATCGAATCAAACTTAGAAGGCACTGCAGTTTCAGGGACTTGAACTGGATATTTATTTCCAGCACTGAGATTCACATACTGATGAGGAAATGGAACTGAAAGCGCAATAGGCTGCAAAGCTCCCAAATGATCTTGCAAACCATGTTTCACAGGAAACCCATTCTCCAATAAGCTCAAATTGGTCAGTTCATTTGCAATAGAAACCTGTTCTTGTGCCAGCCACATTGAAGTATTTGGCTGGATTGGTTGCAAATACTGAGCAGTAATATTAGCAAGAGATGTAGGTGGCCTTGAACTTGTATTAAAAGCATTTGGCAAAAGGAAACCATCATTAGAGGTTGAAACAAACCCAACGTTATTTCCCAAATCAGCCTTGGAGCAATTACATAATCAGCTTCTGGAACTGTGGAGCCAAGAGCATTGTCTTGATATGCCGGGGCAGGAAATTTGGCCTTAAATGATGCAGAAATAATACATGCAACCATTCCACCGGTCAAAATCCCAAGAACCTTTCGGACATTAACAAGAACCGAGCCCTTGCGCACAAAAGAGAGAGCAATCATATCAATGTTGTTAGGAACACCCCATTCCAGGATGTCTTCCTTGTCCTTCTCTGTAAGTGTAGGAAGATCCACCACAACACCAGGAAGATTCACATTCTTCCGCTCACCTAAGACAGCAGTGTTCTGGCAACAGCATCTCACTGTTCCAGCAGCTGGATCACATGACAAGACAGTAAGACTGATAGTGCCATCTGCACATAAGATGGTATTCCCAGGCTTCACGTCGACAGGCAGCTTTTTGTAGCTCATGGAGATCATCTCCGCATCCCCTTTTATGCTGTAATGATCCATCTGATGTTGTTGGAACATCTTCTGAAGAAGGATATGTTGGAGTGTCAAGGAAAAATCACTTCTTTGGAAGGTACTCTGCTGGTTCTATTGACAGTGATAGTGGCAGGAAATGGAGTTCTACACAAGAGTCAATTCAGGTCACTGCTTCAATTGGTCAAGCAGTATCTGATGAAACCCATGAGCATTTGTATCAAGGTCTTGGGACTGATGCCAACTGTGAGGTTCTTAGTACCAAAACCAAGGACCTCAAGTGCGTGGTTGGTAATATGGACAGTAGCAACCAAGGACCTTAAAAATTTCAAAGATCTGGAACTCGGAGATTGTGCCTGAGACCGAAGTGAAGAACGAAGCAGAGTCTCCGACTTCCGTACAGGAGGACGAGGAAATCTGTGATGAGAAAGCTGGAGTCAAATTGGAGGAGGAAATACTCCTTGATGCAAAAAATGGAGATTCTTCTCTTATATCAAAAGCCATGGCTGAGGAAGAAGAGAAGTTGTTGGAAGCTCGGGTGAAGGAAGAAGATGACAGAACAAATGAGCCTGAGACACCACAATTGAATGAGCTTCTAACACAAACCCAGCTTTATTCAGAATTTTTGCTGGAAAAGATGGATGATATCACAACTAATGGAGCAGATTAATACAATGAAACTGTTAAAGGAAATTTGGGTTTGTCCGGCGGGCGGCCAAGGCGAGGCTACCGCCCGCCGGTGAAGCGGAATTACTAAGTTCTTAACTTAGCTCTGATACCATGTAGGAAATTAATGTATTGATATTATTGATTGATATTCAATGTGTTTACAAGAGCTCTCTTTTATAGAGAGAAATGGGATACAATGGAGCCATAATGGAGCACTATACCATAATGGAGCACTAACTATATCACTAACTATATGGGGCACTAACTATAGCACTCACCTACCACACTAATACTCACCTAACACACTCACATCTACCTACCACACTAACAATTGCAATAACATATCAGGTCATCAATTTGTATGTTTTACCTCATTGAAGTATATCACATCAAACCCTTCTTGGAGAAAACTCGTCCTTGAGTTTAAGAGGTCATGAATGCTCCAAAAATTGCACCTTGTTCCATAATCCAATCAATGCAGCCCTATGTTCCCAAAACATGAATTTTCATAATTAAAATGAAAATCTTTATAGCCCAAAATCCAAACAAGTAACTACTTTCTCACAGGAATAACACCAACACCTATGTGGCACCAAGCAAAGGGAAACTAAAATGAATGTAGAGGGAAAAAATCAGCAGCAGAGAAGAAGGAGACAAAGGCAACAACAATAACAGCAGCAAAGAAGAAGAATATAATAGCAGCAGCAGTGATAGAAGAGAATTCCAGCAGCAGTAAGGGAGAAGGGAAAGCAACATTTACAGCATTGAAGAGACAGACCAGCAGAAAGAAAGGACCAGGTTGCAGATGCATAGAATAGGATAATAAATTCAAAAAAGATAAAACAGTAATAATAAAAGGAGAAGAAAAGAGCAGAGGAAAGGAATAAGAAACAAGTAGGGAAGAAGAGAAAGAAAAAGAAAACAGTAAAGAAAAGGAAGAAGAAGTTGAGATACACAAAGAAGGAGAAAAAACAAGGGCAGATGCAGAACGGAGAGACAGGAGGAAGCCGATGTTGAGAAGAAGAAACAGAGAAGAATGAGATGTTGAGACAACGATGAAACAAAGGAGATGCTGATAAGTAGAAGAAACAGAGAAGCAGATGTAACTTGGCTCTGATTATGTACTCAATCTGATGTAATTTGGCTGTCATTAGGTCCCAATCTGAGCTTAAGGAGTTCAAGCTCTAATATCTAACTGATGTAACTTGGAAATCTCACACACACACACACACACACACAAAAAAAAAAAAAGACAGCACACACAATTTGAAGTATATTATTTTATTGAAATAGAAATGTTTTGGATACATTAACCGATAAAACGGAGTCGACTAGGAAACCATAAGGGGAAAAAATGGAGGAAAACCCTACAGTCTACTAGGGAGCTTGAATTCACAAGAAGAATGGAGCAAGGGGAGAATGGGGAAGGATACATAGCCGCAACCCTCAAAAACCCACATGGTTATCACATCTTGACATGCTCAACTGACCTAATTGACTTGTGTATTTATAAAATCTTCAAAACCCTAAAATGTAAAATTACAAATAACATATCAAGCCTGTGAGAATATTACGTTTCATGTATATATGATAGTTTATATATTCTGTATATATTAGGGATTTTGTTCCTTTTTCAATTCTGGGGCTAGATTGATATATAAACCAATGTATTCTTCTATTTTACACACAATTGAATATACAGTTCTTATTCAGAAATCTTACATAGTATCAGAGCTTTGTCGAAAATCTTAGCAGCCATCCCAAAATCCTCTCTAGTCTGATTTCTGGTTTCGAATCTGTTCGCTGGACTCAATCGAGTTATCTGGTCCTCATCAAGTCCATCCTCTGCTTCGTTAGGGTTGTGAGACCCATTTGAGTTTGAGTTGTGATATTTCGAACGCGAAACATCATATTTGAAAAGACCCACTTCGTCCCTCTCTCTAGTCTTCTGGTTTTTGACCTGTCTGGTTCATTGCGATCCATCTGAGTTCGAATCGTGACCTATCTGACTCAAGAAAACCGAGGACTTCTTCCTCTGCTTCAGCAGTTCGTACGAGGGCTTCGTTTGGCTCGTCCAATCGTGTGAGGGGTTTTTCTCTCTCTCGGTTTGGTTTGCAAGATCTTCTTCTCTCTCGCTGGAGTAGATTTCGCGCAACCATTCGCTGGCACAGCTTCGTATCGTGAAGTTTTCTTGCTTCCTGGTTCAGCTTTGCTTAGCGAATCTCCTTTGCTGGTTCCCTCTTTGTAAACTGGGTTTGGATTATCTGTGTATTTGGTCTCAACTTATTATATTATTGACCTATCTGGTATTGTTTCTGGATATTACAATCAGTTTTCTAGCTTATTATATTATTAATCCATCAGTGTTCTAGCTTTGAATCATTACGGTGTTGGATATCCATTAGCTTCAGCCTTCTGCAAAGCCCAAAAAAAGAGCCATTAGCATCAGATGAGTGTGCCTTCTGCCATCAAAGGGTTCATTGGAAGTATCACTGTCTCAAGAAGGGATGTTTGTCTAGCTCGTCTTCTCAGCAGTCTCGGACCCAGTTTCGCCCTTCTTCTCTGAGTAATTTTCAGGCTCCACCGATTCTACTGTATCTGTTCCAGCTCTTGATCCTGACTTTTCCTTCACATTAGTCAGCTTCAGCATACACTGTCTACCTCCCAACCATCCCCGTCTACCTCTATTGTTTCCTCTCTTCATTCAAGTTAGTTTGGGACTTCTTCAGGTATCTCTTCGTCTGTCTAGATTTTTTACTCTGGTGCCTCTCATCATATGACTCCGCATCTCTTCTTACTTCAAAATTGTACTCCCCCACCCTCTCCTATTACTGTTAATGCTGCTAATAGGTCTGGTATATCTGTTATATCTGTTGGGTCTATCTTACTGTCTGTTATGTCTGTTGTCTCTATTCCATCTATCCTTTATGTTCCTTAGTTATCTGTCAATTTATTATCTATTAGTCAGCTTGATGCCTCTGATTTTGATGTTATCTTTTCTTCTTCTATCTGTTCTGTGCAGGATCGAATGTCCAACCAACAGATTGGGATTGGCCGTAGTGTTGGAGACCTCTATGTGGTGGAAAGCTTGCATATCTGCCTATGACAACCTCTCCAACTATTTTTTTTCTCTTTTCAGTTTAGATTCTCTGTCCAGTCCTTTCTACTTGTGGCATTCTAGATTAGGGCACTTGTCTGTTGACCGCTTATGGTCTTTAGCTCAGTCAAGTATATTAGGTAAAGTTTCTCCTAGTGAACTTACTGAATGTAACGGGTGTAAACTTGCCAAAATGACAGCCTTACCTTTTCGTAAAACTACTTCTATATCTGATACACCGTTTTCTTTACTTCATACTGATGTCTGGAGCCCTTCTCCTGTTCTCACCAAAGGGGGTTCTACATACTATGTGTCATTTGTTGATGACTGCACCCGTTATACTGGGTTTATCTTATGACTCATAAGTCCGATTTCTATCAGATATACCGTACCTTTCAATCTATGATTACTACTCAGTTTGAGTCTACAATTAAAGTGTTACGGTCTGACTTAGGTGGGGAATATTTTAAAAACGAGTTTTGTGAGTATTTGGCCAATTTGGGTACCATTCACCAAACTTCCTGTACAAATACACCTGCCTAAAATGGTCGAGCCGAGCGTAAACACCGTCATCTCCTTGAGACAACTAGGTCTCTTTTTCTCTCTGCCTCAGTTCCAGCTCCGTTTTGGGGGGAGGCAGTTCTTACTGTTGCTTTTCTTCTCAACTGCATGCCTACTCCCCTTCTTTTTGGTCGGTCTCCTTCTAAGGCTTTGTTCTTCCAAATTCCTAATTACTCCATTCTTCATGTGTTTGAGTCTGCCTGTTTTGTCCTTCTTCCCCGCAAAGATCGGACTAAACTTAGTGCCCGGTCTGTCTTATGTGTATTTTTGGGTTATAGTCCCTCAAAAAGACTATCGGTGTTACGACCCTGTTTCCCGTCGTCTTTATGTCTCCCATCATGTTTCTTTTCTCGAATGTCTACCTTACTTTCAACTTCCTCCTATCACTGCTCCGGTTTCCAAAGAAGATTTGGTTCACATTGATCCATTTCCTTCTGAGATCCCTCCTGATGAGTACATCTCTACTGTTCCCTCTGACCTTGTTCCCTCTTCTCCTCTTTCTCCCTAGCCTGCTCATTCTCCTCCTCCGTTGTTAGTTTATTCTCGTCGTCAGGCTCTTCCTCCACCAGTTGTCTCTGCCCCTACCGCTGATCCTCCTGCTTTTGACGACTCTGATCCTGTTGCACACTGATATCCTACTCAAGAGCGTCATCCTCCAAACAGGTTGGGTTGGTCTAATACATGTTTTTCTGCTTCCTATCGTACTTTTTTGTCCGATATTCATTCTTTTTCAAAACCTCAGTCTTACAAGGAGGCCTGTTAGGATTCCCATTCGGTTCAAGCTATGGAGAATGAGTTGTTTACCTTACAGAAGACTAACACTTAGGTGTTGGTTTCGTCAATGTTATGAAACCCGGACCGGACCGGCTAGTCGGACCGAGAACCGGGCCTTGTTCCGGCCCGATCAACCTCCTAAAACCGGAGTGGGAGTAAAACCGGTGTAAAAATGAAAAACCGGAAGACCTGGCGATCGAACCGGTGACCCAGACCGGATTTTGAGCGTCAGACCCTTTTTTTTTTTTTTTTTTTTTTAAACCTTTTTTTATTCTTTTCTTTCTTTATTTCTTTCTTATATATTTATATATATAAATATATTTCAAAATTTTGACTAAAAATTCTTACTTTAAGAGTCTCCTCTCATAAGGAAGAGTCTCATTGGAAGCTTGAGAAGATTATGAAAGTCTAACATTTTTCAAAAAGAACCTATAAAATTCTATGTGGGATTCAATCAAATTATTTGAAACATATTGATTTGAGGGAGAGTTGAAAATTTCATTTCCCTCCAAAATTAAATCTAGCATTCAATCAATTTGTTTGGAGGGAATGTTTAAAAAATTTAGGGTATGTTTGGCTTGGATTTGTAGAGTGGTTTTGGGAAAACAATTTTAAAAAATTTGTTTGGTTTGTAAATTTTCCAAAACAATTTCCAAAATCACTCTCTCTCTTACCTATCAATCAATCACTTTTTCTCTCACACACATCTACTCAATTATAACAAAATATCAAATCATTCCAAACTCCCAAACTCCAAAACTACTTTCAAAATACACAACCAAACAAACCAAAAAAATTTCTAAACTCTCTCTCCAAAACAATTTTTAAAAACTACTCTTCCAAAACCAAACCAAACATACCCTTAATTTCTTTAAAACAAGTGACTTTTTTTTTTTATCAATTATGACTTTATTAAATATTATTAATAAATACTATGCAACAATTTTTATTTTTATTTTTATTTGAGTATTTATATATATTTTTATTTATTTATAATTTATAGTTATATTTTTTAATTATATAATATTAATTATGACATCACAGTTCGACCGCTTTGACTAGACGGTTGAACCGGTGACCCATCCACCTGGTCCCTTTTCCGGTTCGCTCACCGGTCCGATTTTCAAAACATTAGGTTCCGTTGCCTGCTGACAAGAATCTGGTTGGTTGCAAATGGGTCTATAAAGTCCAGACTCATTCTGATGGTTATTTCGAGCGATACAAAACTTGCCTGGTTGCTAAGAGTTTCTCGCAGGAGTATGGTATTGATTATGAAGAGACCTTTGCCCCTGTTGCCAAGATGACTACCGGCCGTACCTTAATTTATGTTGCCGCTATTCGACATTGGTCTCTCTATCAAATGGACGTTAAGAATGCTTTTCTTAATGGTCATCTCACTAAGGAGGTCTACATGCATCCACCCCCTGGCCTTCCCCACTTCTCTGGGCAGGTTTGTCGTCTTCGGTGTGCTCTGTATGGTTTGAAACAATCTCCTCGTGCTTGGTATGATCGCTTTCAGACTACTGTTACTGAGCTTGAGCTTCATCCTTCTGCTTCCGACTCTGCATTGTTTCTAAGACATACCTCTGCTGGTTTTGTTGCTCTCTTACTATATGTGGATGATATGATAATCACTAATTCTGACTCTTCCGCTATCTCTGAGGTCAAGCAGCATCTCTTCCGCACCTTCGAAATTAAGGATCTGGGTCAATTGCGGTATTTTCTTAGTATTGAGGTTGTTTCTTCTCCAAAGAATTATTTTCTATTTCAGGCTAAGTATGCTAATGAGGTCATTCACCGTGTTGGACTCACTAATACTAAGGTTTCTGATACACCTACTGAATTTAATGTGAAGCTCCACTCTACTGATGGTGTCCCTCTGGATGATCTCACTTTATATAGCGAGCGTGTTGGTTGCTTAGTCTATCTGACGTTTACTCGTCCTGATCTTACCTATGCTGTTCATGTGGTTAGCCAATTTGTTTCTGCTCCTCGCTCTACACATTGGGCTGCATTGGTTCGGATTCTTCGCTATCTCCAAGTTACTATCTTTCAGGGTTTACTATTGTCCTCTACTTCCTCTCTGGATTTGGTGGCTTATGTTGATTCTGATTGGACTAGTGATGTTACTGATCACAAGTCCACGTCTTGTTTTTGTATATTTCTTGGCGATTCCTTGATCTCTTGAAAAAGCAAGAAACAAACTGTTGTTGCTCGCTCCACTGCCGAAGCTGAGTACCGTGCTATGGCTCATGCTACTGCTGAGATTATTTGGCTTCGTTGTCTCTTATTTGATTTGGGTGTCCCTCAGTCTTCTCCGACCTCCCTCTATTGTGACAACCGTAGTGCTATTTAGATTGCTCATAACATTGTCTTCCATGAGTGAACAAAGCACATTGAGATTGATTGTCACTTTGTCCATCACCATCTGCAGTCTAACTCTATCTCGTTTCCTTTCGTCTCTTCGACTTTGCAACTTGCTGACTTCTTACCAAGATTCAAACCATTGCTCGGTTTCAATTTCTTCTTAGCAAACTCTCAGTATTTTCTGCTAAAACACCTTGAGTTTAAGCGGGGGTGTGAGAATATTACGTTTCATATATATATGACAGTTTATATATTCTGTATATATTAGGAATTTTGTTCCTTTTTCAGTTTTAGGGTTAGATTGATATATAAACCAATGTATTCTTCTATTTTACACAATTGAATATCCAGTTCTTATTCAGAAATCTTACATCAATTTTTATATTCTTTATTGGAACATCTCAACATCACTTATTTTTTCCAATCAATCATTAACAAAGAAGAGTTTATAATGAATTTCCTGAGTTCTGTTTAAGAACAAAATCTCAAAGTATGATGGCAAAATGTTCACTTCAGAAGCAGCAAATGATAAGCAGTTTCTATCCCACATGAAGTACGAGACTACATCAAAATTATAAAACAGATAGCTCTGGTAGAGACTGCTTAAATAGCGTAAGTACCATACGCATAGCAACATTTTAAAAAAAAAATCTACATCTACTGAGCCTGACAAGTACAATAAATGCAGTAAAAAAAAAAAAAAAAAAGGAACCTGTATCTGAACACCACAAGAAGTAGTTCCAAGAAAAATAAAAATAAAAATAAAAAGCAGAGAAGGAAATAAGTTTAATACGTGAGGCAGAAAACTCCTACTGATAGCTCAATACCAGACGTCCAGTACCAATGGCAATGCACCTAGTATTGGGAGGAGAAAAATAAGATTCAAAAACTCCAATGTGCACAGACTACAGCATTGCAAAAAGGTACAATTTTTAAGACAAGGTTGGTCCACTCTGTTGAATGATAAGCTGAAGATGTTTAGTGCTGTTGATGGAATTTTTCAGTTCATTAGAACTTGATAGGGAGAAGATAAGAGTTGGCGATTCATGTTACAAAGTCAAGAGCAGGTGGTGAGCCGAAGAGTGGATTTATTTAGGAAAGCTGAAAATGCCATGTGTTGATTACTTGCGAGATGGCCAATAGAGTAGAGAGAGTCTGCGGATGAAACCAAAAAGAGATTTAGACACTTCAAATCTGATTCTGAATCTCCAGCAAGGAGTGCATGGATGTTCTTAACCTGCAGATCTACAGGGGGCTAAACTAAGATGTTCAGGCCAAGCTGAGGACTGACCAAAGTGTAAAACATATCAAATTTTATATAAGGTAATGTATTTGTGTATGCAATTGCTACAAATATAAATATGTTCAAGTACACAGCCCAAAAAAACAGAGCAATCCAAAATCAAACTGTTGATTTTCTTATCCCAAATACAAGGTGTGTACAAGGATTATATGAAACATGTGTTCCTTTTCATTGATAAAACATTTTCAATTACACATTCTTCATTTATGAACAAGATAGTTTTGAATAAAATAATGGACTTCACACAACAGTTCCAGATATTTACTCACTGCCACAATAGTTCCCATGTTTCATAAGATCGTAAATACATAATCTGATGTAACACGCCTACAGCATAGTATCTGCAACCTTTTTTTCTCACATTGCACTAATAATTCCCTATTTTTTCCAAAACTCAAATATTTTTCATCTCTTTTCACTGCATTACTAATATTCCCAGGATCTGCTCCTCTTAGAGACTTCAAAAAAAAAATAATAGAACTGCAGTCACTCAAACTAAAAACTGGAATCATCAGTATGTTTTATCAGCTGACCTTGCAAATTTCATTAATGATTCACGAAGTATGAAAAACTGCATCATTTTTTATTTTTTTTTTTGGGGACGGGGGAGGGACAGAGGAAGGGAGAGGAGGCATTTGCACACAAGAAAGTGGAACACACCAAAAACAAATAGAGGGGTCAGCAGAATCAACCTCAAGCTCGTAACACTTCATATGCCAACAAACAAAAGAAGAAGAAAAAAAAGAAGGCTCAAATGCACTAAACAGGTATTACTATAGATTCCAACAAGTAACATTAAGCTCATACTCAATAAAGATTACCAGAAGCCCAGTCAATGCCGTAAATCTCTGCAGCACCAGCGGAAGCTTTTTAAGAGTTAAGGTTATAACAAGTGAATTCTCCAATATACTATTGTAGATTTCACGAAAGATCCTATCAACCCTGCCAAAAGGAGATTCAGGATTAGGAAAGGCAACATCAAAATTAAGCCTACCCCCCATATATCATATGTAAAAGGTAAAAAGTAACTCTTAATTAGAAAGTAGTTTGCTGCTCTAGAATGTAAGCAGAATCATACCAAAGTCTGCCTTCACCATCAACCAGGGAATGTAAAATTTTTTCAATGCTGTAATAGCACTCCTGAACTGCGTATGCCATATATTCATCCCTGTTTATTCTATTCCAAAGATCCGCTTGTGTATCTTTGCAGTCCAAAGCTAAATCAATTGCCAACAAGATCTGTAACAATATGTAGTTTCAGAACATAAACAGGCAACTAATACTACAATATGTTGGTAAACAGGCGGCTAATACTACAATCTGTTGGCAAGTATAGTAGAGAAGTAAAGTATTAGCAGGCTGCACCTTGCTGCTTAGAAGAAACAAAGGCCATTGAACCAATCCCAGACTGCCAGTGTTGCTAGGCATAGAAAGCAAATCCTTCTCCCTGCAAGTTACCACAAAGTCAATTACAAAACTAAGGACATACCTAATTTCTTAAACCATGTACAAGGTTCAGTGATATACCGATTACTGATGAAATCTTCCTCACGCAAACTATTAATTATCTCATTCCAAAATGGGGAAAATATTGCTGCATATGTCTTATTGCTATCTTCAGGAACCTGAGGGGAAAAAGAAAAAGAAAAAAACATATATCAATCCAGAAATATTAAAATTATTCAATGACAGAAATGTATTGAGAGAGAAGCAGGCACAAATCAAACCACACATTTAGTCTTCAGCCAGTTAACATAACTATATATTTTCCCTTTTTCTTTAATAGACATGCTTCCATTCCAACTTCCAACAGGGATTAGAACCATGCAACACCCCTTTGAGATGGCAGGAGATACCACTCAAGCTAACAGTTGGTGGCAATAAACATGGCCATATTAAAATTAAGTATGCCTGATGGGAAACGGAAAGGCATTGGATAAAATAAAATTCAAGGTTGTGGATTTATTTTAATGTTATTTTCTTATTAATGATTTATTGGATAAAATTGAATTGAAGAATCTGGATTTATTTTAATGTTATTTTCTTATTAATGATTTATTAGGATTTAATTGTTGAAGTTTTTTTATATTTGGTAACTTTAATTAGGGTTTCCTAGTATGCCTATAAATTGGCCATTTATGTGATGGATTTATCAGACTTCCTTGGATATTGATTAATTGGGATTGTATTCCCCGTTTTCGCTCATCCTCTTGTTCTTTTCCCTGTTTCTCCAATTCTTCTTCATTATAATTCTGCTTCTCTTCATTTTGCTGCTACAACCATTTTTGTATCATAGCTAAAAAGATTAACCATTTATGTTTGATCACTACGGTTGCCTTCTTTATACAGCCTTGTTGCTTCAAACCATCATCACTATCATATGAATCAAATCAGCTTCGACGAAAAAAAAAAAATTTAATTAATTAATTAATTAAATAAAAACTTGCCCCGATCAATTCTGTGATCTGGGTGTGTGTAAGTTCATCTTTTTTTCATCATCTCTGGCTAGTCTAGCTTTTAAAATATTTAATATATGCATCTAGCCAGTCTTCCCCCAATCTTGAGATTCAAAATAGAAAACAGACTCATTAGAAGTTTATAATAACAATGAATAATGGTAAAAACAAGAAAAAAATAAGCTGACATAAACGGAAGGAATAAGCATAATTATGAAAAGAAAAGCAAGCAATAATAATGACCAAGAACATTAACTGAAAGATGTTATAATATGGTCTCTAAAATGTCGAGACTTAAAAGAAACAACATGAGATGACCAACCTGAGATGAGTGTGTACTTGAAGGCATCCTGTAAGAGTAGAGAAACAAACTTGTCATAAAAATAACATCATCGAAGAAGCCAAAATTAACATACTGCTTAGCTAAAATAATATAGTGCTTTAAAGCAAGGTAATACCAGTTTTCTATCAATAACCAAATCTATAAGCCTATAAGCCCTATACATAACTATTGCGTATTCTAGCAGAAAGGCAAATACCAAACACCATACATAGAACCCATCAATTTTATTGGGATTACATATTAGAGTAGACAATCCAGACCACTTCTTATGGGTTACCAACCATTCCCCAAATTTCCTCTATAATCAAGTGATATGAGAATGTAGGGTTAGTATGAGAACAGCCAAGTTGCAAATATATTCCAAAAATTAGGTCTGAATCCAGACCGCTCCTCCCAGCCCCCTAGAACAAGGGGAGAGGAGGCCAGCACTGAATAAGGTACTTTTTCTATATCAAGCATCTGAATCAACACAAAAATCTTCCATCCTAACATACCAAGGCAATAATGATCTACATAATGTCATCCTATCTTTAAAATCCGGTACGGATTAATAGACCAAGTTTACGTTATTTTTGGTATAGAAATTGGTACAGGAGATGCAATAGTTGCAGCATTAAAAGACGAGGGAGCATACACCGCAAAAGAGGTTAAAATCGTGTTTACAGCTACAAATTTCGCTCACTATTTATGACTAACCCATTGATTAACACAAAAAACTAAAAAATGAAGAAAATATAAAGAATACTGCAGGCTCCACTGTAGCATCAAGTTTATAAACCAAAATTTAATTTCATTGAAGGGGCTGAATCAGAAACTGAATTCCATGAGTATATTTTTGAAGCCTTCTCAGAGTCCTACATCGGGTATCGAACAAAAGGTATGAAGATGAACAGCCACGACTAAGGTAATCCTTCATTTATTTTCTAAACGAAAGGAGGACTTCCAATGTTACATTTACGACAAGTGTCAAACCATTGTCTAGGAGCAATGGAACTATCTAGCATGTCATAGACCAGTTTTAAATTCATTATGCCAAAACTCAATCTTATCAAATCTATTCTTATTCTGGAAACAGATGGCTTTTATACTGTCGAAGAGAAAGCAAGCAGCCACACACACAAAAATACGATAAGCTAGAGAGAACATTTTGAATCAACTCAACAAAGCCACTCCTAACTATCTGAAGCCAGGTACACAACCCTTTTCAACAATTCAGGTCTACGTGGAGCTTTACATCATTAATTAAATTCAAGGACATCTTTCTCACCATCTTTACATAGAGAGACATTAAGGGAGAATAATACAACAATAAAAACAATAAAATTAATATTGCAAATAGTTAAATATTTAAAGAAACATCAAGCTTCATGTGGACTGTTTTAGATCGACCGACAGAGTTCCTTGATGATCATTCTTCTAATAGATGGTGCCCGATTTAATGAGGTGAGGGGAAGGGGGGGGGGGGGGAAAAAGAAGAAAGAAAACCACTGAGCCAAATCCAATAAATTAATGATATAAACAGCAAACAATAAGCCACCTTTTTGTTTTCAGAGACACAAGGTTCTTGACAAAGGCTTCTGGAAAACTCTCAAAGCGTTTATGTACCATTTCAAGTGAACGTATCTGCCAAAAATCAATTGTATGTGATCAAGCCAAAACAACTGGAAATTCAAGGAGCATATGAACTCAAACAAAAAGTACAGAGGTTATAAACACAAACTAAAATCAAATATAGAAAAAGCACAACATTTTTTTATTCGAACTAAAGAGAAAAAACTAAAGAAAAAACACCTCATAAATCACCAACAAACAAGAAAATATTGATACCTCACCCAACCGAGCCCGTGCACCCATCACACCACCAACAACGGCAGATAAGAGAGTGTACCATATGTGAATGTCCATCAGATAGATCTGAAAATATGCAGACAGAAAGTGAAAAAGAATTATCAATCAGAAAATAAGCTTCATATACTAATAGAGGTGATGTGTGATGCATGTGGTGCAAGTGCATGCCATAATCAAATCCCTACGGTAATATGATGAATAAGTGATCAACATTTGGTGGTAAGCAAAAAATGACTTTAAACTCTAAACCAAACCAAGCCTTACGTCCCATCAACTAGGGTTGGCTGCATGAATCCTTCTTCTCCACTCGACTCTATCCGAGGCCATTTCGTTAGTCAAGTTAAAGAGATTCATATATTTATCTACTACACTAGTCCACGTCAATCTAGGTCTACCTCTTCCAATAACACTACCATCTACCGTCACTGTATCGCATCTCTTCACTACTGCCTCTGTTGGTCTCCGTTGTATATGACCAAACCACCTCAATCTGTTCTCTCTCAACTTATCTTCTATCAATACTACTCCTACCCATTCTCAATATACTCATTCCTAACTCTGTCTTTTCTAATCTTGCCACACATCCACCTTAGCATCCTCATCTCAGCAACACTCATCGTACCTACATGTTGTTTCTTAGTTGCCCAACATTTCGTCCCATACAACATTGCTAGTCTAATAACCATTCTATAAAACTTTCATTTTAGTCTAATGGGTACTCGTTTATCACACAGTACTCCAGACGTACTCCTCCACTTAAACCACCTCGCTTTAATTCTATGGACCACATCTGCTCTAATATCCCCAATCGTTGTGATAATCAATCCTTAATAACGAAAATGTTCACTCTTAGGTAGTTCTTGATTCTAAATTTCCACTTCTCCTCTCTTTCCATTGTGACTGTTACTAAAATTACACTCCATATAAGTTTTGTTTATCCTAAATCCTTTAGATTCAAGTGTTTTTCTCCAAGTCTCCAACTTAGTATTAACTCCTCTAATCACATCCACTAACATGATATCATCTGCAAAAAACATACACCATGGCACATCATCCTAAATATTTCGCGTCAGCTCATCCATAACTAAAGCGAAAAGATGAGAATTTAAGGTTGATCCTTGGTGTAATCCTACAGTAATTGAAAATTCACTCGTCTTTCTAGCAGGCGATCTAATAATGGTCACCACACCTTTATACATATCCTAATCACATATTAAACTCTAGTCTTTACATATTAATTTTTTTTATTTTTTTGATAAATAATCAAATATTATTAAAAAGCATCAAGGAGATGCAACAAATACAAAATTGTCGCCCCAATTAGGGAAAAACAGACAAACAAGCACTAGCCAAGCACATCATCTAAAAAATCTAAAAAGACAAATAAGTCTAGATCAGCTTTCCCCTCCACCTAACTATACAGAATTACAAGAAGACGATTCTCTAACCAAGAGACACCATGTGACACCTCGGAAAAGGTGCGTTTGTTCCGCTCCAACCAAACAAGCAGCACTAAACAAAATGGGGCCAACAACCACACCCGCCAGCATCGACACCCAAGCCAAACACCCCGCCAAACCCAAAGCAACTCCAACACTCCCTTCGGTTGGACCCAAGCAATCCCAAAAAATGAGCAAACAAAACCCCACAATCATGATGCCACCGAACAATGAAGAAACAAATGGTTCACCGACTCCGCATTCATATAACACATACAACACCGATTTACTAAAACATGCCCCCGCCACATCAAATTATCCAGAGTGAGATTCTTTCCTAAAGCGGCCGTCCACATGAAGAAAGCAACCTTAGATGGAACCCCTGGAACCCAAACACTCTTCTAAGGAAATACCCCTCCACAATCCCTCACCAATCCCCAATAGAATGACGCAACTGTAAAACACCCCTCCCGATCAAATGCAATATGAAAAATAAACGAGAAACAGGTCTCCAGCAAAACCCCACCACACCACCTATCCTTCAACAACCTAACCCTCACCCCACTCCCCACCTTGAACCCAACCCACTTCCAAAACTCCACCCTCCCTAGCCAAATCCCTTTCCATAACCCACAACCATAAGTACAAGCCACATCCCTTGAGACCCAATCCCCCCTACCCACCCTATATTTAAACACCACAACCTTTCGCCAGAAACAGTCATGCTCCAACGCAAAGCGCCACAACCACTTCCCTAAGAGAGCTTTGTTGAAAGTCACCAACCGCCTCACCCCCAAACCCCCGGCTTGCTTAGGTAGACAGATCCGGCCCCAATCCACCAAATTTGCATATTAAATTATAAATTTGCCCAAAACTTGCTAATTAGTAATGGTCACATTAAGGATGGATATTACAAAAATAAATAAATAAATAATCTATGGTCACATAACAGCATGTCAGCCCCAAAAAGTATGGGGTAAGCTTCTCTTACTATATATTAGTACAAAAGATAAAACTACTATTAGTATACGGTAATAAATATAGTTCAAGATATACGAAGCCAAAAGATCAAAGAAAAACGCTCACAGCCACAACAGGAGCCCACAGGGTAGCAATGGTCAAAAAGTTATTATTGTCTGCAAGAAAACAGTACAAGAATACATTAGAAACAGAAGCCAACTCCTCCACACATGCAAAAAGAACCATCCAAAGTGACATAACTAAGAGCAGAATATTTCAGCAAAAAGGAAGGCTCACACAAGCACTTTCTATAAATAAGATTCTTCACTCTAATTACAAAATCCTTCTGAAATTTAACACAATTGCAATTCTTAATGAAGAATTATAGCTACAGAATCATTACTTCAATAAGCAAGAAAAATAAAAATTAAGGACTTCACACAAAATAAATAACCAATAGCTAGGAAGAGAGAGTGAAAGAGTGTGACAGAGAGATAAAAAATGGTCAAAATACTTCCAAAAACATACAAACACAAAGAGGGAAGGACTACAAGCTCAAGAGAGAGAAAAAAATGAATAAAAACCATATCACTTTAATTTAGTCTACCACTTTCAATCTGCAACCAACAAATTTTGTGAAGTAAATACACCATCCAAGCAGTCACACCGAATTTAGGTTTGAAACCATTTCTTATTCTGTGGAACAAGTATACTTGGATTACAAACAGGATCCCAAAAGTAAAAAAGCCCTTGGATATAAGCAGCTAAATATAGACGTTACTCGAGACCAAGCTGCAGGCTTACGATAATAGAGAAATATGAACAGATGCATCAATTGAATCGGCAACATTCTAGTGGTCTTGGATGGAACTTAAATCTCAAAGCTATGTGTTCCAAAAGTGACAGAGTTTAGCATTCAAGCATCAATATCACTAAAGACATTAGCCCTAATTTCAGACCGTCGATCAATATAATAAGATTTCTACTCAGTGGTCTTTCCTCTTAAACCATGTCTGTACAACATACTTCAGATCACGTAGATCCAGAAATTTTAAAATTCTGTATTTTTTTTTTTTTTTGGAAATAATTATGATAAACAAAAAATAATATTCAGAAATTTGATTTTCAGAAACGGAAAAAAAAGAACAAGTTTAGGCCAATGATTTTACATACTGAACCGCAGCTCCACCAAATACTTTAAATCCATTAAGAAATTGCAAAGGTGTCAATGATTTCTTATATAAGAGCACAATAAATAAATTAGACTGATCTCATGGAATAATAATGTGTATATCATAACTAAGATGTGTAAAAATTGTTTGAAATCTAACAGCTTCAATTAGGGGGAAGAATCAAAGATCTTTCTTATAGACCAACAGTGAGACCATTATGTACATTGTAGGCCTATTCCCCCCACAGCTTCGAGTTTTTGGGACTCTTAGTGTTAGTAGTAGTATTAGGTTGGCAATTTCATGACTAGTATGTGCAACCTTAGGTAGGACAACATGTTGATCATCCTGATGGTTGTGGTCCACCACAATAAAAACACTGAGAGCCCAGGATTGGCATAACACAGTACGGTCAACCATCACAGCAGATGTGGTCGACAATAGTGGTTGATGACCAACCATGACGATGTATGGTCGACTTCACTTCAGAAATTGAAAGGAAAAGAAAATTTGTTGTTAACTAGCTGTTGGTGATTCAGCTATAGATACCCTCACACACCCAATTGGAGTCTTTTGATAAGAGGAAGGAACAAAGAGATATACGCAACTATTTTTTTTTATTATTCAACAGGATGTATACAACTATTACACACCCCCGTACTCATTTTGAGTGTAAATCCTACATTGGATAGAGAGTGTAACCATTCCTTGCACAAGTATTTTCAAGAGCTTACTCAAAGTTGATGAAAAGAAGGCACGAAGAGATCTATACAACTATTAGTATTACACACCCTCATTCACATTTTGTGTGAATCATACCTGGATAGAGAGTGTATCTTTCATTCCTAGCACAAGTGTTTTCAAGAGCTTACCTGAAGGGAGAATTCCAAGTTCTCCACATGTGGAAGGTATAATTATAAATCCCATCCCTTCAGTGAAGTATACACATTATTGATAGCGCACACCACATTTGTCTCACATAGAAAATTTGAAAGTGCAAGATCAGAACTAGATTTGTGCTTTAAAATTAAGGCTTGACTTAACTTCTATAATGCCTTTCTTTGAAAGCATGTGAAAGGATGGGCATGACAGTCACAAGGCTCTAAATGCTCCATTTTGTAGATAGATCTTCTATTTGAAGTAGGCTACGGTAAGAGAAAGGTTTCCAAGGACCAACTAATACTATAGAGGCAGAAATGGTGAATCACATGATTCTGCAACATCTTTTGCAAGTTTCACAAGTGATACATTTAAAAGATTTCAACTTACTGACTTCTAATCTTCCATAAAGCTTGGAAGTCCTGGTTTGACTTGAAGAAGAATTATTATTTTTGGAGGTGGAATGGTAAGCTTATGGCCACAATTTATTTCATATTTTTATCCAGTTGCTCCATAATACTTGTTAAAAAGGCATGATCCAGACAATACAAGTTTCAATCACTTGATGCACGCAACAAATGAGAAGAGGATAAGCAGCCTGTTGGCAGAAGTAAACAGATATAACCAAACTTACTTTTTGATATGAAATCATGCCACGAGTACGTAAGTGATGGAAGATGTGTAATAATTCGGGTGGGACTGACCAATGGTTTAATCTGCAAAAAATGACAAATACAGCAGGTTAACAATATGATGTATCTTGTATGGACCAGACCCACATGTTTTACAAGCTAAAAACAGATAGTGGGCCCTTAACAAAGAAAAAACATTGACCATATTAAAGGATTACATTACCTGGAGAAAGTAGGCAAATGTGAATTTGCATGCAAAAATCACCAACCAGTAGAGCACATACCTGCAATAGTCAAAACAAATTGAAGGATTTAGAGACTCACAAAAATAACAACGCGGTCATGTTTCTCTGCTATGAATGGTTATAGATTGGAATTTGGAAGCAAAGTTATATCAGCTATAATTATTCACTAAAATTTCAAATCAGGACTCTAATGTATAAGGAAAAAGTACATTTATTTTACAATAACATATAGCTTACAAGAAGATAACAAATAGTGAACATTTTCATTATCTAGGTTCAATTATGAATAATGATGGTGAGGTTGGAGATGATGTGATCTATAGAATCAAAATAGGTTGGCTCAAGTAGAAGAATGTCTCGCATATTCTATGATCGATGAATACCAACAAAATTGAAAAGAAAATTTTATAGAACACCTATAAGGAAGTGATTCCTTACGCAACAAAATGTTAGGCAACTGAAAAACAACACATTCATAGAATAAGTGTAGCTGAGATGAAAATAGTTAGATGAATGTGTGATAAGAGTAGAAAAAATAAAATTAGAAATGAATACATTCATAAAACGGTAAGAATAACACCAATTGAAGATAAGTTGACAAAGAACATGCTAAGATAGTTTAGTCATGTACAACAAAGACAAATAGTTGCAGCATTAACAAAGAGTTATATGATCACTATAAACGAAAATGTTAGAGCAACTCCAATGGAATTGCTACAGTATCTGCTATTGCTAAATTATAGCAACTTAATCAAAAAAAACAAGCTTCAATGGTCATGCCAAATAGGTCGCCAAAATATGTAAATGCCAAACTTTGTGCGAAATTTGGCACAAGGTTTGGCAAAATGCTAAATTTTTGGCTAGAGCTGCTCTCTCTCTCTCTCTTTCATAGTGGGGTCCACAAATGGCATTTTGATTTTATTTTTTGTGAAGAAAATATAAGAAATGGCTACTGTACCATTAGAGAAAACATTACTAAAATTTAGAATTTTCACAATTTTAGCATTGGAGATGCTCTTAGGGGAGGGGAAGACCTAAATTGACATGTAATGCGATTAGTACAAAAAATATATGAATTTATATAATTTAACAGAGTATCTAGCCCTTGACAAAGTAGAATGGCGAAAAAGGATTCATGTAGCCAATCCCACTTGAGTGCAACACAAGGCTTAGTTTCATTTGGTAAATAGTACATAGTCAGTGGTTCACACAATATATAATTGATATAAGAATAAGATGGAGTAAGATACCATTCAGCCTATTAGACCAAAAATAATCACAAACACATGGGGGTGCAACTCCTTCTAGGTAAAGAGAACACATGAAAAGTAACACCCTAAGAAGATTCTCACCATTAGGTAAATATTTGCCCAACTTCCAATTTGCTGTTCTAACGGAGTACAGACTACATTGGGTCATGGGTGGTCTAAATCCATTCCTAAAGCCTCTTTGACTTTTGTGAATGACTTGAACACTACTGCATTTAGAAGGGGTGTACTGCTTCGTATAGAACACATCTACAGAAACTCTAAACCCCCCTCCCCCCCTTCTTTTGGAGCTCTTAGCAATATATTTTACTTCACTATAAAAATAAAAATAAAAAAGAACAAAAATAGACGGATAACCAAACCAAAACAAGCCTTAAGTCCCATCAAATGGGATCGGCTACATGAATTCTTCTTCTCTATTCGACTCTATCCAAGGCCATATTGTTAGTCAAATTAAGGAGATTCATATCTCTATTTACTACACTAGCCCGCGTCAATCTAGGTATGCCGCTTCCCCTAACACTTCCATCTACAGTCACTGTATCGCATCTTTTTACAACTGCCTCTGTTGGTCTCTCCGTTGTATATAACCAAACCATCTGAACCTATTCTCCCTCAACTTATCTTCTACTAGTACTACTCCTACCCATTCTCGAATATACTCAATTCATAACTCTATCTTTTCTAGTTTTGCTACACATCCACCTTAACATTATCATCTCAACAACACTCATCTTATCAACATGTTGTTTCTTAGTTGCCCAACATTCCGTCCCATACAACATCGCTGGTCTAATAGCCGTTCTATAAAACTTCCTTTTTAGTCTAGTGGATACTCGTTTATCGCACAGTACCCCAGACACACTCCTCCATTGAAATCACCCCGCCTTAATTCTATGGACTACATCCGCTCCAATCTCCCAAACCGTTGTGATAATCGATCCTAAATAACGAAAATGTTCACTCTTAGATAGTGCTTGGTCCTCAAAATACTAATTCTTAGCTGTCAGAATCTCCCAACAGCCTTAACCACACACACCTCAAAACAACCACCCTTAATAACCTTCTCAATCAATCTCTAGAGCCACATAACCCTCTATTACAAAATAGGAAACCACTTTTAGGCTCCAACTATACCACTATACATGCCTTTTGACATAAAACTACGAAATGAACCTCAAGTCTACAAACAACCACAATTTATCCAAATATTCCCCAACTTTGCCTCCAAGTTCTTCATGGACTCCTTTTCCATCTTTTGTTCTCTGCCAAATGCCTCCAACTCACTTCAATTTAGTATTCAAGTAATTTCTCCAGTCCAGACTCTTTATAGATGAGGCCCTTCTAGCCCACCAACATGCTCACTTTCATTCATAAATTAGGTTTCAAACCTTTGGGTTACTAAAAATTCCCTTAATACTAGAAAACTACACTCGGACTTTTGGGACAGACGGGTGCAGCGGATTTATTTAATTTAACCAAGAAGAATGGTGAAAAAGGAATCACATAGCCAATCCCACTTGATTGGGACACAAGGTTTAGTTTGGTTGGTTTGGTGGGCAATTAGAATATGTCGATTCAATATTTTATACACCCGGATATGAAAATGAGATGGATGGACACTTAAATAGATATTCCACTTCAAGCTATTTCACATAAACTACAGATAACTAAACTTTAAAGAAGTGGCAACATTTGAAAATTGACGTGGTTTCAAGCTACTAGAGTTACTAAAATCCGATTTGTGTTTCTTTTAGGTTAAATATGCTACTTATTAGTTTTAAATGAATTTTTGTAGGTCAAGGGTATTTTGGCATTTTTCAGATTTGTTGGACATGGGTTGTACGGGAAATTCTATTTGCACACCAATATTCATTTCAGTACACACCATCACCCTAACTTTTTTTAATTACACTTTTATCCCTCATACAAATTACATTTTTCTAAAATATTCTAGAACCCTAATACCCACCATCAAACTCCCCCACCTGACATCCCAAGCCACCACCATGACAATCACCCCTCCCCAACCGTTGCAGCCCCATCGCAACCCCTCCAACCCCACCACTCCACCACCACCCCTATGAAGACGGAGGAGGGGTGGAGGAGGGACTGGAGAGGGATTATGGGGTTAGGGAGGTGGTGGTTGGTAGTGGCTGCGGTTGGCAGCAATTGACCGTGGCAGAGGTTGTTGCTGCTGAAGAATTAAGGTTGGCGTTTGAGAATGGAGAAGATAAGGGTGTTTAGTATTATTGACAAATTAATGATGTAAATTGAGAAAAAGTCAATATTTTCAAAATAGGGGTGGTGTGAACTTAGAAGACGATGTGTACTGAGAATATATTGATGGTGTGCAAATAGAATTCCTCGGGTTGTAGGGGTCATCACCCATGGTTGTCATATGGGTCAAGTTATGTATTTGGTTTTTATTTATGGGTTTTATTTGATCTTAGATAGGTTTTAGAAGTCAAAAGTTCAGTAGTTTCCTACTTTAAAATTATAGTTCTAGTTGGTAAAAGAAGTCTCTTAATAGTCAATATAAAATCATGTAATGCTTGAAACTTAATAAAGAATAGTTTTGAAAGAATTATTTTAGCAAATACGCTTCTGAGATTGTGTGATGTAATCAAACCCTAGATGTGCAGCTTATGGTATCTGAGTGCAATGCCTAGACTTTCTTCTTTCTTTTCTTTTTAGTTTACTGCTCAGGAATTATTCACAACCTCTGGAACAGAATTAGAACAGCCCCAAAATCTCGTATTTTTATTCTCAAATCTCTAACCTTTTGTTACACCTTTTGGAACCCTAAAATCCCCATAATTTAGCACTCATCCAGCTTTTAAAAAACAACTGAAATATGCCCCCACAAAGCCTATTAATCTGCTTCCATATATTAATCTGAGCACCTCTTATAATCTAATTTACGTTGCACCAATTCAGCTACACATGTAGATCATCAGTGCCTCTTATCTATCGACTTCATCACTTGTCCAATTCCATGAATGGCGACTGGGTAAATTTATTTTATTTTATTTTTGTGGATAAGCGAATGGAGACTGGGCAATATGATCAAAAGTTGTAAATTCTTCCACATCACTAGCTCATTAAAGCTTCTTGACAACAAAACTTTTCATATACAGATCATTCACTCGCTTAGAATTACAAAGGAAAGAAATGGACAATTTAAGAATGTATTATCCATAACTTTTTCCCGCGGGGGTATGAGGCAACAGTAAGTTAGTCAGTGTGCTATTCCACACTTACATTATCTTGTGCCCAAGACAGGTACTTCACAATTTTAAAGAGTCCATGAAACAGATCATCTATGTTACCTACGAGTTCCTGAAATGCATCGAGGACTCGACCAACTAAATTAAAATCTTGAAGTTCTCATATCTTGAACTAAATGTATCAATCCTAATTCCTAACATATATGATGATGACACTGATAAAACTAACACAAAAGAAAATACATGTTTTGACAACAGGTCAGCAGAGTGAATTCATTATTCCACCTTTCCTAGAGTTGAAACCAACAAGTTGCATGAAGAAAAAATTCCAGCCAAGCCCAATTAACAAACCATTTCAATAATTAAGTTTGTTCTGTAATTCAAGAGCATGAGATTGATAAAGCACCAGAATCCTGAAGAATGGACCATCATTACCTAACATCTTACAAAACAAATAGTACACTCAATGTGTCTATTTCAAACACCTAAGTGGGACAGAAACCATTTCAACCCCAAAGATGAAATTTCAGAGCTACAAAAACATATATGAATCCAAAAGCAAGTGAAGAAACTACAGCTCAAAGCATTCAGCAACGCAATTAAATGCAAGAGAAAATTCATTAGAAAAAGATTACAGATACCTCATCAACCACCATTCTGAAAGAGGCGAGTTTAAAAGTATGAACCACACAAGTTAGCTCTAAAATCAAATTTTTCTCACACATATTGCAAACTAAAGCAAGAGGATCATAAAAGTTTCTTACAGAATAGCTGATGCTATATATTACAAACCAACCAAATAAGGTAAAAATATTATAATTAAGCAATCTAGTTCAGATAGCAAAAATTCCACCTCACTAGTAAACAATATGAGATTAAATATTATTTAATAATGAATGATGACAAACCTTAAATAATCAGTGGTCCTTTCATATAGGCCACGGCCCACAAAGTATCGCTCCTGCAAACAACCAAACAAGTTTGTGAAACACAACATTAAAATATACTTTTAATCAATCTCCAGAATCAATTTCAATTTCAACGCTAGTATATTCAACAATAATTACCTCATAAATCCACTTGAAAAATTGAAAGAATGATTGATCAGTCATTGCGGACAGTGAATGACAAACCGGAAATTTAAGTAACATTGAAAAAACTAGGCGTAGACCGGCATAAACACCCAACACAAGAATATAAATCCGAAAATAAAATGAATCGGACGTCGACTTATTGCTTTCCTCCACAACCTTCCTGAAAATTCATTTTGCCGGGTGAGGGAGCAAAAAGAGCCATATTGAATTCAATGGAAAACTAAGATAAAAATTAAAAACAAAAAAAAATAACAAAATAAAAAGACCGAAGAAGAATCAACGAAGGAAAACAATAAGGAGGAGATTGTAGGCTCACACATAAAGATATGTCACAAATGCAGAGCTCAACCCAAACCAGAAAAACCTAATAACCAGCCTAGAGATAGCCATGGCTCTTGCTGTGCTGTAAGCTCCAAATGTAAGCAGGACATCTAAACAACCTGCATAAGTCATACATGACACAGTGAACAAAAAAAGAAAATAAGGAAAAGCAAGACACAGAAAATTTTAGATTTCAAAAGTTAGTGGAATAACAAAAAGATATAACTACATAGGAAAATACATAAAAACTCACTCTCAATGAAGTTCATGATGGTATAAGTTGGTCCAACACTAAGTACAGCTTTAAAAGTATCGAGATTAATTTTCCCGCCGTGGAAGGCTATGATTGTCAACATCTGAAAAAGATTAAAACACACATTTGATTTTTGATTTCAGCCATAAAGAAACTGCATATAAGACAGGTGCAGTAATAGCAGATGGACAACTAATATTTACCTGGAACATTACAACCAAAAAAATCCACATACGATGAAAACTTCGATACAAGTGAAGAAATGTCCGATGCTCAACAAAAGAGCTTTTCCCAGTCTGCCAATTCACAAACAAAATTATTAAAAAAGAGAGATGACTTGATGAAAGGAGAAAACAAATTGTAGGGTACAAGTGTTGGATCAAAGAATTAGAAGATAAAAAAGAGGACAGAATTTCCCCTGCATGCACTGCATGCAGTATTGCCAAAAGAATGGATAAAGAAAAAAGTATAAATACAGCAATAGCCAAAGATGCAAAAAAAAATAAATAAATAAACTACAAATAGTAAAGCTCCACCAAACATGTACCCAAATGGGTAGAATGAAAAGAAGACATACTTTCATCTTTAAGATACAACAATGACTTCATGGGAAGAAGAAGAGGAAAGGATGAGGTCAGGCTTTGAGCATGAAATTGGAGAAGTTAACAGTTTCAGAGCCAGAAATAAGATTAACTTGTTTAGCCATAACGATTGAAGCTATGGTAGTAGTGGCAACAACAGTATGGAAAGGATGAAGTAGAAGAGATCACCAAGCAGTGAATTTGCACTATCATCCTAGTAGTGACCATAACATATTCCTAGGGGAACAAAAGAAGAAAAGTTTTAGTTCCATACAGCATCACTGGTTAGGAGCAAATCTAGCAGTAGAAGAGATAAACTACTATTTTCCAAAAGAGAAAGTGTTTACAGGACCTTCCATAAGACTAATGACATTTCCAGCATTGACCATGACCCTAAGGTGATGTTGGATGACCAGTGAAGAAAATAGATGTAAAAGAAAAGAAAGGGCACACCAAAAAAAAATAACAGAAACACTAAATCACTTTTTTTCAATATCTAAAATTCAATATCATAGTCTGAATCCTATTACATAATAGCCAATTTATAGGCACGCACAGAAAACCCTAATGAGAGTGACCAAAATTCAAATAATACAATAAATAAATCTTAATTAATATTCTAATATTGATAAAATTCCTAAAAATCAAACTTTCCAAAGTAAGCCTTTTCTTTCCTCATAACAAGGACTGATTATAGTATAAAAATGTTGACTCAACCAAATGATTGTTGAATGTATGACTGCATGCAAATTAACAACACAAACTTAGCACAAAAGACTGACAACATTCTGAGCCAAAAAGACCGTGTAAAATTATAATACAATTTATTACTGTCAAAGAAGTAAAATTTTTGAAATTCTCACATCCAATCTCTGAAATAGCTGATGCCGCCAAAAGAAGTGGAAATGCCATAAGCAGAAATGAACAGATCAACATTCCAACTACACACCACACACGCCCCATGTAACTTAAATGAATTTTCAGTGGATGTTAAGGATCACACAGTAAAACCCCATGTGGAGACTAAACCCAACAAGGAAGCCTTTTCTCATTCTACAAAGAAATACAGCTGATTGTCGTAATATATACTGTAGGTCCAATTCTTTATGAATCAAATCATTTGTCAGTTTTCAGGACATTACTAAATTAGACAACTTATATGCCATTCAAACAACAAAAGCAATGTCAATATCCACATTGATAAAATCAAAAGGGAAGCTCATACTAGTGCTACACTTCACATTAAAAGGTTTACAAGATCCAATACACTCATAAAACAAAATAAAACAAAGAAAAGAAAAAACAAAACAAAACAAAACAGGAAACAAAAATAAAACATCTAATATAGACTGGAATACACAACAAAAACAATTATTGGAAGAAGTCATTGCTAGAAGCCTAGAACCAACCCTTTTCCTCTTTTTGGGCTTCATCAAAAATGATGAATCCGTCTTCATAGGCTGCCAGCCCAACTCAAAGCAACCAGGTGACCTGCATATACAATAAGAATGAGATTACAAAGCATAATCCAAATGGAGTAACAAACTGCAAAATTATTAGATTTATGCAAAAAAGAACCAGAAATATTCGTTAAAATCATCATAATTCCTCCAGGACGAGTGTGAGGCTTTCCCATTATTGTTTTCCTCAGCTTCCTGTGAATACAAAATTTGAGGCACACAATAAAAGAACTGGCTAGAGAGAAGAAAAAGAGAGAGAAGGAGAGAGAAGAAATAATCTACATTGTACACAAACAACTCCTGGACATATCCTATTATATCTCAATTCCAAGTCAAACAACCATACCGATGCCAAATGGCAATTAAGAAATCCATTCAACTATTCAATAGATCCAAAAACAGAATATATGGAGAATTGATCCAAAAGGGAAGATCAAAAGATTCAAAAAGAATAAGAATAGAGAAAATGAACACAAGGGTCACAACCTAATAATAATATTAATCCAAGGCTATCTAATACAATCAAAAGTACTTTATTTATAAGCTAAAAACCCTAACTCAAACTAGGAAAATAAATCCCTAAAAACAAGAAACAAAATTTAGATAATATCTTAATTAAGCTATAATTAAAAAGAGAATAAATAAATAAATATTAATGGCATAAGATTAGAAAATAAAAAATAAAATCTCCCATTCAAGTTATGCATCGTTCTCCCCGACTGAGAAAATGAACTCTTCCTCAAGTTCTCCTTTAAATATTGATCAAGGCCATGCAAACAAATCAAATATTTTAAATATGCTAGTTGTGTGATATTTGTCTCATTCCACCTAATTTTTGTGGTCAGACTGTTGAGGAAATCCACAAAGCATGGATTGAATACACAGAGAAAATCTTTTGTGCCAATAAAATCATCCCTTTGAACTTGACCAAGCAATCAGTTGGTGGATAGGATCCAACAAGTTGAGTGCATCTGTACGTTCAAGAAGCTCTCCTTTCGGTAGGAGCATTGTCTGCATGAGAGTGGCTTCTTGGACTTCCAAATTTCAATTTCCTCTGCCATTGGGCCTTAGTTTTTAGGTTGTCTTAATGGGTGAACTGGGCTTAGTTCTGGGTTAGGTTTGGGCTTGGTTTTTTGGGTGGCAGTGGACCATTTGAAAAGGGAGTGGGCTGGGTTTATTTTTATTAGAGGGTGGGTTGGGTATGGGCTTAGGGTTTTTGTGCCAATTTAAGGAGTGGGCTAGGCTACTTGAACCATGCAGGTTGGGTTGGATTGAAAAATTTTGAGTTGGTGATATGGCTGTAGGCTAGGTTAATGGGGTTGGGATCAACCCTAAAAAAAAGATAGTAGGTTGGGTAATGGGTTTGGTTCAGATCACGACAAAATGAATCAAACTCAGTTGAGTTCTGGGTGGTCTTCTTCAATTTCTCTCAGTCGAAGCCCTAAGGCTTTGTCGATGCAGTGCAGGTGAAGACTGTTGAAGGTGGCAGCGGACAAAATGAAAGGCAAAACCATAAGGATTTCCTTGAGGTCGATTGCAGGAAGATTGCCAGGTATGAGTGGACAAGGATGGGTTTCGCTAGAATGATTTGACCGAACAGAACCAAATGGTGTTCGAAGATGGCAGCAATCTAGAATAGATCTTCGCTAACCTTTGTTGTAATACACTAGTGCAAAAATATTGTTATTCAAGTCTAGGTTTTCCTACAACCCTCCTAAATATCTCTTAATTGAACCTGAACAACCACTAATCAAAAGGCACCAAGCCTTCCTGATGGCTGTGCATCATGAGGATAGTGAGTTGCTCTGATGTTGCTGACATGACAATTAGTAGCAATGTTGCTATGGATTTTTATTTATTTATTTATTTATTTTTTGGGGGGTGGGGTTCAAACGATGAGGTCATATCAAGAAGGCAACCACATCAAATAAACAAAGACATTGATAATATTAATAGTTTGCTCTAATACCAAATAATGTCGAACATCAAATAAACAAAGACATTGATAATATTAATAGTTTGCTCTAATACCAAATAATGTCGAACACTTATAAAAAAAGTCCATTCAACTATTCAATTTATCCAAAACCAGAATATATGGAGAACTGATCCAAAACGGAAGATTAAAAGTTACCTTTCAAGAAGAATAATAATTGGGGAGAACACAAGAGGCACAGCCTAATACTTGAATACAATCGAAATCACTTTATTTATAGGCTAAAAACCCTAATTCAAACTGGGTTTTGAATTTTGGGGGTGGCAACAGATACCACTCAAGCTAGTAGCTGGCGAAAAACATCGCAGTAGATAATATGCTTTGCAAAGTTATATCCCAAGTTGGAGGCACGTCAAGCATAGTCTACGAATGCCAAGAGAGTGTCCTTGCAAAATTTAGTAATGTACTCCTTTACTACAGACACATCCAAAATGTACGAAATTTGCACGAGGACAGTCTAAGTCGTAATAGACCTGACACAGACATGGCTTAAAATCTTAAATTGCAACGCTATAACATAGGAAATGTGCCACATACAAAGTTTTTTATTGATCAGTGGCTCATACGAAACCCAATACTAATGACATGATTCAGAGAAGGCAGCCTAATTGCTATACCAATGTAGAGACTCAATGTGAAGTATATCCTCTTTTGACATAATGGCCTTTAATACATAAAGTCAAGAAAAAATTCAGTCAAAATCCAATTACACAACTAGGAAACCAATATAGCAAGATTCACTGACCTTTGCCACTGTCCCATATATGGGACAAATGATTTGCTCAAGGAAGGACACTGAACCATTTTCGCCCTTACAACTAGCCGCTGGAGTAGCTTCACCGTGGTCCAATATTGCATCTAACTCTCTTGCCATCTGCAGAAGGCATAATTAGTAACATATTACTAAAAAGTCAAACAGTACAACTATTGATCTTTGGATTTGTCCTGTGAACCAATCAATGTCAATGAAAACTTTTATTAATTTTATAAGCAAACAGTACTCACAAGCAGCTCAAAAAGAAAAAGACCCATTAGTGAACACTTAAAAATAATGATTTTAGCTTCTTTTTTTTAATTTAAAACCCAACTTCAAAAAAGTAGCTTTTTGAGATTATTTGAAGCTTTTTAAGCTGAAAAAACAAGTAAGCTGAAAAGTGAAATCAAACACCCTACCTTTTAAAGTAAAACTATTTAAACATGTGATTTCATATTATAAACTAAATAAGCAGCAATAAACTGGGCTATTTCTGAATGAAAATTCAGCATGATAACCAACACATATTACGCAGCATAACTACTACTATAGAACAAAAAGCTTGCTGAGTTGCACAATAAGACAAGCTACCCAATCAAATAGTAAGTGAATTAGCAGCCATAAGAAAAGGCTTACATGGTGGAATATATAGCAAATACATTCAGGAAGAAAACGGACATTCGCAGCTTCACCCCATATGAGGAAGTACAGAGAAACCAAAAAGAGCTTTCTTTCCCGATTAATTGCTTCTAAACTGTCCAACATACATAAATAAATACACAGAGAATGCAAATTAGTTGTGCATAAACGAACTTGAGGCATATCAAAAAAGCAGCAGGCTGCAGAAGTCACCTATTCCATACAAGGCGTATCCGCAAATATTTGCACCATTTGATGTAGTTATCCAGTACCTTCAAGAAAACTTCATTGATAGCTTTCTCATCTATTTTCTGCTAAAGGAAATCATAAAGATTAATCAACTAGCTTTGCATCAAAAAGGACAAAAAGGAAACATGAATATCTGGCTTCTGCAACACAGATTACTGAATCCAAAAATAAGATTTAGCTGCCATATTTTCAGATGCATGAAAAAGTGCCCATATAAAATTGGTTTCAAAATTTTTTTTCTCAGTAAGTACTACGCCCAAGTATAATAGCAATAGCAATATACTTTATAAATGCATTTAAAGCAACATGGATTCATACAGAACTTAAACTTCTGTAAAAGTATCCAATCCAAGGTTCTGGAATCTGGCCAGCATTGTGCAAAAACTTCAACAATTTTGACCACTCGTAAACTGTATAGAAGTGTCAAAGGCTTTTTAAACTAGCAGAGGATTCTATGGCCCTTTTTACAGGCACTATGAGATTCAATATTTTAGGCCTTCTGGTTACAACATACAGCAGGGAAACAATTCTACAAGATCTGAGGATTGGCAATACATCATAATGTTTTGAAGATTGGTCACTTTGAATGAAAATTTACTTGATATCATTTTCCTTTGCCCATGAACTTTTTGGATGCTGATAAATTAAAAAGCTATTGAGAACATATTGTCGTACCATTCTGTGAAATTAAAAGTTCAGCAGTACTGTGAAATAATAGGTTTCCATATGAGTTCAAGTTTGGGAGAAGAAAACTTGCTGTGAATAGTTCTGTGAAAGAAAGTCAGGCTTAGAATGTCATAGAGAAGACAGGTAAATAGTATTCTTATCCATAAATTGTGTCAAGTTGAGGGAGAATACAGCTCCAATCAGAACTCATTAACAAAGGCAAACAACTTAACCAGGTACGAACCAATTGTTCAGGAAAGAAGGTCATCCACATAAGTCATCACTTACCGGATCACCCTCACCACGGATTCCAAGTCGTGACTGCGCATTTGCTACGGTAAGAACAACATTCTCACGCTGGTTCCTTATATTGTCTTTCTGTAAAGTTCAACGAGATAAGCCATTAGAGCTAAAACAAGAAAAAATAACAGCAATGACAAAAAAAGCAGGAAAGAATCATTATTAACCAATATTATGCCTGGTAAAACGACGACAGATTAATAGAGATATTCTGAATAAATATCAAGAAAGCATGTACCACATGCGCAAATGCTCGAACAAAAGGATGAGGAGGAGGAGGACAATAACTAGGACAGCAGATAATGATGGTTAATGATTAACCAAGATTGTCCCTAGTAAATTCATGGCACTTTTACAGACATATACTGAATAAGTTTCTTTTTTTTTATCAGCAACAAAGAAGTTTTATTAATAAAGAAAAGATTACAAAGGGAAAAAGTAGGAAGTTTTATTAATAACAGAAAAGATTACAAAGGGAAAAAGTAGGACAAGATGTCCATCCAAAAACAAAGAAAGGCAAATAAAACCACCAAAATTGCATTTCACACACCGCTTTCTAATTTGAAGTAATTAAAAAAAATTTAAAAAGTAACTAATGCATGACAAGTAGGGACAGCACTGGATTTTGAAAACAGAGGTTATTTGGCGGCTTAAACAATGAGTAATTTAGGGTTTTGAGGATTAAATTGAAAGCTAATAGGTAGGGGAAGGGATTAGGGTTGATTTGGGGGTGATTGGATCGAGTTTTGTTGAAAAACGCACTTTTACAAGGCTGTGAATAATAATCAGAGAATAGTAAATTGAAACCACAAAAAAAAAAAAAAGGGAAAGAAGAAGATAGGCCTAGGAATCACTCATAGAATCCCTAAGGCATCACACCTAGGGTTTGATTGCATCACACAATCCATAAAAAGCTTCAAAACTCTCAAATTTTTATAAAATATCAACTCTATTGAATTAGAAGCATTACATGACTTTATATAGACTTTAAAGACTTCCTAAACCAACTAGAGCCAACTCAATTAAATAACTTGACCCCCAAGATGACCCATGCACAACCCCTACAACCCATGACAACAATAATTAAAATTACAAAAATACCCTTGACCTAAAAATTCTAGAAAACATAAAAAAAAATCATAAAATAAGATTCTTAAAATACTAAAAATATTATTATATAAAATTCCTATTAGTTTCACTTTGAAATCATGCCAATTTTCAAATATCGCCACTTCTTTGAATTGACTCTTCTTTGAGCTTCTTATATTCTGCATCAGGAACCTCCTTAAATGCCGAAGATACTGAAGCCCAAAAAAAAGCAAAATAGCAAATATTTTGCCATAAACCCTCAATATCGTTGAACTTATCTTAAAAAAATCCTTGCATTCCTTTCAACAAATAACCCAAAATATCACATTTTACTATTATGACAAGTCGTTTTGCCTTTTGAGAGCAAGAAGCGGAGCATATTGATAGATTATTTGAAAGATGAACAAGACCACAAGTAAGGACATACTCCTGGACCTGAATGGGCACTTACTCTTCTATAAGGGAAAGCATTGAAACGACCCATGACTCTATTCTGGAGCAAGAACTCAAGCTGTACTATTAATACCAAAATCCTCTTAAATCAATCACTAACTACTGACTACATGAAAAGAGTAATACCCAATCCATTCCTACCAACCAACACAACCATATAAGACCAAAGCCACATGACAATGCAAAAATAACTAGGGACTCTCCTCTCCCTCCTACACATAATACACCACTCTGGATGCAAATAACAAGTTGGTCTCCATGTCTGAAGCATGTCATTGGTGTTCAATTTCTTATGAGCCATAGTCCAAACAAATGATTTTACTTTAAACAACACAAATGCATTACGAATCATGTTAAAAAGGGCAAAGATAGGTAAATTTGGAACATCAATCAACTTACCAAAAAATAGATAGTTCATAATCTCTCATCGCCACCTCAAAGAAACACCCTCAAGAAAAAATAGCAACATGATGAAACCAATTAGGGTTTCATGTTTAAAGGGCCGGTGATCCCATGCAAAACCATATACCGTGTTAAGCTACTAAGAGCATGTTTGGTACAATGGAATGAAATGAAGTGGGAATGGAATGAAAGTGAGAATGGAATAAAAGGTTGAATGGAATGAAGTGTCCATTCCCATTCTATTGTTTGTTTACCAACATGGAATGGCATAGGAATAGGATAATAATTCTCACTCTCATGTTTGGTTATATCTATTAAACTCATGGAATGAAATAAGTTTTATTGTTTATTTATTTTTTTAACAAGCTAACAACAAATAAATTAAAAACTTACATAGATCATGGTAATATTGATAATTGTGAAAATGATGGTGTGAATCGTAGTGGCAGCAGCAGTGGCAGCATCGGTGGTGGTGATAGCAATGATAGTAGAATGGTGGTAGTAGATTGTTGTAGCCTTAGTGGTGATGGTAAGCTAGTGTTGTGGTTGGCGGTTGCAGTGGCCAACATAGTAGTGGCAGTAGTAGTGGCGACATCGGTACTACGATGGGGGTAGTTGTAAGTTTCCGAATAAACTTGTATATTCAATTGTATCTTATTTACAAAGAGTTCATCAGTTTATATAACCCTAAACCTATGACTAAAAAAGGAAATACAGCCAATTCAAATATTTACACCACAATCTTTCTTGATTCCTAATATACACAATCATGCCAAATTGAGAATATACACAATATATTCTCATACCCCTGCTCAAATTCAAGGTGTTTTAACAGAAAACACTGAGAGTTTGCTAAGAAGAAACTAAAATCGAGCGGTAGTGTGAGTCTTAATGAAGAAGTCTGCAAATTGCAAAACTGAAGAGACAAAAGGAAACGAGAAAGAGCCAGACTGCAAATGCTGTCAGACGAAGTGATAATCAATCTCAATGTGTTTTGTCCATTCATAGAAGACAGTATTGTGAGAAATCTAAATAGCACTGCGGTTGTCACAATAGAGGGAGGTCAGAAAAGACTAAGGGACACCCAAATCAAATAAGACACAACGAAACCAAACAATCTCAACAGTAGCATGAGCCATAGCACGATACCCAGCTTCGGCAGTAGAGCGAGCAACAACAATTTGTTTTTTACTTTTCCAAGAGATCAAGGAATCGCCAAGAAACATACAGAAACCAGACGTAGACTTGCGATCAGTAACATCACCAACCCAATCAAAATCTACATAGGCCATCAAATCTAAAGAGAAAGTAGAGGACAATAGTAAACCCTGAAATATAGTACCTCGGAGATAACAAAGAATCCGAACCAATGCAGCCCAATGTGTGGAGCGAGAAGCAGAAACAAACTGGCTAACCACATGAATAGCATAGGCAAGATCAGGACGAGCAACTGTCAGATAGACTAAGCAATACACAAGCTCGTGATATAAAGTGGGATCATCCAAAAGGACACCATTAGTAGAGTTGAGCTTCACATTAAGCTCAATAGGTATATTAGAAATCTTAGTATCAGTAAGACCAACACAGTGAATGACATCATTAGCATACTTAGCCCTTTAGCAAGAAATAGCCCTTTAGCAGAGAAACAACCTCAATACCAAGAAAATACCGCAATAAACCAAAATCCTTCATCTCGAAAGTGCGGAAGCGATGCTGCTTGACCTCCGAGATAGCAGAAGAGTCAAAGCCAGTGATAATCATATCATCTACATATAGTAAGAGAGCAACAAAACCAGCCGAGGTAAGTCTCAGAAACAAAGCAGAGTCGGAAGAAGAATGATGAAATCCAAGCTCAGTAACAGCAGTCTAAAAGCGATCATACCAAGCACAAGGAGATTGCTTCAAACCATACAGAGCACGCCGAAAACGACAAACCTGCCTAAAAGAGTGGGAAAGGCCAGGGGGTGAACGCATGTGGACCTCCTCAATGAGATGACCATTAAGAAAAGCATTCTTAACGTCCATCTGATAGAGAGGTTAATGTCGAATAGCGGTAATAGAAATCAAAGTACGGACAGTAGTCATCTTGACAACCGGGGCAAAGGTCTCCTTAGCAAACAAGCGAGCTTTGTATCGCTCAAGAGAATCATCAGAATGAGTCTTGACTTTATAGACCCATTTGCAACCAACCAGATTCTTGCTAGCAGGCAATGGAACCAACAACCAAGTGTTAGTTTTCTGCAAGGCAAACAACTTATCCTCTATAGCTCGAACCCAATTGGGATCCTAACAGGCCTCCTTGTAAGATTGAGGTCCTAAAAAAGAATGAATAGCAGACAAAAAAATATGGTAGGAAGCAGAAAAACATGTATTAGACCAATCCAACCTGTTTGGAGGATGACGCTCTCGAGTAGGATATCGATGTGCAGCAAGATCAGAGTTGTCAGAAGCAGGAGGATCAGCAATAAGGACAGAGACAATTGGTGGAGAAAGAGCTTGGTGACGAGAATAAACTAACAACAGAGGAGAAGGAGGAGGAGGAGGCTGGGAAGAAGGGAGCAGATTCATGGGGTTTAGTGGAAAAAGACTCAGCAGGAGGGGTGGTAAGAGGAGAAGAGGGAACAAGTTCAAGGGGAACAGTAGAGATGCACTCATCAGGAGAGACCTCAGAAGGAAATGGATCAATATGAACCAAATCATCTTTAGAAACCGGAGTATTGATAGGAAGAAGCTGAAAGTAAGGCAAACGTTCAAAAACATAAACATGACGGGAGACATAAAGACGATAGGAAACAGGGTCATAACACCGATAGCCTTTCTAAGTAGGACTATAACCCAAAAAGACACCGAGGACAGACCGGGTACTAAGTTTGGTCTGATCTTTGTGGGAAAGAAGGACAAAATAGGCAGACCCAAACACACGAAGGAAAGAGTAATTAAGAATTTGGGAGAACAAAGCCTCATAAAGAGACCAATCAGAAAGAAGAGGAGTAGGCATGCGGTTGAGAAGAAAAGCAGCAGTAAGAACTGTCTCTTCCCAAAACGGAGCCAAAACTAAGGCAAAGAGAAGAAAAGACCTAACTGTCTCAAAGAGATGACAGTGTTTATGCTCGGCTCGACCATTTTGGATAGGTGAATCTATACAGAAGTTTGGTGAATGGTACCCAAATTGGCCAAATACTCATAGAACTCATTTTTAAAATATTTCCCACCCAACTCAGACCATAACACTTTAATTGTAAAACAAACTGAGTAGTAATCATAGACTGAAAGGTACGGTATATATGATAGCAATCGACTTATGAGTCATAAGATAAACTCAAGTATAACGGGTGCAGTCGTCAACAAATGACACATAGTATGCAAAACCCCCTTTGGTGAGAATAAGAGAACAGCCCCAAACATCAGTATGAACTAAAGAAAACGGTGTATCAAATATAGAAGTAATTTTACGAAAAGGTAGGGCTGTCATTTTGGCAAGTTTACACCCCCAACATTTAGTAAGTTCACTAGGAGAAACTTTACCCAATATACCTTATTGAGCTAAACACCGTAAGCGGTCAACAGACAAATGCCCTAATCTGGAATGCCACAAGTAGAAAAGACTGGACAGAGAATCTAACTGAAAAGATGAAAAGGCAGTCAGAGAGGTTGTCATAGGCAAATGCAAGCTGTCCACCACATAGAGGTCTCCAACTCTACAGCCAGTCACAATCTGCTGCTTGGACATCCAATCGTGCACAGAAAATATAGAAGAATAAAGGATAACATCAAAACCGGAGGCATCAAGTTGCCTGATAAATAATAAACTGACAGATAACTGAAGAACATAAAAAACAGATGGAATAGAGACAGCAGACGGTAAGACAGACCCAACAGATATAACAAACATACCAGACCCATTAACAGTATTAACAGTAATAGAAAGGGAAGGGGGAGTACAAAAGTAAGAAGAAATAGAGAGTCATATGATAAGAGGCACCAAAGTCAAAAATCCAAACAGACGAAGAGATACCTGAAGAAGACCCAAGCAAACCTGAATAAAAAGAGGAAACAATAAAGGCAGACGGGGATGGTTGGGAGGTAGACAGTATATGCTGATGCTAGCTAATTTGAGCACTCAAAGATGCCAAGTCAGGATTAGGAGCCGGAGCCGGAGCAGATGCAGTAGAACCGGCGAGAGGCTACAAAATATTCGGAAAAGGGGCGCAAAACTAGATCGGAACCTACTAAGAAGACGAGACAGACAGACATCCCTTCTTGGGACAATGATACTTCCAATGACCCCTCTAATGGCAAAAGGCCCACTTATCAGAAGCCAGAGGCATCATAGTAACCAAAAAACTGAGCAATTCAAGTGCAATCAAACAAAATAGCCAAATTAGGGGTTCAAGTGTAATAATCAAAATCTGAGGGGTCAAACTATAATAATAAGGAACTTGTTTAGTCCAAACAAGAATAAAAGAGAACTGGGTCAACCAAATTTTAGAATCAGGTCACAACTAAGAGAGATGTCACAATGGATCGACTTCGAACCACACATAGAGAAAGACAAGAGTCGAAGTCGACTCTAAAGCAGCCGACACAGAGCAAAGGATCGAAGTCGAAGCCAATCGAGAGGAACAAGGGCAAACAGCTCTTCGATCGTGCGAATCGAAGCAGGAGAGAACTAGGGATGCAACGAGATGAGCTAGAGGCAACTCACGAACCAGAACCAAAACCAGAGAGGAAGGGTTACGATTGCGACTCGTTCTCTCTGGGGTTGATAGCAATTGAAGTCCGAATCAGAGAAAGAGGCGCAAGCTTCAAACAACGAACCAGAAATTCCACCAGAATAATCGCGAATCAAAAGAGAGAATAAGCTCAATTCATTCGTGATTCAAAAACCAAAGAAATAGTTGGTGAATCAAGCAGGTAGGGTTTCAAACGTGGCTCTAATACCATGTAAGTTTCTGAATAAACTTGTATATTCAATTGTATCTTATTTACAAAGATTTCATCAGTTTATATAACCCTAAACCTATGACTGAAAAAGGAAATACAGCCAATTCAAATATTTACACCACAATCTTTCCTAATTCCTAATATACACAATCATGTCAAATTGAGAATATACACAATATATTCTCACAGTAGTATGTATGGTGGTGTGGTGGTTGTGGCGGTGACCGTGGTAGCAGTTGTGGTAGTGGTGGTTGTGGTAGCAATAGGGCGGTGGCGGTGGCAATAGGGTGGTGGAATGGGTGGTAGGAGAACTGAATGGTGGTAACAGTTAAACAATAACATTTTTTTCAAGTGCCAACAAAAAAAATAATAATAAAATTTTATGATAATTCCATGATAGAATGGAATGGTCATTCCTTAGGTTGGAGGGAGGAATAGCATTCCCACTTAAATAAGGTGTACCAAACAAGGGAAGGGGAATGCAAAGCTAGAATGAACATTCTATTCCAGCCCATTCCATCGTACCAAACGTGCTCTAAAGTATTTTCGTAAATAAATCTTATGGTATTTTCGTAAATAAATCTTATGGTTGAGCCGCTAAAAGAAAAAAACAATTTTATACAACATACATAAACAGAAATACACATACAAGTTACATATATGCATATACATGTGATGTTTGGCTCAGATTGGCACATGTTGGACACTACCTTTGCCATGCCCTGCCTGAACTCAAATCATTGAGGATTATTAGCCCAAGCTTAGATTGATGTTAAAGCACCGGTCCAAAGCCCCAAGGAGTTGGATTGAACTTGGCTTGTTCAGGTTCAACCCACCCAACTTGAAGCAGTAAGGGTGTGGTGGGAAGTGCTATTGACGAAGACAGTGACATCAATAAATAAGGTGAAAGAGCACCTCCCCAAATGAGAAAAGTAGGAACAAGAAAATAATAAATATCTAAAAGTGGAGCACACTGATGCATCTACACCAACAAAATTAATTGCAAAAAAAAAAAAATCAAAATCTCATAACTTTGACTGATGAAGAATCAAGTCTGAAATGGTTCTTCCATCTTTTTCTTCCTCTTTTTTTTTTTTTTTTTGCCCTTTTTCTACTCCAATCAACTTCAGAATGACTATGATGGAGGGGGAAAACCATGTGTGAGATTGGGAGAGAATGGTGGCTTACTTCTCCATTTGTATGCAGGATCGTAGTATTGTACCAACTCAACAACCACAGTAATACATAAATGAAGTTTAACGCACGTGTTAGAGAATGTAACAAAGTCAATAAAGCGTCAGAAACAGATGGGGATATTAAAGAACAAAAACCTGAAAACCGAACACATATTCCAGAAGATCAAACATGTCCATATCCCGTGGTGCAGAAATTTCATAATCAGCAGGAAGCCTAGCAAAGTGTTCAGTATATTTAATTGCAGATATTGCACCTCTAACCTGAACAGATCACAAGGAGTATGTGAGAAATAAATTTTATTATTTGGCAAAAACAAAAATTTATAATGCAGCCCAGATAACAGGTGAGGTTCTGTAATAAAATAAAATAGAAATAATAGCATGCTCACCATCTAATAAAAATGATACACAACAACCATGTATTAGTATCAACAACTCTTTGGAATAAACAATCATAGACAACACAAAACACTAAATGGAGGCAAAAATCAACTTATAACATTTTTTGTAAGTAAAAAATCAGCTTAGAATATATTAGTTATGCATACGAAAAGAGGATCAAAGCGGACAAAAAAGTATCACATAAAATTTCAAGTTTCACTTACTTCCGGAAAAAATGCAATAGGATTTGTAATTGATAGTCCTTCCAAAGGAACAATATTGTACGGTGTGAGCTCCCCTGATAATGTTGCCTCTGAATTCTTTATCCTTCTTAGCTGAAACAAAAAATCAAAAAAAGGCTTTCAGTCAATTTTACTTTGCACGAGGATGTATTTAAAATATCAACATAATCTCCGCAAGGCAAAATAAATGTGCACAGCAACTAGGAGACAGTTTAGTACACAATGGTACTTGTGTTATACATGACAATGAGAACAACAAAAGAACCAGGAAAGCAGGAAAAAAAAAACCGGGAGAGGGAAAAAAAACAGCAAAGAAGTACCTCCTCCCTTATAAGTCTTCCCACTCCATCAGGAGCTGCATCTTTGCTCAGCGCTTCCATCACATCAACCAGGGCCCTCAATGTAGCAAATACCTTTTTCATTTCTGAAGATCTGAATTCCAAGCTGAAACAAGAAGCAATGAAGAGATGAAGTTTTTTTTTTTTTTATCAGCAACAAAGACAACTTTATTAAATAAAACAATGAACAAATGAAGATGTTAGTTTCTGTAAGAAGTAATCACTTGCATCGGAAAACTTGTTAATAAACTTCAAACTAACAAGTGATTGAACTTTTTGACATCTACACTAGCATTATCCAAACAGAAACTAATAAAAAATCCACAAATGATTTTAGTATATATTTGAACTGTGATAAAACCACAAGTGGTTAATCATACAGAAACCAAGCTGAGGTATGGGAAACAGAATTTAATTGCTGCTTTAATCATGGATACAACTCTGCCAGTGTCGCGCTGATTGTTTAATCATTTATACAACCCATCCCATGCCCGAATTTATGCCCAGTAGATCAACTATGGAAGCAATTTATTTACTAAGAAGATTAATAGAAAAGCACACAGAGAAAAGGAGGGATCTACATATGGTTTCTATAGATCTAGAAAAAGCATATGATAGGGTTCCTAAAGATATAATATGGTGAGTGTAGGAGAAAAGAAGGATGATAAAAGGCATGTATGATCCTTATTCTTAGGCCCCGTTTGGGGACTGACTAAATTAGCCAATTAGCCAAAAAGTTACTAAATTAGCCAAAAAGCCAACCACTCATACCAAAAAGTCAAATATTCTCTTTTCTCTCTACTTTTTGCACATCTTTTCGTAATTAGCCAAAAAGTCATCCCAAACATACAAGTTTTTTTTACCTATCTTTTTAGCCAAATAGCCAAAAAGTTATTAGCCTGTTCCCAAACGAGGCCTTACTTAATGGCCCTGTTTGGTAGAGCTGTGGGAAAGTGCTTATAGCTTATGTCTCAACAGCTTATAGCTTATAACTTTCAGCTTAAGCTGATTTCCAGCTTATTCTTAAAGCATCTCCTGCCCCACTCAAAGAATAAGCTGATTTCTGACTTCCAAAAAGCTATAAGCTATAAGCTATAAGCTAAACCAAACACATCAAAATAGCTTAAATTAAGCTGAAAGCTTAAATAAGCTGTAATTAAGCTCTGCCAAACAAGCACAATATAGAATACACTTAAAAAGTACAAAAAATCTGAAAAAAATCTTTATAATATTCACTAAATACAAAAAATATATATATAAATTTAGTACATTTTCTTTTTCTTTTCTTTTCTTTTCTTTTATTTTTTTTTTTTTTTGTATTTATTGAACTTTGTTTAGATTTCTTTACAAATATTTTACTTTTTAAATGTATCTAGAGTAAGTTGATCTAAAAAGTATAAAAATTAAAAATTATATAAAATAAAATAATAATAAAAAAAGCTTATTAAAACATTTTTAAAAATCACAAGAAGCAAAAAAAATACGATATAGGATTGCATCAAGGGTCTGTTTTAAGTCCTTACTTATTTGCCTTAGTCATGGATGAATTAACTAAACACATTCAAGATGACGTCTCACGATGTATGTTGTTCACTACTGATATCGTTCTAGTAGATGAAACTAAAGAAGGAACTAACACTAAACTAGAAATTGAGAGAAAAGTGCCCAAGTCAAAAGAGTTTAAAATCAATCAAAATAAAACTGAATATATGGAGTGTAACTTTAGCAACAATAGAAGTAGAAAAAATGGAGAAGTGAAGATTGCAAAACCATGAGATAACAAATAGAGAATAGTTTTATTATTTAAGCTCAATTATTAATAAAAATGGTGGGGTTGGAGATGATGTGATTCATAGAATAGAATCAAAGTAGGCTGGCACGAGTGGAGGAGTTCTTTTGGCATATTATGTGATCGACAAATACCAACTAAATTGAAAGAAAAATTTTATAAAGCTAGTGATGCTTTTACGAGACAAAGTGTTAGGCAACTAAAAAACAATATGTTCATAAAATGGGTGTTGTTGGATGAGAATGTTTAGATGAATGTGAAGTAAGACTAGAAAATATAAAGGCGTTGTTTGTCATCCAGTTAAAACATGCACACATTTTCTGAATTTTTTTGTATTTAGTATTTTTTTAAAATTTGTGTCAAATAATTGTACTTATATAGGCCTATTTTGGGAAGTGGGTTATAATCCACTTCCCAGATTATAACCCACTTCCTCTCTCACAAAAAAGCTGCTTATAAGCAGCTTTTTACCAAAAAGCTGATTATAACCATCTTCCCAAAATAACCCATAGTATGTCTAGTGTAGAAGGATCTAAACAGTAAGAAATGGAAGAAAAGAAAAAAAATCCAAAAAGTTCACTAAAGACAAAAAAAGGTAAAACCAAAAAAAACTGTTTTGGCTTTTTTTGTGTTTAGTGAACTTTTTCCCATTTTTTTAACTTTTCTTATTCGTCTAGTCGAGTATAAATCTTTTTGAAAAATTTTAAAAAAAGTTTACTAAAGACGAATAAAACAAAAAAGCCAATCCCAAGCACCATCAAAATTCGAAATGAATATATCCGTGAAATAGTAGAAGTAGCACCTATTGAAAATAAGTTGAGAAATAACAAGTAAAGATGGTTTGTTCATCGACAACGAAGACCTATAGATGCAAAAGTAAGGAAGAGTGATAGGATCACCATAAATAGAGATGCTAGGGGAAGACCCAAGTTGACATGAGATACAGTAGTAAAAAAATATATATGAATTTATTTTAGCTGAACACATAGCCCTCAATAGAGTTGAATGGCGAAAAAGTATTGTAGCCAACCCCACTTGATTGTAGGCAACAAACTTCGTAAACTTGGCAAAGAAAGCATGCATGCATCCTAATGTAACAAGTTACCGTAGATAGCCTAGGATTGGCAATCCTATTCACAAAACCCATGTCCTAGTTGAGTTGTCATTTTGTTTCAAATGTTTTAGATGTTTTACTAGATATTTCATTTTTAAACTGCATTTTATTAAATGATTTCGGGTTCGAATTAAGTGTTCATGCAAGCTAGTTGAACTGAAAGACAAGGCCAAAGCATAGACCAATGTACAAGTTGTATAAAGCAGGATGAAGCAAATATTGAAACTAGTAGAAGGCTGCTAGAGCAGCCCCTTAAAGCTCAAGCTAGAAAAAGACAATTTGCTCGATTTTGGTTCTAGAATTTCGAAGCTCAAGCGAGATTTTGGAAGCTCAAGCGAGATTTTGGAAGCTCAAGCAAAAAGCGCTGATTTTGGGTTTCCTAATTCGTTTCAACTTGGAAAAACATGCCAAATTAGTCCTTTAAGTCAGCCTAAATCGATTCAACTATAAATATGAGCCTAGAAAAATACCCACACACACACACACACAAACAAAACAAAAAAAAAAAAAAACCCTTAGAGAACATTAAAAGAAGTCTCATTCTATTGTACTCGCCATTGATCTATCCCTGAGCATTCAACAATTAGAAACATCCATCGGTGGTTGTCTTCGTGGATTACAAGACACTGATGGATTGAGTTTAGATTGTGGTGGATTTCAGAGGTATAGTGGCGATTCAATACTCAATCAACCATTGAAGAACGTAAACCATGGATTCGATCAATACAATAAGCACACCCGCAAGCACGTAAATTTGACATTTGCAGCCCATGAATTTGGCTAGGGTTGGGCTATAAGTTGCAACTTCTATTGTGTTCTTGGTTGTAATGAATTAGCTGGTTTTCGTTTGGGTTTTTCACATAAAAATTGTGTCTTGTGCGTTTGATTACATCTTTACTTTAACAATACGATTTATACGTATGAACTTGTATATTAATTAAGTAGCTAAATTAATTAATCACCATAAACCCTCTAAAAGGTATTTAGAAAACTCGAGGTTTGAAATCAGAAAACAATAAGGGTCCATTTGGTTTAGTTTTTGAATCATGATTTGAAAAGAGAAAATTTATTTGGTCATGAGTTTTGAAAATAGTTTTGGGATGATTTGTAATTTTTTTTTTATATATATATTTTTTTTTGATTGATTAATGTATAGAATATGAGAGAATGTGAGAGGAGAGAGAAAAAATGATTGATTAATTGATTAATAATAATAAATAAATAAATAAATAAAAGAGAATAAAGGAGTTTTGAAAGTAATTTTGAGTTATATTTTAAAAATATGTTTGGTTAACGTGTTTCATCCAAATCATGATTTAAAAACATAATTGAGTTTTGAAAAGTAAACCAAACGCTACCTAAATTTCTCACAATAACATATTGAAAATGACGACAATTTTAAAATGTATAATTTGCCAATAGGTGCATTGGTAAACAAGCCCTCAAACAATTCAATAACAAATGAAAGATTTAAAGATGTTAGTATTTGATATTTCCTTATGCTACTATTGAAAACTTGAGAGTTACCACAACGACAATCAAACATCTCTATGTTTCCTAATTTGTCAATGAAGATAGGGCAACACTGATAACCAGGAGCTTCATAATTTTGACAGGTTTTCTAGTTTCAAAATTAAAAATTTTGCAAGAAGAATACAACTTGAAGCTTTATCATTTAAGAAGGTTCTACTTTCTCCACTAAAAAAATTTGCAACTTCAATGCTTAACTTTAGCCTTCTTCTAGTGTACCCTTATATGATGTCATTCACTTTTTATCATTGGTAAACAAGTAGGAATCAACACCAATACCAACCCTGGATGTTGGATATCCAAATGAATTAGCTCCGAAAGTCGTTCAAATAAAGTAAGATATACAACTTGCCTAGATTAATAATTGTTTGCCTAGAATGTAATTATGAATTCAGTTTTTGGGGGGGGGGGGGGGGGGGGAATTCAATTGTTTTCTGTTCACAGGCAAATAATTTATGCTAGTAATAATACATCTTAGTTATCATGATGAAATATGTGGAATAGCTACAAACATTGTAAGAAAATTTCTTACTGAAACCGCATCTTTTAAAATCCAATCATGGGTTACCCCTATGATACCTCCAATTCTAGCTTCACCAGTGACTTAAAGAATATAAAGGATGAGCTCATACTTTCTAGATCTAAAACACTCCACTAAACTCTTTGTCAAAGTCCTATTCAGAGTTCTTATGAAGAAAAAAATTTGAAGTGTACATTCAAAAAAAAATCTAAATTTTCAGTACCCAACAATTATGATGCATGAAATTAATATTCTTTCTCAAAAACATAAAGTCATGCTGAAAATATTATTGGGTATAAGCAACTAATTAGGATACAAGGAAACAAAACAAATAGCATGAGAAGGCCATACTCTCCCAGGTTAGTACTAAAAGTTCCGGATTCACGCAATTTTTGCTCCTCTCTTTGGATATCATCCACTCTGTGCCGTCGCTTATAAAGTTGATAAAATTCCCACAGGCGTTCAATATCACGATTACGATCTATTCGAGTGCCATCCCTTTTGGCAAGTTTTTGCTGCAAGACATGGCAAAATGACTCAATTTGTCATAGCGTCTATCAAAACTTATAATCATACAACAAGAAATAAGTCTATTTAATATGTTTATAAAAAAATCAAGGTTTTCGTTTTAGATCCAACAAGTACCACATCAAAAATAAAACCAATCACAATACCTTGATTACAGACATCAAGCCAGTCTTAAACTGAAGTACACCTCTACCGTCGCTATTGGGGTCCAAATTTTGTGCCATGCTATATGCCTGCTCACAAACTAATATCCAGAAGGAAAAAATAATATAAATGTCAGACATACCCATCAAATTTATCAATGTTGAAGCAGTATGATCATTCTATCATATACTGCAACTAGTGTATGTGCATAATCCCAACAATATGCTACTGCCTCTTCACTTAATTAGCCCTTAATCACAACAATATACTGTCTCTCCACTTCAGACCCACGATGACATGGCAAGTTTTGTGTTGGTGCAAAACACAGTCATAATCATGTAAAGCCCAACTCTCTTATCATGCCATTGTGAGTCAAGTTTAGGACTTAAATTGTGGTTCTCTAGCATTTCCCGTAAGTGTATATATATCTATACTTCTATACTATTATATAAGGCCTGGAACTGAGTTGGGGTAGACTGTCACTTTTGTTAGTTTTCCCAAAATACCCTCATGTAACTGCCTATAACTTCTTGCCTCTTCTTACTGCCAGATCAAATTCAAATCAAAATTGTATTTTCTTGCAATTTTAACAGCACATACCCCTAGCCACAAATGAACCGAGCTATTCATGAACAGCTCAAACTCGACTCATTTAAAGTTCGTTTGAGTTCAATTCGTTTACCAAATGAACAAGCTAAGCTCGATATTTATAATATATATATCAAAACAATTTTCATTAATTTATTTTATTTTTCTATTTATGTTTAGTATTTGTGTAAATTTACGTAATTGATTAATAAAATTTATTATTAATATAAGCATTATTTTACATTTTGCAGATAAATTTCTCTTTTTGATCTTAAGTTGGAGCTCGGTTCATGTAATCCTAGTTCACTCAAGCCGAGTCGAGTTTCTCAAATACTTAACGAGCCTACTTAAGCTCGACTTGATCTGGTACTCTAATTCTTAGTAACCCATGAAATATCAAAATGAAGTAGTGGAAACACAAACAACAAGAATGGAAGACACTTACGAATTCGAGCAACATTGGGGTCCTCGGATTGAATCTCGTCGGCAGCTTGCAAGATCAAGTCGATGTTGGTGGCCCGGGTGAGCGAAGGCGGGACCGAACCGGCGATCCCGCTAGGGGCTCTCTCGTGTCCTTTACCCGCATGTCGTTGCTTCTCTCTCTGCAAAGTCGCTCGCACCAGCCGATCCCAATTCTCTGATGGCCTCACCATCCCTTCTCCGAGGGTTTAAACAAACCCTAGCTCTGTTCGAATTGAGAGTTTGGGTGTGCAGATCTGTGAGAGAGGGTGGTGAAAGAGGGGGGGTCGATTAGGGTTTTACAGTGATGTTGTTGTTGTTGATGTTGATGATGACTTGGTTGTTAAGGTGGTGAGGCGAAGAAACGCGTCGTCGACATTGCGTGCAAAGCTCGGGGGATCTGGGGGGAAAGCGATGGGTTCTGAATGCAAGATGAGTTGTGAGATGAGGTCAAATTTCAAAGCTTTGGTTACGTTTGCCGTTAACCAAAACGTCAGGCTGTCCAGGGCTCGTTTGGGATTTGAGGGATTTTTTTTTTTTTTTTTTTTTTTTTTTTCAGACTTCCTGAATTTTTTTAAGGACTGGGCTAAGACTGAAGTCGGAAGGGAGGTGCTTGAGCCTATTGGACCCTTTTTTTTTTTTTTTTTTTTTTTTTGAATCCGCTTAAATAATTTAAATCATTCATATTTTACAATTCATTAAATATATTATTTTTATAAAAAAAATTAAATTGATCCGATAATAGCAAAATAAACAGTTCATACAACAATGATTCGAACGTCTGATTGTCGTTATTCAATCGACTTGATTTTTTGCATGAATGGTGTACTCGATAAGCCTGAAAATGTTAACGGTTCAAATAAGATGATCATTTTTCCCTACCCCGCATCTCCCGCCCTGTCCCGATTAAAAAGTGGGGCGGGAATGGGTTTTGCTTCCCCGCCCTGATTATATTTATTAAATACATTTATAATCTATTTATTTTTCATTATAGTAAAGTTAAAACACTAAAATATTATACTTAATATTAATTTGGATAAATTACATTGACACCCCCTGATATTTATATTTATTACAGTTTCCTCCTCACTTTTTGAAAATTACATCCCCTCCCTGAGGTTTAAAGTTTCATTACAGATTGCTTCCTCCAACAATTTAATTTTTTTAAATACCAATTTTGCCCTCACTGTGTAAATTACATTGACACCCCTCACATTTTAGAAATTGCAATCCTCTCCCCAAGGTTTAAAGTAGCATTACCAATTGTCCCCTCGGTTAGTATTAGTTGAAAAAAAAAATAATTGGAAAAAAAATTAGTTGAAAAAAAAATTTGTTAATCAAATTTTTAAATTTATGTTTAAAAACCAAAGTAAGATAAAAATTAGACTGACACCCCTTGAGGTTTATGTTTATTACACTCGGAAGATAAAAATGATAATTATTGTTTATTTTTTATTTCTTAACCAAATTAATTTTTAATTTTTCAAAAAAAAATTCTAAAAATCAAATCATACATAGCGAATCTTTTGATAAGCCATTTCTTACGTTGGTAGTTTATTTAATTATTTGTTAATTTTACGACATTTTTTCCATCTGAGGCCTGTTTGGTAACCATTTCGTTTTCAGTTTTCAATTTATATTTACAAAAATTTTAAAAACTGTCTGTGACACCCCGAACGTTTAATTAGAGTTATATATAATTATAGTGGCATGTGATGATAGACTATTAAATAAATAAATATATAAATCTAATTTGGCATTGGATTATAGGATTAATTGGAAATTATTTTTGGGAGCAAATTAATACATTTATGGAATTGTAATATTAATTTGGTCAAACTAAAGATAAATAATAATAATAATGGGTATAGTACTAAAATAAAATAATTAATTTTGTAATGATAAAAAAAGAAGAAAATAAAAAGAAAATAAAATTTTAATTTAAATTAGGAACATTGAAAAAGCTTAACATCAATTAAGAAGAAAAAAAAAAGGAATAAAAAAGGGCCTAGCAACAATGGAAAGAAATGAATAAAAAAGAGAAGGAAATGAAAATTAGTTGGCCCAGCAACTGCTGGTGAATTACGGCCCAAAAGAAAAGAAAGAAATAGGGCCCAATTATAAGATTTAATCTTATCCTAAAAAGATTCAAATTTTATATTGAATCTCCAATTAATAACTCAACACCTAGCATCATCATGACCTTGAGAGAGAGAGAGGGGTACATGGCTGCCCCTCATGGCTCGGTTAACAGTATAAATAGGAGCAAGGTGTTGCGAATTGGAGAGGAAAAAACACGAAAATAACAAGAGAAAGAGGGGAAACTGAGAGAGAGAGGTACGTAAGTGAGTATAAGGAATCCATAGTAAGGAAGTTCTGATAGTAAATTAAAGCTAAGGGTTATAATTAATGTGAGATATGTTATACCTTGATTTACCATTATATGTTTTACAAATGTTTTGAGTTACCATAGCTTATTTTAAACAAGTTATATTTATTAAGTTATATAAATAAAAGTTATGTTTATAAATATTTCAGTTACGTGGGTTACTTTCTAAACTCTATTTACTTAAAAAGAAACTCATGGATATAGTTGTTTAAATTTTAGTATATATTTGACTATAACCTTATAAATAATTATGTTTTGTAAGTACCACCACGGCAGTCCACGCCATGGGAGACTTAAATAGCCATGAGCCTCTGTTTGGCCACTTTGTGGTCCTCTATTTGTCATGGATCTATTGACCTCTGTTCTGACTGTCACTTTTGTGGCCTCTGTTCTGTTCTGTTTTATACCGTGGTTATGATTAATTATTTACATGATTTCTGTACTCTGCCATTTTAAATAAATTGTTATTAAATTATGCAAATATTTTAGCCTAACTAATTATCCATGGATATTTTGTATTCCCTACACTCTTGGCATAATATTTCTCACTCTGCTGTGTGCTTATAGCTGTTACCCTTTCAGGTGACGAGATGTAAGGGAAATCCATAACCCTACAAAATGGAACCTGCATATGGACTGACGATGAATCACTATTTTACCTTTCTTTTTTTTATATTTTTGCTTCATTTTGCCTCTATTCGGGGCTGGTCACTAAATAATAAAATAATGAAAGCCCTATAAATGCATTTCCTCTTTCTTAAATAGTAAGATGTAGTAAAATTTCTGTTTAATTATTTTTATTTGCGCAGCCTAATTTGTTTCGAATGAGAATAAGTTAGTAAGTCACGATTCCAACTCTAAACCCCTAAGGTTGGGTCATGACACTGTCATAAAAATTTGTTTGATAATTTTTTTATTTTATAAATGGTTGTCTCAGTTTGTAAATTTGAGGAAAAAACGTAAATTCAAAAAATGAATTTACGTTGGTTTTTAAACAGAAATTTTAAAATTTGACTAACAAAAAAATTTTTTAATTAATTTTTTTTCAAATAATTTTGTTTCCAATTAATTTTTTTTCAATGAATTTTTTTTTTCAACTAATACTAACCGATGGAGCAATTGGTAATGCTATTTTAAAACTTGGGGAGGGGATTGTAATTTCTAAAATGTGAGGGGTGTCAATGTAACTTACCTAGTGAGGGCAAAATTGGTATTTAAAAAAAATTAAATTGCTGGAGGGAGTAATCTGTAATGAAACTTTAAATCTCAGGGAAAGGGATGTAATTTCCAAAATGTGAGGGGGGAACTATAATAAACATAAATCTGAGGGAGTGTCAATGTAATTTACCCTATTAATTTTTATTCATTTATTTTATATGTTAAATAATATAATTCTCATTAAGTATAAATTATTATTCGTATTATATTATATTGTCAATAATTTTTCAACTTATAAAATTAACCCGTCCCGCTTCCGCCACTCATAATTTTTGTCGCCCCCGATGTGATATAGGGCGAGGGTGAATTTCTATAAATCCGTCACAAACTGACTCATAACCATCCCTTGTTTAAATCATCAAAATGAAACTCAAAAGTTGGCCCAATAAGCCCGACAGCACCTCTTTATTTCAATTAAGGGTTGGAAATAAACTCAATGCTTTTTTTAATAACCATTCTTTATTAAGGTGTTTGGTAATTGTTTATTTGTTGTTTTTTATATATAAAATATGATATGACGTCAAAAAAAATTTGTGTTTTAAAATTTTACCGTTGATCTTTGGACATGTGTCACACAAGTAGTTTAAATGGTGACAATGAGTCCAGATCGTCTGGGGCGTTTTTCCTTGTAGTGTTTGTGCAGTGCACCAAAACAATACACCCCCCATTCCCGGCGCCAAAAAAAAAAGTGAAGAAGAATAACACATATTACAGCTCTGGGATTTCACATCTAGCGACCCTCACAACCTCATTCATTCCCTTCCCGTTTTTTCATCTCTGCTCTATTTGCTACCAACACCACTCTCGCACCACCATTTGAAAACCTTGTCTTCCTTATTTTTTCTCATTCTCCTTCTCCTTCTCCACCCGCTCTACCTCAACTCCAGCTACCACCACAGCACCCTCGCACCACCACGATCTGAAAACCATCTATTCGTTTTTATTCCCTTCTATTTTCTTCTCCCAACCACTCTGGCTACCACTGATCCTGCCCTAGCACCACCGTCACCCCCAAATCCTAGATCTAAGGGTTGGTTTGGGATGTTTTAAAAAAGTGCACTTTTTGACTTATTGGCTTATATGGGTTGGGTTTGATGTGATGTGTTAGAGAGGTGATGTGATTTAAATAAGATGATGTGACTTAAATAGGATAGTGACTTTTTGACTTTTTGTATTATTTAGTAGATGCCAAACTTGGCCTAAGGTTTTTGCCAAACCATTTCACTTCCATTGCCGCCGCCTGTGTGAAATCGATCGAGAGAGATAAAGAGGAGTAATAGAGAAGCCACTTATACGAAATCGATTGAGAGAGAGATAAAATGAGAGTAGAGAATATGACGATGACGACGACGATCCCTCAAGCCCATGTTTCTCTTTATCTTGATCTCTTGCTAGTGGGTCTTCTTTCCGCTACTCTACTTTTACGTTTCTTCCTCTATTTTTTAAGGGACATATGCACAAAAACAACGTTGTTGTTATTAGAACAATTCATCTTGAATTCTTCAGTTGGCAATCTTGTCTATGTAGAACATATATTTGGTGCTTCAAGTCGCTGTAGACACTCCATTTTTTACTGCCCTTATGACTTGGACGTCACCACTTGCACACCCAATGATGAGTGTATATGCTTGTCAAGTACTCAAAGTCCTCAACGGAATGCCACAACTTTGAGCCTTTCAAACTCTACACACCTTTTGCCTTATTTTGGACTACAACTATAGATTTTCAATCCTACAACCTCTTGGGGCCTGCTGACCACTGCAATTGGCTGCCAGCCACAGCTTTTGGCTGACGGCCAGCATTAGTGGCCTGCCGGCCACAAGTGTGCTTTGCAAATATTTTTCTGCCAGTTGTGCCAACTGTTGGCACAAATGCATACACCTTCTTACACGTGTATGTATTGATATTTCTGAGGGAGTGTGATGTTTTTCTATATATAAAGGACCTCCCCTATTTCTTTCAAGGTTAGAAAATTTTGGACCAAATTATTTTCTCTCTCTACAATTTTCTTTCTCTTTCGTAAATTGCTTGACCTTTTGCCTATACACTCTAAACCAAACCTTACCATCTTGGAGATGAGGTACTTTTGAGCTTTCTTTGAGCTCTTGAGGGTGTGATTGTGTTGAATTGTTGCTTGGAAGTGTTCTCCTCTTCAAGAGGTATAAGGCTTGATTTGTTTCCTTGTTTTGCTTGCTATTTTTCTACTATTTTTCCTATTGTTTTTCTATTGTTTTTGGGTTGTTTAAGCTCTGTAATTTTGGGCTGAAACTTATGGTTTAAGGCCTTAAATGATAGAGGGGTGGTTCACCTCTCTTTCCATCTCGCTTCTCTAGCCTTTACCCTTGTGTTTCCTACCTTTACACTATATTTTTTGAGCTTTTAAAAATACAAATTTTCATTGGCTAAAATGTTGTTTTAAAGTCCAAAATTGGAGGGGTTAGCATCCCCTCCTTGTGTATTGCTTACTAGCCTAGCATGCTATATGTTTTAGCTTATTGTTCTAGCTATTTTTATCCTAATTCCAGCATGTTTTAGGACTTATTTAGCATTGTTTTAAGACTATTTTTAAGTGCGCATTGCATTTGAGCCTTGTATTGCATGCTTGTAGTGTAATAGTCCTCATAGGTTTGGTGGTTTAGGTCTTAGCCACGAACCTATTTGAATTAATAGCACTTATTTATGGCTTTCCATACTTGTGATCACCTTTAAAATTTGGTTTTTGTTTTTGCTTTGCTTTAAAAGTTGGTTCAAACTAGTTGTTTGTTTAAAGCATGAGATTGAGGTCTTGTGCTTAATGGTTTAATCCCTTTGGGGGTTCATTACCAACGGCATGAAACTTCTCTCATGTCTAAAACAACTCTTGGTTTGATGCTCCTTTCCATTAGAGGACTTAAAGCTCACCTTTGGACTTAATTTACTAAGGAATGGTTGGTAATTAAAATGGAGTAAAATTGAGGACTAAAAAAGTAATGCAAGATAATAACTTTGTTGGATTCAATCGAACGTTAATTGAACCCTTGAGTCTTGAATCGTTTCATACTTACTAGTGATGTAAACGATTCAAGAGTCGTTGTCAACCACTTCTCTTGATCAATCCATGATAGAGAGAAGGTTTGAGAGTCTTTATTCGTTGCATTTATTGAACTTGTACCCTTTGGTTCATAGGCCATCATGCAATGAAATTGCATCAATTGATGGTTTGTAAATCAAATTTTGTCACTCCTTTGAGTTGTTAGATGATAAAGAAGGGTAAGTTGTGCAAACAACCCCTGAGAACCAGCCATCAGTGGTCGGCAGACCACCATTTAGAGACGCCAGGCCACCATTTCTAACCTGCTGGCCACCTTTGCAAAATCCAGCAGTAGTTTTTTGAAATGAAACATAGTTTTTTTTAGGAGGAAAAATAGTACAAGTGTTATATTGTGCAACATGGGCTTCATCGCAACAGAACAGTGGCTTTTTCGGGTGGAAATCCACGCGCGTGCATGAGCACTCCTCGCTTTCCGAGGTTGTTTAGTCTAATTACTTAGTTTAGATATTTGTTGTTATTAATTTGTTGTAACTAGTTAGTTTTGTAAAGTGTTGTAAATAATTAGTTAGCTAGACTCGTTATTTAATTTTGTCTTGTAATAATTAGTTAACTAGAATAGTTAATTAATTGGTTGTAATAATTAGTTAAGTAGCTTAGCTAATTTATTCATTTGGGTTTATAGTTAGTTAATTCGTAGTAATTGGCTTAGCTAGTTAGTTTATTTGAACCCTCCTACGTGAGGGCGCAAACTTGTAATAATGTGTATCTCTTCTAACCCCACATCTTTCTCCCTTTTATTTACTTGCTTATGATGGTTAGTTTAGAAGCATCATGTTTCATTTAGCATCTCTCATGTTTGTATCCACTTGTATTGCATACATTAAGGCTCGGCGCATCATTCTAACTTGCATTGTTATTTCTTACACCTATTTAAATACGTGCTTAGACCGCATGCTATCAAATCGATTCATATGCCATATTAATAGCCAAGCCTATTAATTACATCTTGTATGTGTTACATTAGCCATGTTACATTAGTTAGGAGCATACATTATTCAAACTCTTTCATCTTTTTTGGCTTGGAATACTAGGTGAGCTCTTTTGTGCTTTAGCATATTGCACGCATGTTGTTGTTGCCATGTCTAGCATGCTTGCCATGAGGCTAAGTGCTTAAATGATAAACTGTTTGAATGCCTGTGGATGAAGGTTAATTGCTTAAATTAGAATAATTTGAGTAGTGTATATATGCGATCACCTTTTCAAGTGGTACATATTCGAAACAATTTTCAAAAACAAACATGAGATCAAGTGTTTAAATTCTTGCAACTTAGTCTATACTTGCGTGTGTGCGCATCACATAGTAATGTTAACCTAATAAATCGGAACAAAAGCATATAATGTAGATAATATTCATATCATGTTTAGTAGAGACAGATCTTTAATCGGGCGAGCAAGGGTACTCAATTCATGACTTTCTCCTCTCGTACCTAAGTTCCCGAGCCGAGACAATCTTGATGATGGCGGGCACGTGGCCTTTGGCACGAGTTATGAGTTTCCTAAATTTTTCAAAAATATTTAGGTGGCGACTCTGTATCTAGCAAAGTAGTCCATTTTTGACAATTTGATTCAAAAACGATTTTCCAAAAGATTTGTCGGATTTGGACTTTTTGGTGTTTATCTATTCTACATTGCACTTATGGAATCAGATTCAAAACCGCAGGAGTCCGATACTGTAGGGCTTATTCATCTTCCGAAAGGAGCACGAAAAGTCGAGCTACAGTCACGTTACTTAGTTGTTTTCCTAAAGATAATATTTATACCCATTAAAAGGTGTGCAAGGAGTTATAGCAAATTCGCCTACAGGATACAATGAAGCCTGATCTAAAGATCAAGTCTATTGGCATCTGCACTGACAATAGTAGATCAGAATACTCTTGATATAATCAAGAAAACCAAGATACTGATTGTCATGACCCGAACCCGCCCCTAAAAGTTTGAATCATAACCGGCCAGCAATCACTTTATTACCTTCGGCCTCAAACAAACATACAAAATAATTACAATAATAGAGCTATAACCCGAACCCGCCCCTAAAAGTTTGGATTATAACCGGCTAGCAATCACTTGATTACCTTTGGCCTCAAACAAACATACAGAATAATTATAATAATTGAGCCATAAACAGAAGCATACAACAAATGAAGAAGTCCATTGAGTTGAGCCAATATGAGCAAAATTATAAAGCTTACACCATAACACATTCACATCATTTACATGCCTATGCAAAAGTATAAGTACCATAGGAAATTTTATACATACGATTGCATATCCCAAGACCAAAATAGCAAAAACAAAATAAAGTCAAAGCATAATAGGAGTCAAGGGCAAAACTCCATCTCAAAGACATGACTCGATAGGTTCACAAATATAGCTCCCGAAGCTGACTCTAAGGGTGGGCTCCATGTTGCGGATCACCTACATGTGCATGCATAACATTGGGTGAGCGAAGCTCAATGAGTAATAATACAGTAAAGTAGTGTAAATTGATGATCATAAGGTTCTCACAATATCTATAATCATAATACGGAACAATCTTGGGCCCATCATATAAACAAAACGGTCTTAGGTCCATCAATATCAAAACAGCCTTAAGCCCCATATTAATAGCTGTTCAGAATGACCTCAGGTCCAATCACGTATTATCATATCATTAACAGAACGGCCTTAGGCCCAAACATATCATAGCATAAACAGAAACGGAACGACCTTAGGTCCACATTGCACATGTCATATAATATTTATGAAGTTCATTCATTTCAATCAAAACACAATGTCGGCACAATTCACCATTCATGGCTTAAGGTACACAATTAAGACCATATATGTACAATATTATTACTCACAGTGCGTTTGATCTTGCGGTGTTTCCTTCGGCACACGACCTACACAAACATTTCACACGCACATTCGATAAATCATTTGTTTCAATTCGTACACTTTTCTTTCATAATTCACAACCTTCTTTAGTGAGTTTCTAATCATCATTTCACTCCCAAAAGGGTTTAAATAAGGTTGAGAATGCATTCAAAAGGTCGGGAATATTAACACAAGAAAGCAGGCTTTTCTCCCCTACCTGGCCACATGTGCGGTTGGTCCAACCGCTCGAGCGGTCTGGCTCCACTCGTGCGAAAGTGTGAGCTGCCCAAGGTTGGTTCATGGTTCGCTCGTGCGGAGCCCATGGCCGCACGAGTGGTCTGGGCAAAAACCAGACAGTCCGAAGAAGACACAAATTGAAATCCTCCAAACTCATTCCCAACTCCAAATTCATGCAAAACTAACTCAAAAACATGATCTACTAGCATGATACAAGTGTAATTTCACTTCAAACATATCAATCTTGCTTCAACTTTAGATTCATGTTTTCATCTTTTTCATATATTCATAAATTACATACACAAGCTCAATATACATACAAACATGGTGACTCTTCCAACAAATCTTGGTTGTATGAACCATTTAGAGTTTATTTCATGTATTAACCACAAGAATGAACTCAGATCAAACAAAAATGGAGAGATTAAGGTTCAATTTCATACATTTAGCTCTAACCATTATATATCTCAAACCTTAACCCATAGTTTCCCAATTTCCTTTTGACTTCAACCAAAAGATGAGTCATATACAAAGATTCCACGTAGATTATCATACCTTAGTACAAATCTAGGGTTAGCCCTTTGAATCTCTTCCAAATCCCTAGCTTTCCTCTTCCTCTCTCGCTAACTCATTCTCTAGAGCTCTCAACCAAAAATGATGAACATAAGACCCAGGGATATATAAATTAGGCTAATTAAAACATTATGAATCTTAATTTTTCAAAATTTCACCGTAGCCTCTAAAAATCATTCTAATCACAGATATAAAGTCGGTTTTTGTTTATCGTATCTCTAAGGCTTTTAATTTTAGTTCAAAGTTATAATTGCAACATATATTCCTACATTCAATAGATATTATTCTAAATTCACATAATTTACATACTTAAACTTACAAATTCATATCAAACACGTAATCACATGCATAATTGAGCATAGTACGAGTTAGGTTATCACACTGATAATCAAGTCTGCAGAATTTGATTACCAGTAAGAAAAGTAGAAACTTGCTTAAGAAACTCTTGATCAAAAACTCTAAATCAAGAGGGAGAGAGAGAAAAAGAATTGCAGGAATGCTTTTTGAATTTTTTGATGGATTGAAATGACTGATTTTGCAACCTATTTATAGGCCTTGATGCATCTGATCGAATGGTCATGTTTCTTGATCGCATCCGATCAGGTCTAACTGTTGGATTGTCGATCTATGGTGTAGATCATTCTCACACCAAATAGATGGCTTGACTAATCATACCTGATCACAATCGAGTGCCATCTCATTCATATGATCGCGCGCATCACCAATTAACGGCTATGATCAAACCACTCTAGATCGGACACGCAACTGTTTGATCGGTTGATTGACTCATCGCCAACGGACGCCACATCACTGCCACGTAGAGCTGACTGTATTCCACGTCACCCATGCCACGTTGGATCTACATCATCGCTCTAACCTGTCCGATGCAAATAGAAAAGCGCTCTCATGGTGCCTTGTACCGATGCATCCGTGTTAAGTGCAAAATGCGTCATCAAATGCCACACAGCCCACTGCCCACGCCACGATCGCAAATGTACGTGTGCGAATGGTGCGAAGCACCATCCTTGCAGTGTAACTACACTAGTATCCATCCCACAATTCCATATTCAAAGGAATATTCCATGTAGCAATTTATTAAGTGTTCCATGTTTTGCTCTCTTTCCAATGTAAGATAAAGTCCCCAAGCTTATTTCAAGTTTTCTAAAGAAAAACAATGAATGTTTTGAAAACACCCAAAACTAAACTATAAATTTTGAAAATCATTTTGAAAATTCTCCAACATTCCCTCATCATTTTCAAAATACCAGATGATGACTCTTGGTTCACTTGGCAACCTTATGTATAGGTGAAGATATTTTATGATTTGAATTATTCACTTAGTGAAGACACCTCAAAGTTAGTCAAGATGGCATAGTAGACTTGTCTTTAAACTAGCGATCTTATACGACTAACTGGACATGTCTCACGCATAGTACATGTTACCTCAAGTATTCAAACAAACCGACACGAGGATTGGCCTTGTGTCTATATCCTATTTCATGAGCACTCTAGAGTAAAGCCTTTAGACTCATAGGAAGCGGCACCACCTCCTACACTTAGATAGGTAAGCTTACTGAGAGTACCCTTGTAAATTACAATACTCTAACAACCCAGTTGTAAGCTTATTAAGAGTTTGCTAACTCATCCTTAGGGATGTAATAATGGCCCGGCTTGGCACATCCGGGCACGAGCTCGGGTTCGGGGCTCTGGTTCGAGCCAGTCCAAGCGAGTCTCACGGGCTCCCTCATTTTTAGCGGGTCGGGCCGAGCTAGGTTGGCCCTTGGACCAAAAAGTGGGACCCAAGCCCAGGCCCAAGCCTAAGCCCACTCATAATAGGGCCTGGGCAGCGGACCGGACCTAGTTGGGCCTTTTTTAAAAAAAATTTATTAGAAATAACAAATAAAAGAAAAATATACTAGAGTATTTTAGTTAAGATTAATGAGATGTTTTATTTGGTTATATTTCATGGTGACATTTAAATTTAATTATGTATGACTTATGTTTGACTTATATTTTTTTAATTATGAACTTATAACTAAAAAAGTATGCAATTATGTGATTTTTTCCTTTCGAAATGAATAATTTTATATATATGAAAATGAAACTTTCAATATTACAATATTAAATTATTTATATAACATTTATTGAATGGATAATTTTTATTTCAAAATGAAATAAAATAAAATATTACAAAAATTGATATTATTAAATAAAATATGTGTACATTATTAATGATGGCAAAGCAATTGCATCATTATAGGTCAAGTACATACTAGCCTACTAATCATTTGCATTATACTCCACCTCAATAATCTAATACAAAAAAAAAAAAAATGAAACGAAACGAAATGAAATAGTAAAAAATAAATTGTTGATCAATCATCAGAGGAGACAGACATTTCAGTTGCGTTGCCGGATGATATGTCATTCAAATCATTTTGAATTTGCTCATTTTCTTTCACTATAATTTTGTCTTCTTGTAAGCACATGCATATGATCTTTGGATATCATCAGTGCCTCAACTATTTGAGGTAAAAGTCTGCTCCGGTAATCGCTCAGCACCCGTCCACTTACACTAAAAGCTGTTTCCAAAACAACTGTAGAAATAAGAACGGTTAGTATATCACGGGCCATCTGTGAAACCACAGGTCACATAGTTTCATTTTGTTTCCACCATTCCAAAATGTCAAAATTATCTGAATCATCCACTGACGGACTTTCCAAATAACGTTGTAGTTCAAAACTACTTACACTTGTATGTTGAAATATTCTTCTACTTTTTATTGCTGAAAAAACACTTAATCTCCTGCCTCGAGATAAGACTGCTAGTGTGTGTAGGTGTATTTACAGATGCAGCTGCCCTATATTCTTCAAATAATCTGTTGCATGTTTGCATAATAAGGACAAACTGTGTTTGATGAACGAAAAGTTAGTCTAAAAATTCTTGTAAACCAATTTCTTTACACGTAGGATCAATTATTATAGTTAAACCTAATAGATGAGGCAAATGATCAAAATATTTATCAATTTTTGCTTTCATTGAAGTAACAATGGTTACATAATATTCATTACCCATATATTTTACGAAAATTTTAGTTATTTCTGCTAGCATATGTAAAACAAATGATGAAGTAGAAATATATATATATATAAGAAAATAATTTTGTTGAAGTATCGAAAGCTTTTAAAAAATCTTTATACAAGGCTACTTGACGCCAGTTAAGTTCTGTAGGAGTCAGTACTCCTCCTATTAATGTTGTTGCAAAAAATAAATCTATTGTTCTTCTTTATTTACAAGTTATTTTTAACATATTATATATTGAATTCTACCTACTATCTGCATCTAAAATTAATTTTCTAAATGGCATATTTTTTCGTTGACAAATTTTTCTATATTTTGAAATTCGATTAGCAGAAGACATAATAGTAACAACTGCATTTTTTATTACAAGTGCAGAAGTCTCGTATACATGCATAGCTTCTTTAACAATCAAATTTAAAATATGGGCACAACAACGAACATGAAATAAATCACCATCAACAAGTAATTGCAAAGTTGATTTTAAATGGGGTGCAGTTTGATTATAATATGCTGCATTATTTAAACTAATCGTAAATATTTTATTTTGAAAGCTCACTCATATAATACATTTCTTGTTTCTACACCAAGCAAATGACTAGTGTATGGAAGTTCAACTAATTTAAATGAAATAATTTTTTTATTTAATTTCCAATCATTATTAATAAAATATGCAGTGATACATTGATATTCAAAACCATTATTTGGCCACAGATCAGATGTTAAACAAACTCTTCCATTCAAATTTTTAAAGATATCAAATAATTCACTTTTAACATACTCAAATTTCTTTAAAACCCTGTTTCTAGTAGTATTTCTTAAAAAACTTTAATATTGCGGTGCAAAACTTTCATGAAATATTTTGGTAAAATCGATACATTCACTAGTAGTAAAAGGTTATTCTTTTTTAATAATGTAATCAACTACAGATTTTTGTGCATGTATAGGATCATATGAAAATGTTTACAAATTACCAGTCGATGAAGCCTCTAATTGCATTTGATTTCGAATATCAGGCTGTTGACTTTGTAAATGTTTGTTAGTATGCCTTTTTAGATGACTAGTACTCTCTGCAGATGCAACACTAAGTAAATGTGCACAATATTTACATTTTGCTTTAAATATAATTGTACCATCAGGATTATTTATAGATATTTTTTCAAAATATTCCCAAACACTACTACTTCTGCTCCTAGATGATGATCCAATTATTGGAAGAAGAATATTAGAAGGAGAATCAACAGATTCATGTTGTGTAGTATATGTATCAATATCAACATAAACATTAGGAATATTAGGATCCATAGTAATGTAAGTAAAACAATATATAAGAATTAACAATTAATTTAAACAATGTATAAATACAATGAGTAAAAAATAATAATTAATATATGTGCACAAATAATTAATAAAAAAATGAGTAGCTAATAAATTTAATTAAACTAATTAATGTTACAGACTGGCGATTGCAATACAGAAATTAGCTTATTCTGATAAAAGTTTTTTGTTGCACAATTACAATTGTCACTTAGGGATGACACTTCAAAATTAATTGAGAGTTGAGAGAGATTGAGAGTTTAAGAAAGCTTGAGAGAGTTTAAGAGAGAGAGAGAGAGAGAGAATTATTTGTGAGATTTATTTTGGAAATGAAGAATATTTATAGTAGTTTGAAAAAGTGAAATAAATTTATAAAAAAATATATATATTACCGTTTAAATTATGACCCATTTGAATTTTCATGACCGTTTGAATTTTTTTATGGCCATCTCTACTAATTTATGACCGTTTGATTTTTTTTTCTTTTTTCTTTTCATTCAATGAATGAAGAGTGTGAGTTAAGTGATTGATGAGATGCAACAGACCAGAGTAGGCTACCAGGGGCGGGGCAGGCTCTTTTTCTTCAATGTCATTTCGGTTGCTAGCAGCCAGTGGGTCCCTCTCTCTCTCTCTCTCTCTCTCTCTCTCTCTTGTCCCTGTGTGATGGTTGGCCAGAGAAATTACGAGTTTGGGTAAGAAGAATCATCATCACGATTGGAGAGTGGACCCCACACGAGTGATGTGCTTCCATACTTTGTGAATTGACAGAATTGTGATCGACATTCTAAACACATGTGTTATTACAAAACACAAAAATTAAAAATTAAAATTTTAAAAAGAAAACAAAATAAAGTTAATTTGATTTTAATTTCATAAACTATTATTATTTTTGTTTTATTTTTAAGTTATTAATGTTATTTATTTAATAATATAATTTTTTATTTCAGTTCATAAACTATTATTATTAATGTTATTTATTGAATTATTTGTTTATATTTTTTTATTTTTTAGTCGTTGCAAGTTGTTTTTTTATTTTTATTTTTTGAAATTTGACCATTGGTAAAAAGAGGGTCGGATCAGGCCGCCTACAAGGTCGGAATATTTTTGGGCTGGATTGGGTTAATAAGCCAGGCCGGGCCACAAATGGAAGGCCCAGGCCCAATCCCAAGATATTGGGCTAGGCTTGGGCTTCGGGCCGAAATGGGTCAGGCCCACCTCGGGCCTCGGGCCATTTTTACATTCATACTCATCCTCTTATTTTCACATTACAGGTACCAAGCACTTCAACCTTGGGATAAAAATGAAATAAAACTAAGTGCTTGCAATCACGACATATGGTGTACTTGGGCTCGTTGAGCTCAAGACTTAATGTTTCTTTAAGCGTTGAGTTAAGTTTCCACCAATAGTGATTATGTTAAATGGGCTTAAGACCCACCCCCTTTGATGTTTTACATACGAAATCCCTTGAAAGTCTCTTTGTTAAGGGGTCGGCCAAATTTTCACTTGACTTTACATAACTAATGGTAATCACACATTCTGTGATTAACTGCCTGACACAACTATGTCTCAGTCCTATATGCCTGGACTTTTCATTATAGACATGGCTATAGGCCCGTGATAGAGTTGTTTCACTAGCACAATGCAAAGATATTGGTGGCATAGGTTTTGGCCATATCTTAATCTCTAACAGAGATTCCTTAGCCACTCTGCCTCTTTGCTACAAGAAGCTAATGCTACAAACTCTGACGCCATGGTTGAGTCTGTTATGCATGTTTGCTTCTTAGAACCCTAAGAGATAACTCTTCATCCAAGAGTAAAAATCTAACCACTCGTGGACGAGTGATCTTCACGATTAGTTATCTAACTAGCATCCGTGAATTCTTCCAGCATTGTTGGATAGCCATTATAGACTATTCCATAGTCTTTCGTTTTCCTCAAGTATCTAAGTATTCGGTTAACAGCATGCCAATGCACACTGCTGGGATTACTAGTGTATCTACTAAGTTTTTTCACTGCAAATGCAATATCAGGTCTAGTGCAAATCATGGCATACATTAGGCTACCTATTAGTCTTAAGTATTCTAGCTGATCAACATCTCTTTCAGTATTAAGATACAATTTATGTGATGCCCCGAAATTTTAGGATACCATAATAAGGTTTAACACTTAAAATGAATTTTCTTAATTAAGAACTTCTAATCATTGTTGCGACTAAGTTTGCCATCATCCATTAATTAACAACACATAAATTAAAAGTTCTTAAATTACCATTCCAATCAAACTTAAAGCTTAGTTATAGTACATTCATGAAAGAAAAACATAAATATAAAAAGAAAATTAGAGAAAAACTAGAAAACACAGAAAAAGAGTTCATCAGGCTTGGACACACTTCAAGCTAACCAAGGCTGAACGTTGCCTTCCAAGACCTCGGTATTTCCTTCGGTTTCTTCGGTACTTGGCATAAAACGCTAGGGCAACGGGAATGCGAGTGAGCGACGAGCTCAATAAGATACTACAACCTGAAAATACCTACCCCAATAATAATACTCACAATTAATGAATACTGTGTAGTAACAGAGTAACAAACATCGTTTAAAAAGTATAACATGAATGCTATCAGTTGAAATAATAAAATAGATAATAAGAACAATGGCAAGCAGAAGCAGTAATTCATCATAAGAAAAAATGCTAACTTTTCTTTTAAATTCACATATATTTAGTTTATCAAATAAGTCTAAGTAACTTCCTGCAGAGCACTATTTCCATTCAATCGTTAAGCAATGGCCAGGGGCAATTCTGACTCCCCCTTGGTCAAATATTCAAATGTTACTTGCTGTAACTACCAATGATACTCATGCACCAAGGTTACGCACCTAAGTCGTGATATCACGGTTTGCCCCAAGGGAATGGTCTATGTTATGCCACCCACATCACAAACCTTATATCACCTATACCGATAAGAGCCGAAATACCTTCCTGTGCTATGTTAGGGTTCGCAACTCACTTGCCCAAGACTCTAAACTGGGCTCACCCCATCACTTTTAAACTTTAATGCATCGGTTCAATTTTGTCTTTTCTTTACTTCATTGAATTCACATTTTGATGCATGTGCGAGTTTTAGTTTGAAAACCATAGTGACATACGGTTTATATAGCACAATACAACCACATATGGCAACCAAAATAAATATTATAGAATGTCTTAGGAGTCATCACAAATTTCTTAGAATTTCCCACATATTTTTTTTTTCCAGCACAGTATGGTTAGACTAAAAATAATGAAACCCATACCAAAAGAAGTTCAATTATCACAATATTTTAACTGGTGCTAGTTCATTGAGTTAGGAAAATATTTTGAGAATAATACCATGGCTAAAAACGATTTTAAAATGGAGAAATAAAATTTGGAAGAAACTAGTTTCTGGGGTAGTGAGCTACAGTAACTTCCAGCATAGGTTATCTGTTTTTGAAAAATAAAAAAAGGGCCTTAAACGATGTCAAATATAGGTATGGTCAGAATGGCTTGCTAGATATTTGAGTTTAGAACATATTTACAGAAGAGCTTGCAGACTGAAAACCAATGGAAAATGGTCAAATAATTTTGCTAAGAAAATTAGACAGATTCTGTCGCATTTTAGTAAAGCTGCAATTTATCCTCTTAGACTTATCCATCTTTTGTGAAATCAGCAGCAAATGAAAGATAACTCTTATACCTAACTATCCCAAGTGGTCGTGCAGAAAAATACCATTTGCAAAGAAAATAGAACCTATTTGAATTCACTATTTCTACTGTGTTATAAGCAATACTTAGGACAAATATTTACTTTGGTAAGGAAAGGAAATGGTGTCAAATGATTTGATAAAATTTTACACGTGTATAGAACACCTATATATACTCCCTGTAAAAACCACCTTTAAACACAAGTTATTTTCAATTTATTAGAGCATTTTTCATCCAGTAAAATCTAAAATAGTGAAGAAAATATAAGTTTCAAGTAAAAGTGAACCAACCTTATCTCATTTTGCCCCCGTGCAAGATTATTTCAAACAATGGAGAATATTTGAACACATAAGAAGATAAAATCAGTAGCTAAACCATCTAATATATGCTTGCAAGAAGGAATAGAAATCATATAGTCATGAAATTATCATTCTATCAAAATGTAAACATGCATTGAGCTATTTTTGCTATGTATGTATTAACAATGCATACACTTGCATATATTTAATATATAAATTCAGTTAAGAACATCTAAGGGGAGATAGAGGTAAAATATTCTTACCTCAAGAGCTTTTACAAACTATCTTCAATTAGTTTCAAAATAGTGGCCACCAAGCACACTCTCCTTTCTCTCTATTTATTTATTTATTTTCAATTAGTTTCAAAATAGTTTGGAGGCAGATTTATTTATTTATTTATTTTCTTCTTCTTGACTTAAGAAACATTACCTACAATGTGTAGGCCTTGAGTGTGTTTGTATGCATGCCTTGGCATGCCTCCTTGGGAAGGAAATGTGGTTGAATCCTCTGCCCAAAAAATATGATTTTGTTTTTTTTTTGTTTTTTTTTGTTTTTTTTTTTTTTTTGTACAAAATAAAATCAATGTATATATATAACCTATTCACTAAATGTTTTACTCCCTATTGTCCTCTGACTAACTAAGTTCTATATATATATTAACTTATTTAGTTTCCACAACTGTATTTAGATACAGAAATTTAATCACAGAAAGATAAATAAATTTATTTAAAAGAGTTTAATATTGGTAGTAATCAGGATGCTAATATATTAACATTATAATTTAATAATTACTATTAATTGATTTAATATTATTATTAACAAATTAATTAGTTGTCTAAAAATTCAAGTTCTCATAATTTCAAATTTGAATCAAAAGGTGTAGACATGGGTGTATAATTATATTGATTAAATTTCTTAAGAATTTTCTTAATGTCTGCGACTAGGTAAGAACCAAATTATTGTCCTCTCATTTGATCTTAATACACATAATTATATCAGCCAAGCCCATGTCTTTCATATTAAAGCTAGATGACAAGAAGCTTTTAGTACTTTCAATGACATCATTGTCAGTATCAAAAATAAACATGTCATCTACATATAGACATATGAATTGCACCTCTATTGTCAGTAAACTTACTGTACACACACTTGTCATATTCATGTATCCTAAAACCATTTGACACTATTACCTGGTCAAATTTTCCATGCCACTGCTTTGGAGTTTGTTTCAATCTACATATTGACTTCACGAGTTTACACACTTTGTGTTCTTGACCCTGTACAACAAATCTTTCCTGTTGTTGCATGTAGATTTCCTCATCAAACTCTCCATTTAGAAATGCGGTCTTAACATCCATTTGATAGATTTCAAGCTTGTAGATTGAGGTTAAGGCAATCAACACTCGAATAGTAGCGATTCTGGCCACTGGAACATATGTATCAAAATAATTAATACCTTTCTTTTAAGTAAAACCCTTAGCAACTAATATTGCTTTGAACTTGTCAATTGTACCATCAACTTTCATTTTCTTTTTGAAAATCCATTTACAACCAATTGGTTTGTATCCAGGTGGCAAATCAGCAAGGATCCAGGTATTGTTACCCATGATAAAATCCAACTCATCGTTTATTGCTTATTTCCAGAAAGCAACATCTTAAGATTTCATAGCCTCCTCAAAGGTTGATGGATCTGAATCTATATTAAGAGAAATCCTTGTTTGCTTACAATAAGCTTTCCTAGTTCCTTCTACAAGGTAAACAATGAAATCAGGGCCAAATGACTTCTCAGTCCTAACCCTCTTACTCCTCCTTAGCTCAACAGGCTCATTAGGTTCATTAGGTTCATTAGACTCAATGGGTTCATGTCGTTCATTTTCCTCTGTAAACATAAAATGAGTTGATTCATTTCCTTGATTAGAATCCAACCTTGGAATGGTTGTGAAACGATTCTCATAAAATACCAAATCACGTGATTCAGAGATGGTATTTGTTTCCATTAAACCATTAGGCTCTACTACCACAAGTAACCTAGATTAGGTTTCTTATTTTTCCAAAGTTCATAAGGAGTAACATTTCTTCCCTTGAGAGGAATTCTATTGAGTATGTGACAGGCAGTGAACAAGGCTTCACCCCAAAAACCAAAACTTAAATTGGAGTAAGAAAACATATCATTAATCATTTCTGTTAATATCTTACTTTTTCTTTCAGCTACTCCATTTTGTTGTGGTGTGTAGGGTGCAGACTTCTCATGAATAATACCAACATTTTCATAATATTTTGGAAAATGGTATTCACCGCCTCTATTAGACCTAAGTCTCTTTATTTGGACATTACACTGATTTTTTACTTCTGTTTTAAAAATCTTGAATTTATCAAGCACCTCATCTTTTGATTGCAAAAGATGGATATGATAGTACTTAGAAAAATGATCAATGAATGTTGCAAAATATTTCTTACCACCTCTAGTGGGGGTGCTATGTGTAATAACCCTCACCACTGATTACTGATAACCTTACTGATTACTGTTAAACTGAGACTGATTATGATAAGTAATTGAATTAACTGAAATACTGAACAGACTGACTGGAATCTGGAATCTGGAACTAATGGATTGACTGTATCTGTTTAAATGCATTTCTTATCTGCAACCTGTTTGATTATCTGTTCATGTTTGTATGTTTAAACTGCAAATTAAAGGCCTTATCGGCGGCCGAACCAGAAATGGATTGATGTTTTAGGACCATCATAATTTATGTGATTTTATGGCATATTTAATTTAAATGTGTTTTGGTATGAGTAAATTAGATCAATATTGATAAATTACATAAGTTGGCTTTAATTACAACTTTGCCACACTAGTGGCCCACTACCTAGACCATATTTGAGCCTTATCATACATTCAACAAACATTTCATCAGCCTTATTCCTTGTCTCAACCGACCATAGAGAGAGAGAAAGTGAGAGAATTGAGCTCAACTTGTAGATTTGTTTGGGGCTTGAAGGAATTGAAGTAGAGATTTCATATTTGAGCTTCTAGTCTAGTGATTGAAGACCTAAGGTAGAGTAACTACCTTCTTAATTGTGAATTCAAGTTAGTTTGTGCATGGTTCATGGTAGATGAGAGCCTAAGGCCATAAATTGGAGTTAAATTGTTGCCATGAAGCTTAATTGTTGCATACACGTATATATATATTGAAGTTTTGAGGTGGTAGTTCATAATTCCTCACATACATGTCTATATTTTGAGAATAGACCATGATTTCATCATGTTTTTGTAAGAGTTAGCTCATTTGAGCTTGTATTTAAAGCTTTGAAATGATTTGAGTTCATGCATGTTGCATGTTCATCTTGTTCATGAAAATTGGTTTGAAATTGGATTTAATTAAACTACCCTTGGGTTTTGATTTTACAAATTGAGTTTTGAAACATGTTATTCTATGTGTTTACAAATGTTTTCCAGGAAATGGGCCCAAAGGAATTGAATTTAGTACATTTAAAATTGGTTTTGAGCTTGAGGTTCAAATCTGGAATTTCCAGATTTTGGACCCACGCTCGAGCGTACACTCTGTGATCATGCCTTCCGCTCGAGCGAGTAAAGTGACGCTCGAGCGTGAAATGCATGCATCTAGTACTTTGCATGAGCTTATAGTCCGCTCGAGCGAGAGAATTCATGCTCGAGCGAGGACTTGTGTCTCACGCTTGAGTGAGGGTCAAGCGTCCGTCGAGCGTGAATTTTGAGCATCCAGTATTTTCACTGTAGCTTGCAGTCCACTCGAGCGACGTAAGTCACGCTCGAGCGGAGATCCTTTGTCTGCATGTCCGCTCGAGCGTAGAAAGCCACGCTCGAGCGAGACCCCTATTTTCTGAAAATTTTGAAAAGTGGTTCTAACTGCAACTTTGCACCCTTTTTCTATCCTAGGCATTCCTAGGGCATGTTTAAGGCATCTTAATGAGGGTATTGATTTAGAACCACACCGAAGCAAATTAGGGATTAAGTTATTGTTTCCCAACTGTATAACTTAGTGTGTGTTCATCCTGTAAACTGTGTAGGATTGGCGTCTGGGAACGCGCTCTAGCCTAATTGTAGCCCAAAATTCTGTGAGTAACAATTGTGTAAAGATATGTTCAACTGTGAATATTTCTGACTATTTAACTGAACTGCTTTCTGAACTGATACTGTTAATCGAATGAATGTATGTCCTATATTCTGAACTGTATTGTGGCATCCTTAGCAACTACTGTTTACTGTTACTGTTATAGAGATCTCTGTCGGTTCCCTTGTTGGAACCACTACTGTTTACCAATTGATGGCCATCATTTACTGTTCGGTCTTTTAAAGACCTACTGTTTACTGTACTGTTATGCTAATGAATGTGCCGCATAAGACTGTTACGACTGAATGACTGATATGCTGAATCAATGAATTGTTTTCATTACTGTAAGGACATTCATTCTTAACCCCTTTACGCATTATGTTATTCACTGGGCTTTAGCTCACAGCTCATATATATATGTAGGTGTATAGGCACCAGACCGTGGCTAGAAGCGTCGGGGTAACTCCAGTTTTGTCAAGCCAACCACTGTGCCTCACTGCGAGGTTCCGAGCCTGTCAAGCTATGGCTTAGGGGTGTTTTTATTTCCCCTGTCTGTCTCTGTATCTGTTTTGTATAACTGTACAGACTGATAGCACTGTCTTGTACTGTTCAATAGGGATTTGGCCCCTGTTCTGAATGATTGTAAATATTGTGCATGCTGTTCTGTACTGAGTATATATATATATATATGTATGAAAAGTCTTTTTACATACAGACTGTCACAGTTCATTGGACATTGTTTATTTACTGTTTTGGCTTCCGCCATGCCCCTGTACTCTGTTTTACTGTATTACTGTTAAGCAGGCCTCCGGTAATCTCGGATTATTGGCCGGTTACGGTGCTAAACCCATAGGGGCGGGTTTGGGTCGTGACACTATGCATGTCACATACATCACTATCCACAAGTTCAAGCAGAGATGTGATTTTATCTACTTTAGGAAATGGAATGCTAGTAATTTTAGATTGCACACAAAATTTGTATTTTTCAAACATATCAATGTCATACTTAGGAATTAAATCTAAATTAACCATATCATGCATTTTCTTAGTATTAACATGACCTAAACAGGGCATGCCATAAACAAAGAAAATCAACAATATAAGCAGAAAAGATGTATTATTGATAACGTTAAGTTTGAACATTCCTTGATATATATAGCCCTTCATAACAAAAATCCCACCCTTAGACAGGACAAATTTGTCTGACTCAAATACTAACTTGAAACCATGCTTATTAAGCAGGCTTCTAGATACAAGGTTTTTCCCGACATTAGGTACATGATAAACATCATTAAGACTTAAGACTTTTCCAGATGTGAACTTTAGATCCACCGTCCTTTTGCCTTTGATAGTAGTAGTTGAAGAGTTGCCCAAGTAGAGAACTGTTTCATCACTCACTTGTTCATAAGTAGTAAACAGCTCTTGTCATTGCAGATGTGCCTTGTTGCACCTGAGTCAACCCACCAGTCACCAGCATTTTCGAGCATGTTGACCTCAGATACAACAGTCACGAACTTGTTCTTGGCATTTGATGCTTCTGGCTTCTTCTTGTATGACCGACATTAATTTCTGAAGTGCCCCGGCTTGCCACAGTGCCAGTAAGCTCCTTTCGGCTTCTTAGCATATTTCCTAGGTTAGGGGTTGCGCTTACGCTTCTTTTTGTTGAACCTCTTGCCATCATCCACTACGTGAATCTTAGAAGTTTGAGCCAATTGGTTATCTTTACTTTCAAGAAGTCTTGACTCTTCCTCAACTTGGAGGTGTTGAGCCAATTCCTCCAAAGTTAGATTTTCCTTTTTGTGTTTCAGAGTTTTCTTAAAATCCTTCCAAGAAGATATCAGTTTCTTTGTTATAGACAAAACTACAATAGATTCATCAATGTTCATATTCTTTTGTCGAAACTGACTAAGAATATGTTGAATCTCATGGAATTGTTCCATAATAGGCTTTGTATCAATCATAGTAAAACGCATAAAATTACTAACAAGAAATTTCTTACTGGTGGCATCCTTGGTGAGGTACTTTGACTGTAATATATCCCAGGGTTGCTTTGTTGTTTCCAAATGTTGATACACATCGAACATAGAATCTGACAGTGCATTCAGAATGTGTCCTTAGCAAATGTAGTCGTCATTTTCCCATTTGGTTATGGTACAGGTTTACTCTATAGTCTCCTCTTCTTGTTCTGCCGAATAGGGGGTAGTCAGCACATAAACCACTTTGAGAATGGTGAGCAAAAAGTGCATCTTCTTTTGCCAGCGTCGAAAATTTCCTCAATCAAATTGGTCAAGCTTCATGAAATCTTGAGTCATTTTCTGAATAGACATCACCATATCTAAATATTGTCTTTAGATTGTTGAAACAATTCGTCTTGAATTCTTCAGTTGGTAGTCTTCGAGTCTTCAAAACTTGGCAATGATCTTGTCTATGTAGAACAGAAATTTGGTTTTTCAAATTGCATTACTTAGTCGCTTTCTTAAAGACAATATTTGCACCCACCAAAAGGTGTGTAGGGGGTTACAGCAAATTCGTCTCTAGGATACAATGAAGCCTAATCTAAAGATGAAGTTGTAGACGTCCCCGAACGCCCCGGGAGGGTTAAGTCCCGTTCTGTTCATATTGGGGTCACTACAGTTCAAGGACTCAAATGTCACGGTTCTTAATCTTGAACCAAAGAGTCCAAATCCGGCAAATCGTTTTGAAAACAGATTTTTTGAAAGAAGTGCCAAACATGGACTGCTTCGCCAGATACAGAGTCGCCACCTAAATGTTTTTTAATGGGAAATTTAAGAAACCCTGACTCGGTGCCAAAGGCCACGTGTCCGTCATCACCAAAGTTGCCTCGGCTCGGGAACTTAGGTACGATTGGGGAAGGTCACTTCGTGAGCACCCTCGCTCGCCCGGTCAAAGACCGGCCTCTACTAACCATGATATCTTATTTTGAAAACATTGTGAGTTCTTATTCCGGTTATTAGCCTAGGTTACTATGTGATGCTCGCAGCAAATAAGTATAGACTGGGCCGCCTGAATTGGAACAAAACATGTTTGTTTGTTTGAAAATGGTTTGATGGTGCTACCCGCAGGTAGGCTAAGACGCGGATTTGCCACCCTCGGGTGGGCTTATAAAAAAACATGATTTTGCCACTATCTAGTGGGCTTAGAACAAACATTCAACGTATTGTCCCGATTCAAGTAACACAACCTCCACCCACAGGCATTCAAGGCAGTTATATCACATAAGCAAATAGCCTCATGGTAAGCATGCTATTCATGGCAACACTCACACGCATGCAAGGATGCTAAAGCATAAAACTTACCGAGTACTCCAAGCCAAAAACAAAAATTGATTAGAAATCAATGCATGATCCTAATTATATAGAAATGCCTAATGCAACACATGCAAAAATGCAACTATAGCAGGCTCGGCTATTCTAAACATGGTATATGGAATGCTACAGCTATCACGTATTCAATTTTGGAATTAAAATACAAATGCAGTTTGTATGATGCGCCGAGCCCGGTGCGTGCAAAACAGATGAATGATGCAAACATGCTGTCATACTGTATGCTAATCGAAACATGCCCTAAATCTAACCATCATAAGCGGGTAAATAAAAGGGAAGAAAGACGTGGGGTTGGAAGACATACATCACACTCACCCACACTTATTACAATTATGCCCTCGCGCAGAGGGTCCGAATAAATAATAATACAGTCCGAATAAAAGAATAGTACAGTCCGAAATAACAGTCCGAATAAATATACAGATTCCTAATTAATTAACAAATTAAACTAAGAAAGCTTTAAAATTGGCTTGCAAGCCAGGGGCTGCCTCGCTTCTGATGAATGATGTATGCCGGATGCCTTTTGGAAATCCACTGGGATGCCCCAATTAGCCTCTGTTTGCAATGTTTCTCGAAATGTGTGCCAGACTCCGAAAAGTTGCCAATTCTCCATTTTGCTGCAACAGAGAGCAGGAAAAGGGCATAGCAATGTATTTCACAAATATATGCATGCCTCGATTCTCGTGCCACCAATCACGCATATCGATGCATGATGGCCGAGGAATCGGATTGCACAACTCAATATAGGGTGCAATGCAGATGAATGCTACAACAAAACCTAACTCCATCATGGGTAATCCGGAGCGTCGGTGACTGGGGAATTGAGACCCATTCCGTCACTCGGAGTACGCAACGTGCCTCGTTTCCCGTGCCCGGGCTAACTCCTATCCCGAACAAGATGCAATATGCATGATATGCATGAAATGCAATTAAAATACAATCCTAACATACACAATACTATGAAAATGAGATGCCTCGAAATGCGTGCACACAGGCACGCGAATCGAGGAAATGGATAAAGGCATGAAATGGCATGCAAATGCAATGATGGGCTTATACCAACATGAGAGGACCTCAGCCACACTCACATAAGAGGCCGTCGGATAAAAATGAAGTGCCTCGAAATGCGTGCCCGCGGGCGCGCAAACCGAGGCGATGCATACAGAATGTAAAATGTCATGGAAGTGATATGTAATGAGGTTAAAATGAGATGTCTCGAAGTGCGTGCCTGCGAGCACGCAAATCGAGAAAATGGCATACAGAATGCAGAATAGACTTATACCAACATGAGAGGACCTCAGCCACTCTCACACGGGAGGCCGTCGGATAAAAATGAAGTGCCTCGAAATGCGTGCCCGCGGCGCGCAAACCGAGGCGATGCATTAAAGCATGAAATGACATACACGATGCAAATTGGGCTTATACCAACATGAGAGGGCCTCAGCCACACTCACACGGGAGGCCGTCGGATAAAAATGAGATGCCTCGAAACGCGTGCCCGCGGGCGCGCAAATCGAGGCGATGATATAAATGAAATGTAGCATATGGCATATGGAAAATGTAAATTTCAGCAGCCAAAATGATGCAAAAACAGTCCCCGAATTATAGCAAAATTACACCCGATGCCCGAAATGCAATGTTATGCACCCGAAATGGCCTACAGCTATGCCAAACATGCACAATATGGACACGACATGTAAAGACAGATGCTAGGAAGCCCCTAAAATAGCATTTTTACAGCACAAAGAATGGCCAAAAAACAATCACAAGTATGGAAAAAACAGCATGCAAAAATGGGGGAAAATAGGGGAACAATGAAGCAAGTGATATTTACAATGCTCAAACTGAAAAATACAGTTCTACAACATTAAAGAGGGACCAAAAATATGCACATCTTCAGTAGATGACATCCCCCAATTCAGTATGTAGATATGATCAACATAGCATGCAAAATATGAGCCAAAAGAGAGCTATAACATGAGGTAGCAAAAGGATGCACCAAAAAGCCTTGGACCCTTAACATAATATGACAATAATGCCAAAATAAGACTATTTCCTAGCCTGATGATGGCCGAAAACAGAAGCTAAGCAAGCCTAACAAAGCATGCAATTTCACGGTAAATTGGAGGAATTGTGAAGCAAGTGTAAGATAGAGTTACCAAACAAGGTTGAGACCTTTCTCAATGTTTAAGAGGGGATCAAAATAGGCCCACTCACAACATATTGCATGCTCGAAAACAGATCACTCATGAGCTAAAAATAGCGTGCAAAAGTAAGAATAGAACATGAATTCAAAGCAAGTGGCATGCAGAGCATGAAAACAAGGTTGATCCCTTCTTCAATGTTGAAGGGGGGCTCAAAATAAGTACAATATCAGTTCATGAGATGCTCCAAATCAGATCACAAACAGGCCAAATAAATCATGCAATTTTACGGTAAATATGGAGAATTACAAAGAAAGTGCATGATAGAGAGGCCAAACATGGTTGAGCCCTTCTACAATGTTGTAGAGGGGCTCAAAAGAGGCCCACTCACAATTTATATCAGGCTCAAAATCAGATCATTCATAATCCAAACAAAGCATGTAAAATATTGGCATAAGAGGTGATATTGAAGGAAGAGCATGATAGAGATGCCAAATAGGGTTGAGCCATTCTACAATGTTGTAGAGGGGCTCAAAATAAGCACAAAATCAGTAGGGGTCAGAGCCCAAAACAATGAGCAAATAGGGTAGAAAATTGAAGCAAAAATAAGCTAGAAAAAGGGAATTTGAGACTTACCCTTGAAGATCAAGCTTTTGTTGCTTCTTGGCCTGAATTTGTTGCTTCTTAGCCTTTGAAAAACCTTCCTTTGCTGCTGGAATGGAAGTGGTGATGGTGAGGCTTGGTGTTGATGAACAAATGAGGCTAACACTTGAAAGTTTTTCAAGGTTTTGGGGATGAAAATGAAGGCAAAGGGAGATGGGCTCTTGAGGGAAAATTTTGTAACCCTAACAAAGAAGAAGGTCAGCCCCTTAAATGGGCAAGAAAGGGGTGTAAAAGGGGAGGGAAATGCACCCAAGCTTTCCCTCCCAAAATATCCCCTGGAGGGCAAAGATATTTTGAAAAACAGCTGGACAGCTGTAAAGTGGTCAAAAGGGGGAAGCAGGCCGGCCAGGTGCTTTTCTTGAAGATGGTCGGCCGGCCACCCCACTGGTCGGCCAGCCACTCCCCATGGCCGGCCGGCCATGGCCAAAAATGAAGTGAACAATTAATGGCCGGCCACCAACTTTTGGTGTCCTCCCAGGTGTGTAGAACAAGGTCCCATGGTTGGAATTTGACAACTCTGGAGCAGGAGTCACAACATTGCATTTGAAAGAGAGGCTCAAAAATGAAAATCACAATTACTGGCCGGCCATCACTTTTTAGGGTCCTCCCATGTGCCCTCATCACAAATATGTGGTTGTGGTTGGAAGAAAATGGCCCTAGGGTATTCAACATTAGCCCGGAAGTGAGAAAAACGGGCGCCGGAGGAGCATAACTGGTTATCTGAGATAATTGCTGGCCTCCCACCCTCCAGTGATCTTCCTGGTGCTAAAACAGAGGTACTGCCAAAATTGAACAAAAACTAATGCAAAATGAATGCTCGGGGCCCAAACCGCGCAGTTCGGGTCCCGAAAATAGGCTGTGAGCACCGAAAGTGGTGTTCGGCCACGAAGTGGGTATCTAAGACCCCAGTGTCCCTCGAAAGGGAGTAAATGAGATGCATGCCAAAAACTGGAGGAATCGGAGATGGTTGGGTGGTCCCGAACCGAGGCACACAGCCTGACGGCTCCGAAAATCGGGAACCGGGCTCCGAAATGGGCAAAATGGCCTACGGCCACGAGATGTAGCCCACGGCCACCGAGAAATAGTCTACAGGACTACTCCCTTCCCTCAGGAAAGAAAACAGAGAAAACCGAGTCTGGTTCGCAAACCGAGACAAGGCACAGAAGAGGATTCGGAAGTCCGGAGGCAAGGCGCACGGCCGCGACTCTGAGACTTCTGAATGAGCACAAGATGCAACATCACCGAGCGCTCAATCGGTGACGTCTGAGTCTTAAGGTCGGTCAAAAATGGGGTGTCTACAGTTGCCCCTCTTTGACAGAACTCGGAAGTCACAAGTGACGGGAGTGAATGTCAAAGCCCAGAGACGACCCATTTTTGACAAGGCCGAAGACTTAGACAATCATACAAGATGAACAGAAATGTGTGTGCCCGCAGGCGTGCCCGCAGGCAGGGGGCAAAATGCAAAGTGATAGGCACGGAGCCAGGTGATCATGCAAGTGCAGCAAGCTGTAATGAAGCAAGTATTGACAAATAGATGCAACAGTTTTAAGCAAGAATGCAAAGCAATAACTACATTTCATGCAGTTAGGAATGCGGAGAATCATTCAATTCTCGTCGCGTCTCACACGGAGAAGATACGATACCTGCGCGATTTGTCTGGTCGCACCAGCCTCAAATGAACCTTACATACAATATCGTGCCTGCAAAAGAGAAAAATTCAACAAGAACAATATGATAACAACATATATTCAATGTGATTCCTGTAATTCCAAAAAGTCTGACACACGCAGTGTCGGCGGGTGAACACATCGCAATGCGAGAAAAGATAATGCGTGACAACGCATGTTCAAGCATAGAGGCATGGTACATCAAGAAAACATTCATGACAATGCGAAATGCTTATGAGAATGCAAGTTACAAGCCAAACAATGCAAAACGAGCATAAATTAGGGCGCCCGCTTGTTGCGCAACAACCAGCTGGGAAACGCGCATTTCGGTGAAGACAACTTGATCGCGGCCTCTGATTTACCTCCCGGAGAGGTTACAACATGTTCAAAAAGGATACACCTCAATTCTGATGAGTGATGATGAGACACATATCAGAAATTGCAGCTAAAATTCCGACGGAGCAATTTCGCGCCAGAAAGTGCACTTTTCTTGAACTTTTTCAGGTCCCGGGAACTCCGATCTTCCTCAAAATTTGCAGAGAGGTAGGGGGGGGTGGGGAACATGGCCGGCCGGCTCATTTCCCTAGGAGAGGTCCCCGGCCAGGGGGAATAAAGTAAATGGCCGGCCAGCCAGGAAAGGTGGCCGGCCGGCCACTGCCCAAAAGCAGGGGCATTTTGGTCATTTTGGTTATTTCTATATATACACACCTCCACTCAATCCGAAATCACTCCCCAAGTGTGAAATTCTCTCCTCTTGCTTCCCAAGCCATTCTCTCCTTCAAATCTGCATTTTATACGCGCTTTTCGGCCTTCCACGCAAGTTGTTTCCGCGAAATCTTTCAGTTTTAAGCACTTTGAGCCTACTAAATTGTGATTTCGGGACTTCTTTTCTCGTTTTCCCCACCTGAGGTAAGTTTGTCTCAATATTTGGAAAATTTTTCCGGGAGTTGACTTTTGTTGACTTTTCGTTTCCCGGGAGTTGACTTTTGTTGACTTTTTCCAATTTTGGCTCATTTTTGCTCCTTTTTGCAGATTTCTCGAAATGGCAGGCAATTTCCCTCACGGCGGAGGTCCTCCAGGCGCCGGAGATGATTTTGACATTATGGCATTGCCCCCGAGGGTCCGGCCTTTTATTCCCGATCGATACGCTCCGCCGGCACATAGGCTTCCGCGGGTAGTTTTCCGTCATTGCACCGAGTTCAACGATCGGGTACCCGGGGATCTTCTTTTGCGAGAGCCGGAGCAGCACCTCTCTCACGAGGCACGAGAGGTATTTTACTTCATTCTCTGTAATTTTTCTGCATTTTGTAGCTTTGCCATGCTTGAACACACAGTTGTAGCTTATGACATAGTACTTTGTTTGCACTCTGAACACGTAGTTAAAACACTTGAATTGTTGAACACACGGCTTACTGACTGATAGATTGAACACACAGCCCAAAACACATATTTACTGAATACGCAACCCAGATAGAAATAAAGTGAACACGCCGCCCACTGATTAGGATTTTGAACACGCAGCCCAAATAACAAATTCACTGAACACGCAGCCCAGATTCAGTGAACACGCAGCCCACAGATTTTTTTTCTGAAATTTAAACACGCAGCCCAAATAACAAATTCACTAAACACGCAGCCCAGATTTAGTTAACACGCAGCCCACAGATTTTTCTGAAATTTGAACACGCAGCCCAAATATCAAAATTACTGAACACGCAGCCCAGATATAAATTAAAGCGAACACGCAGCCCACTGATTTTTCTGAAATTTGAACACGCAGCCCAAATAACAAAATTACTGAACACGCAGCCCAGATTTAGTGAACACACAGCCCACTGATTTTTCTGAAATTTGAACACGCAGCCCAAATACCAAAATTACTGAACACGCACCCAGATTTAGTGAACACGCAGCTCACTGATTTTTCTGAAATTTGAACACGCAGCCCAAATACCAAAATTACTGAACACGCAGCCCAGTATAAATTAAAGCGAACACGCAGCCCACTGATTTTTCTGAAATTTGAACACGCAGCCCAAATACAAAATTACTGAACACGCAGCCCAGATATAAATTAAAGCGAACACGCAGCCCACTGATTTTTCTGAAATTTGAACACGCAGCCCAAATAACAAAATTACTGAACACGCAGCCCAGATATAAATTAAAGCGAACACGCAGCCCACTGATTTTTCTGAAATTTGAACACGCAGCCCAAATAACAAAATTACTGAACACGCAGCCCAGATATAAATTAAAGCGAACACGCAGCCCACTGATTTTTCTGAAATTTGAACACGCAGCCCAAATAACAAATTAACTGAACACGCAGCCCAGATATAAATTAAAGCGAACACGTAGCCCACTGATTTTTCTGAAATTTGAACACGCAGCCCAAATACCAAAATTACTAAACACGCAGCCCAGATTTAGTGAACACGCAGCCCACTGATTTTTCTGAAATTTGAACACGTAGCCCAGATAACAAAATTACTGAACACGCAGCCCAGATTTAGTGAACACGCAGCCCACAGATTTCATTTGCACACAGCTCATTCACTTCATTTGCACACAGCTCATTCACTTCATTTGCACACAGCTCATTCACTTCATTTGCACACAGCTCATTCACTTCATTTGCACACAGCTCATTCACTTCATTTGCACACAGCTCATTCACTTCATTTGCTGATACATGCATTCATTCTAAATGCAGGCTGGCTCTCGCACCGTGCGAGGTTATGGCTCCACTGCCGCGAGGGAGTGGTATGCTGAGCTTCCGGAAGCTGTCTGGGACTTGGTTGACTTTGCAGGATTCGGACCATTCTGCAGGGGGTTATCACACTGTCATATCAGTAGGACATTGTTTGCTGCTCTGGCGGAGAGATGGTGGGACACCACCAATTCTTTCCATTTTTCTGCCACCGGGGATATGACCATGACCCCATTAGACTTTGCTGTACTCACCGGCCTAGACGTCGGCGGTGGACCCATTCCCTACGACGAGGATATGGTGAGTGGGAGGCTGCTTGGATTCATCTATTAGGGGCTCGCCCACCTGTAGACAGAGCTTCCGGGAGAGTCCGGTATACTTGGTTCTCTTCCCACTTCCGGAGGCCAGAGATGGAGCCTGAGTCTCCCGAGGAGATTGAGCAGTACACCCGCGGTTTCCTCATGTTCCTCTTCGGCACTACTTTGTTTGCTGATAGGGGGAACATTGTAGTATGATTGGGGCGGCGCTGCCCTGGCTACCCTTTATTGTTATATGAGTGCAGTCTCTCGTGGGCGGGGGGACTTACTCGGCGGCTACTGGAGAGCCTGGGAGGTACATTCTGTCCTCTTGATTTACATTTTGCTCCTCATTACTTGTTCATTGCACACACGGCGCACTTTGCATTCTGTATTTTGCCTTTAGCACTTTGTATTCAGATTCCGTACTGCTTTTCTCAGCTATGGGTGTACGTATACTTTCCCACATTAGCTCCGGAGATGGAGGTGGCAGGACCTCTCATGACTCCGTTTTCCTTGATGTTTGAGGGCGAGCACCTATCGAGGCCTCGGGAGACTCTCTTTTCTCTGCGACAGTATTTTGATACTGTGAGGACGACAGAGGTATTTCAGAACTCTCAGTTCCTTTCATTTTCATCTTTGATATGCTTTGTACATTCCTGATTTCTGATTGATTTATGCACTGGCTATCCGCAGATTACTTGGCAGCCCTAGGCAGTCTTTGGCGATGATCTGCAAAATCAGTACCCCGGAGGGTCGTGTGGTTCCCAGTATAGGTTCCTGCTCGAGGGACCAGTTGGCAGGGCTTGGTTCCTGGGGGAACGCTTCCAGCGTCAGATATGGGGGTATGATTCTCAGGACCCTCCCGCTGTACCTCCAGCCACCATGCGGACTGCCGATAGACTCTCTTCCCAGGAGGTCATCAGTGCTATGCAGGGCACCGACGCTTTGTTATATCTCATAGAGGGGGATTACACCACCTATCGCCGTATATATCTGATGCCCCCCTTGACGGGAGTGCGGGCTGCGCCACTGAGGCCCACTGGCGCACCATCTTCGAGTCGCGCCCGTGCTGCAGACATTCCCTCTTCTAGCAGGGCTGGTGCATCTAGGGGTAGAGGTAGTTCTATTTCTCCGATCCCTCCGTCTCTTCATCCTCATGCTGGGTGGCCAGACATGCCGACCGAGCTGACGAGTTGGCGGTTCGGGACTCCTTACCAGGTCCCGCTAGAGCCTCCTCTTCCTGACCACGGATATGTCAGAGACCCTGATTCACCACCGGTATGTTTTTTTTAGCTTTGATTTATCAGTCAGATATTTGAACGTTCATTCCCTTACTGATAGTTTTGCATTTGTATTTGCAGCCTCCAGTTGAGTACACGGACGAGCTGCTTGGGATGCTGGCCACATTCGAGGACATGATCCTACGGAGGGAGGGACATCTAGCCCTCATGGGCATGCAGGTATTGTCCAGTTTTTCTGCAGTTAGCATATTTCTCATAACATATTGGTTTTGAACATTCTGCTGTATTGATAGTCTGCGTAGAGCACATCTGACACAGACCCCACTCACATATTGTACTTATATCTGCTTCTCATATTTGAACTGATGCATTGAACTCTTCACTTTCAGATGCCTCCCGTATGTGCTCCGTCGCAGGCCAGGCCACCCGGGCCTTCTCAGAGAGGTCGAGGTGCTGGGCATGTTCGAGGTACAGGGACTCGAGGAGCTGGGCCATCCAGGCCTTACCGAGGAGCTCGAGGAGCGGGGCCATCTCGCAGACGCAGGGCACCCATTGTCGAGGGTGAGGAGGAGGAGGTTGCAGACCGTGAGTCAGAGACATCTCCTGGGGAGGGAGGCTCCGGTCTTGGTTCCGGGAGCGGATGCGAGGCCGAGGGAGATCCGGAGGATGACAGCTCTGATCCGGATGGTGATGATGGTGCAGAGGTTATCCCACAGAAGAGGATGAGAGGGCCTCCTCATTCCCGTCCCCGAGGATACTGATGTTATTTCCTGCTTTATTTTACTTTTTTAGCTAGTAGTTTGTAGCACTTTGCACATTGTTAGGCAGTTTTATTTTCTGTAAAACTTGTACCTTTATTTGTTGTAAAACATGATGGAATGAAACAGCTTTTGAAAAGATGTTTGTATTTGAAATTCTTAGCATCGCATCGCATCATTTTGCACAAAATGGAATTGAATGAAAATGTGCTTTGTGTATTCACCGGGTCAGGTAATGAACCGACGCAACAAATCAAAAACTCAACTTACTAAGAAATAACAAAATCTTAGCAAGTTTACAACTCGATAAGCAAAGTACTACAATGTTAACGACTCAATAAACAAGACTTAACAAAATTGCGTAAACAAAGAGTAACAACTCAAAACACAAAACGCGACAGCTCGACAAAACTTACAACTCGATAAACAAAACAACAACTCGATAAGCAAAAATACAACAAAGCGTGCTTCGGACGAACAATCTGGATGATGGAACGCATCCGAAACTGATAGAAATAGAGGCCTTCGACATTCCCGATGCCTAGAAATACTTCAAACTTCCTTCCGGAGGGCAAAACAGGACCAACGCATGGCCGAAAGCATTTTGTAGCTAGAGATTAGAGGGTGGCCGGCCTACTAGGATAGATGGCCGGCCGGCCACTTCCCCCGCAACCTCCAGAATTTTGACAAGTGTCCCTTGAATAGTGTTTTACCTCTCTATAAAAGCCCCAGCCTTGGAACTTATTCATTTCATCATCGTTTCTCACAAAAATGGAGGCATTTCTCGCAGAAAATCTCACGACTTGGATTTCTTCTCTAAACGGCTCGGAAAAGTTAAACTTCCGGGGTTTTGGCTTAAATGCACTATTCACGCTGGGTCGGACTCCGCTACATCTTCCTTTCCTCCATGCCACGGCAAGGTTTTGGAACCCGGTGACGCACGTTTTTAGCTTTGGAGGGAAAGAGGTATGTCCCACTTTTGAAGATTTTCAAGTTTTGATAGAATCCGAGCGAAGTGAGGAAATCTTGCCTCAACTCAATTTTGGCCATGCCCAAACCTTAGGGCGGATTTGTGGACTCAACGCACATGATGCCCGATCCCTGATTTGTAACGGGATGTTGGATATCCCAAGCTTGATTTACCGGTTTTCCGATGCTGGTGACCCCGGCGATCATCATTGGCAAGGGTTCCGGCAACACGCCCTCTGTTTATGCATGTTATCTCATTTTCTGTTTGTCTCGAGCTTTGGAGGATCCGACGCCCGTCTGATTGAAGTGGCCCAAGGCTTGAGAGAAGGAAGGGGTTGCATCGCCATGACCTTGGCGGAGACACTGACGGGCTTGGATGCTTTCTACCGTGGGGAGACAACCAGGTTTGCAGGGAGTCCACTACTGCTGCAGGTAATGTTTCCCACCCAAGCTCACATATGTATTTGCTCACATCACTCGGCCCTCAGGCTCGGTTTTTCTCACAAAGCCCTCATCTTACTTTTCTCTCATCGCACATCTCTCTATTCTTTATTCTCTCATTTTCCATCCCTCCCCAGATATGGTTGATGGATAAATTGCAAGTTGTAGACTCTTCCCCTGCTTACTCAGCTCGCGGCTACTTCTTTCGGCAACGCCTAGTCAATGCCCCCGATGAGAGCTGGTGGTTTGAATGGATGTGCAATTTGTCAGCCGAACGCATTGCTTGGCGCTGCCCTTGGCTCAATCTCCCGGCGATGAGCTACAGCATGTCTCGACAGGTTGGAATTCGATTGATCGGCTTGACTCACTGCGTATTCTATTTCCCATTCCGTATTCTGCGCCAGTTTGGCCATGATCAAACTTGCCCACCAGAGGGGATAGAGTATCCAGCTACATTTCCAGTTCGAGGCGCACAGTTGGCTCGGCAGGCCGCAGCGTGGGGAATTAGAGAACTTCTGGCCCCTGCTCCCACTTTTAGTTGCACTTTGTCTGATGAGTGCTGGGATTGGCTCAACGAAGAAGCGCAGGTTGGGCCTAGGTTGGCATCAGAGGCTTCAACTAGCTCTGGTAGGGGGCGCAGGGACACCTGACTTGACTATGCCCCGAATTTATTGCTTTACTAGTACTTTCAAGTTTTCTTCCTGAGTGTAATAAAAAGCAACTTCAATTGTATGCAAGAGCAAGAGAACTCTGTTTTGAAATCAATGAAATTGAAGGTTGTGGTACTGAAAATTATCCATTTTGGTCCAAAAATGGTCTTAGTTGTAAAAAGATTAATTTGAACAAAGTCAACTTTTATTAAAACTTTTCAAAACTATTTTTGATATGGATCAGAACTGGACACGCCTGAGATCTGTCACTGAAATGTACAACGCCGAATCCTAGCAACTGGAAAGTTGCCCCTAGTTTGAATGGTACCGCAACACTTCATTGCAACGGAAAGTTGCCCCTAGTCTGAATAGCACTGTACCGGAGATCACGATAAATGCTGATGAACAAAGATGACTGAGATGATCAAATGGACAAAGTTGATCGGGGAAAAAATTGTGGCTGAACTCCAAGACGAAGTTGCCTACGTATCCCAAAGATGGGAATCAAGCCTTACGTAGTTCAGGCTCAGGTTCGCTCGGGTATTTTCACTCTCCTTTTGCGCTCTAACTTTTGCCAAGGCCGCCCTTTGCGGGTTTTCAACCTTGCGAGCTCAATTTTTATAATTTCAAATTTTCTGTGCTCTGAGTTTTGCCTAGGTCGCCCTTTCGGGTTTTCGGCCTAGCGAGCCTCTCAAGGGTAGTATTTCTTCAACTTGTCCATGTTGATCGGTTGGGAAAACTCTAAGCCATCTAGATCCATCAGAACCACAGCTCCACCAGACCAGATTGACTTGATAATATAGAGACCAGTCCAATTAGGTCTGAACTTGCCCCTTGGGTCGTGGATGGGAGCTCGGTTGTCTTTAAGCACCAAATCTCCTTCCTTCAAATTCCTAGACTTAACCTTCTTGTTAAAAGCCCGGGCGATTCTGCGTTGATAACTTTGGACGTGGTACAGTGCTTTCAACCTTCTTTCATCGAAGAGCATGAGTTCCTCAAATCTGCTTTGTTGCCAGTCTGCCTCAGCTATTTGACACTCGGCCAATACTCGTAATGACGGAACCTCAATCTCAATAGGTAGAACGGCCTCCATCCCATAAACCAACGAGTACGGAGTCGCCCCAGTGGAAGTTTTGATTGAAGTCCTGTAGCCCCACAGAGCAAACGGCAGCTTATCTGGCCAGTCCCGGTAGGTTTCCACCATCTTCTGGTTGTGGTTGGAAGAAAATGGCCCTAGGGTATTCAACATTAGCCCGGAAGTGAGAAAAACGGGCGCCGGAGGAGCATAACTGGTTATCTGAGATAATTGCTGGCCTCCCACCCTCCAGTGATCTTCCTGGGCTAAAACAGAGGTACCTGCCAAAATTGAACAAAAACTAATGCAAAATGAATGCTCGGGGCCCAAACCGCGCAGTTCGGGGTCCCGAAAATAGGCTGTGAGCACCGAAAGTGGTGTTCGGCCACGAAGTGGGTATCTAAGACCCCAGTGTCCCTCGAAAGGGAGTAAATGAGATGCATGCCAAAAATGGAGGAATCGGAGATGGTTGGGTGGTCCCGAACCGAGGCACACAGCCTGACGGCTCCGAAAACCGGGAACCGGGCTTCGAAATGGGCAAAATGGCCTACGGCCACGAGATGTAGCCCACGGCCACCGAGAAATAGTCTACAGGACTACTCCCTTCCCTCAGGAAAGAAAACAAGAAAACCGAGTCTGGTTCGCAAACCGAGACAAGGCAAGAAGAGGATTCGGAAGTCCGGAGGCAGGGCGCACGGCCGCGACTCTGAGACTTCTGAATGAGCACAAGATGCAACATCACCGAGCGCTCAATCGGTGACGTTTGAGTCTTAAGGTCGGTCAAAAATGGGGTGTCTACAGTTGCCCCTCTTTGACAGAACTCGGAAGTCACAAGTGACGGGAGTGAATGTCAAAGCCCAGAGACGACCCATTTTTGACAAGGCCGAAGACTTAGACAATCATACAAGATGAACAGAAATGTGTGTGCCCGCAGGCGTGCCCGCAGGCAGGGGGCAAAATGCAAAGTGATAGGCACGGAGCCAGGTGATCATGCAAGTGCAGCAAGCTGTAATGAAGCAAGTATTGACAAATAGATGCAACAGTTTTAAGCAAGAATGCAAAGCAATAACTACATTTCATGCAGTTAGGAATGCGGAGAATCATTCAATTCTCGTCGCGTCTCACACGGAGAAGATACGATACCTGCGCGATTTTTCTGGTCGCACCAGCCTCAAATGAACCGTACATACAATATCGTGCCTGCAAAAGAGAAAAATTCAACAAGAACAATATGATAACAACATATATTCAATGTGATTCCTGTAATTCCAAAAAGTCTGACACACGCAGTGTCGGCGGGTGAACACATCGCAATGCGAGAAATAATGCGTGACAACGCATGTTCAAGCATAGAGGCATGGTACATCAAGAAAACATGCATGACAATGCGAAATGCTTATGAGAATGCAAGTTACAAGCCAAACAATGCAAAACAAGCATAAATTAGGGCGCCCGCTTGTTGCGCAACAACCAGCTGGGAAACGCGCATTTCGGTGAAGACAACTTGATCGCGGCCTCTGATTTACCTCCCGGAGAGGTTACAACATGTTCAAAAAGGATACACCTCAATTCTGATGAGTGATGATGAGACACATATCAGAAATTGCAGCTAAAATTCCGACGGAGCAATTTCGCGCCAGAAAGTGCACTTTTCTTGAACTTTTTCAGGTCCCGGGAACTCCGATCTTCCTCAAAATTTGCAGAGAGGTAGGGAGGGGGTGGGGAACATGGCCGGCCGGCTCATTTCCCTAGGAGAGGTCCCCGGCCAGGGGGAATAAAGTAAATGGCCGGCCAGCCAGGAAAGGTGGCCGGCCGGCCACTGCCCAAAAGCAGGGGCATTTTGGTCATTTTGGTTATTTCTATATATACACACCTCCACTCAATCCGAAATCACTCCCCCAAGTGTGAAATTCTCTCCTCTTGCTTCCCAAGCCATTCTCTCCTTCAAATCTGCATTTTATACGCGCTTTTCGGCCTTCCACGCAAGTTGTTTCCGCGAAATCTTTCAGTTTTAAGCACTTTGAGCCTACTAAATTGTGATTTCGGACTTCTTTTCTTTTCTGTTTTCCCCACCTGAGGTAAGTTTGTCTCAATATTTGGAAAATTTTTCCGGGAGTTGACTTTTGTTGACTTTTCGTTTCCGGGAGTTGACTTTTGTTGACTTTTTCCAATTTTGGCTCATTTTTGCTCCTTTTTGCAGATTTCTCGAAATGGCAGGCAATTTCCCTCACGGCGGAGGTCCTCCAGGCGCCGGAGATGATTTTGACATTATGGCATTCCCCCCGAGGGTCCGGCCTTTTATTCCGATCGTATACGCTCCGCCGGCACATAGGCTTCCGCGGTCAGTTTTCCGTCATTGCACGAGTTCAACGATCGGGTACCCGGGGATCTTCTTTTGCGAGAGCCGGAGCAGCACCTCTCTCACGAGGCACGAGAGGTATTTTACTTCATTCTCTGTAATTTTTCTGCATTTTGTAGCTTTGCCATGCTTGAACACACAGTTGTAGCTTATGACATAGTACTTTGTTTGCACTCTGAACACGTAGTTAAAACACTTGAATTGTTGAACACACGGCTTACTGACTGATAGATTGAACACACAGCCCAAAACACATATTTACTGAATACGCAACCCAGATAGAAATAAAGTGAACACGCCGCCCACTGATTAGGATTTTGAACACGCAGCCCAAATAACAAATTCACTGAACACGCAGCCCAGATTCAGTGAACACGCAGCCCACACAGATTTTTTTTCTGAAATTTAAACACGCAGCCCAAATAACAAATTCACTAAACACGCAGCCCAGATTTAGTTAACACGCAGCCCACAGATTTTTCTGAAATTGAACACGCAGCCCAAATATCAAAATTACTGAACACGCAGCCCAGATATAAATTAAAGCGAACACGCAGCCCACTGATTTTTCTGAAATTTGAACACGCAGCCCAAACAAAATTACTGAACACGCAGCCCAGATTTAGTGAACACACAGCCCACTGATTTTTCTGAAATTTGAACACGCACAACACCATGCAAACCCAGATTTAGTGAACACGCAGCTCACTGATTTTTCTGAAATTTGAACACGCAGCCCCAAATACCAAAATTACTGAACACGCAGCCCAGATATAAATTAAAGCAAACACGCAGCCCACTGATTTTTCTGAAATTTGAACACGCAGCCCAAATAACAAAATTACTGAACACGCAGCCCAGATATAAATTAAAGCGAACACGCAGCCCACTGATTTTTCTGAAATTTGAACACGCAGCCCAAATAACAAAATTACTGAACACGCAGCCCAGATATAAATTAAAGCGAACACGCAGCCCACTGATTTTTCTGAAATTTGAACACGCAGCCCAAATAACAAATTAACTGAACACGCAGCCCAGATATAAATTAAAGCGAACACACGTAGCCCACTGATTTTTCTGAAATTTGAACACGCAGCCCAAATACCAAAATTACTGAACACGCAGCCCAGATTTAGTGAACACGCAGCCCACTGATTTTTCTGAAATTTGAACACGCAGCCCAGATAACAAAATTACTGAACACGCAGCCCAGATTTAGTGAACACGCAGCCCACAGATTTCATTTGCACACAGCTCATTCACTTCATTTACACACAGCTCATTCACTTCATTTGCACACAGCTCATTCACTTCATTTGCACACAGCTCATTCACTTCATTTGCTGATACATGCATTCATTCTAAATGCAGGCTGGCTCTCGCACCGTGCGAGGTTATGGCTCCACTGCCGCGAGGGTGGTATGCTGAGCTTCCGGAAGCTGTCCGGGACTTGGTTGACTTTGCAGGATTCGGACCATTCTGCAGGGGGTTATCACACTGTCATATCAGTAGGACATTGTTTGCTGCTCTGGCGGAGAGATGGTGGGACACCACCAATTCTTTCCATTTTTCTGCCACCGACCGGGATATGACCATGACCCCATTAGACTTTGCTGTACTCACCGGCCTAGACGTAGGCGGTGGACCCATTCCCTACGACGAGGATATGGGTGAGTGGGAGGCTGCTTGGATTCATCTATTAGGGGCTCGCCCACCTGTAGACAGAGCTTCCGGGAGAGTCCGGTATACTTGGTTCTCTTCCCACTTCCGGAGGCCAGAGATGGAGCCTGAGTCTCCCGAGGAGATTGAGCAGTACACCCGCGGTTTCCTCATGTTCCTCTTCGGCACTACTTTGTTTGCTGATAGGGGGAACATTTAGTATGATTGGGGCGGCGCTGCCCTGGCTACCCTTTATTGTTATATGAGTGCAGTCTCTCGTGGGCGGGGGGACTTACTCGGCGGCTACTGGAGAGCCGGGAGGTACATTCTGTCCTCTTGATTTACATTTTGCTCCTCATTACTTGTTCATTGCACACACGGCGCACTTTGCATTCTGTATTTTGCCTTTAGCACTTTGTATTCAGATTCCGCACTGCTTTTCTCAGCTATGGGTGTACGTATACTTTCCCACATTAGCTCCGGAGATGGAGGTGGCAGGACCTCTCATGACTCCGTTTTCCTTGATGTTTGAGGGCGAGCACCTATCGAGGCCTCGGAGACTCTCTTTTCTCTGCGACAGTATTTTGATACTGTGAGGACGACAGAGGTATTTCAGAACTCTCAGTTCCTTTCATTTTCATCTTTGATATGCTTTGTACATTCCTGATTTCTGATTGATTTATGCACTGGCTATCCGCAGATTACTTGGCAGCCCTAGGCAGTCTTTGGCGATGATCTGCAAAATCAGTACCCCGGAGGGTCGTGTGGTTCCCAGTATAGGTTCCTGCTCGAGGGACCAGTTGGCAGGGCTTGGTTCCTGGGGGAACGCTTCCAGCGTCAGATATGGGGTATGATTCTCAGGACCCTCCCGCTGTACCTCCAGCCACCATGCGGACTGCCGATAGACTCTCTTCCCAGGAGGTCATCAGTGCTATGCAGGGCACCGACGCTTTGTTATATCTCATAGAGGGGGATTACACCACCTATCGCCGTATATATCTGATGCCCCCCTTGACGGGAGTGCGGGCTGCGCCACTGAGGCCCACTGGCGCACCATCTTCGAGTCGCGCCCGTGCTGCAGACATTCCCTCTTCTAGCAGGGCTGGTGCATCTAGGGGTAGAGGTAGTTCTATTCTCTCGATCCCTCCGTCTCTTCATCCTCATGCTGGGTGGCCAGACATGCCGACCGAGCTGACGAGTTGGCGGTTCGGGACTCCTTACCAGGTCCCGCTAGAGCCTCCTCTTCCTGACCACGGATATGTCAGAGACCCTGATTCACCACCGGTATGTTTTTTTTAGCTTTGATTTATCAGTCAGATATTTGAACGTTCATTCCCTTACTGATAGTTTTGCATTTGTATTTGCAGCCTCCAGTTGAGTACACGGACGAGCTGCTTGGGATGCTGGCCACATTCGAGGGCATGATCCTACGGAGGGAGGGACATCTAGCCCTCATGGGCATGCAGGTATTGTCCAGTTTTTCTGCAGTTAGCATATTTCTCATAACATATTGGTTTTGAACATTCTGCTGTATTGATAGTCTGCGTAGAGCACATCTGACACAGACCCCACTCACATATTGTACTTATATCTGCTTCTCATATTTGAACTGATGCATTGAACTCTTCACTTTCAGATGCCTCCCGTATGTGCTCCGTCGCAGGCCAGGCCACCCGGGCCTTCTCAGAGAGGTCGAGGTGCTGGGCATGTTCGAGGTACAGGGACTCGAGGAGCTGGGCCATCCAGGCCTTACCGAGGAGCTCGAGGAGCGGGGCCATCTCGCAGACGCAGGGCACCCATTGTCGAGGGTGAGGAGGAGGAGGTTGCAGACCGTGAGTCAGAGACATCTCCTGGGGAGGGAGGCTCCGGTCTTGGTTCCGGAGCGGAGGCGAGGCCGAGGGAGATCCGGAGGATGACAGCTCTGATCCGGATGGTGATGATGGTGCAGAGGTTATCCCACAGAAGAGGATGAGAGGGCCTCCTCATTCCCGTCCCCGAGGATACTGATGTTATTTCCTGCTTTATTTTACTTTTTTAGCTAGTAGTTTGTAGCACTTTGCACATTGTTAGGCAGTTTTATTTTCTGTAAAACTTGTACCTTTATTTGTTGTAAAACATGATGGAATGAAACAGCTTTTGAAAAGATGTTTGTATTTGAAATTCTTAGCATCGCATCGCGCATCATTTTGCACAAAATGGAATTGAATGAAAATGTGCTTTGTGTATTCAGGTCAGGTAATGAACCGACGCAACAAATCAAAAACTCAACTTACTAAGAAATAACAAAATCTTAGCAAGTTTACAACTCGATAAGCAAAGTACTACAATGTTAACGACTCAATAAACAAGACTTACAAAATTGCGTAAACAAAGAGTAACAACTCAAAACACAAAACGACAGCTCGACAAAACTTACAACTCGATAAACAAAACAACAACTCGATAAGCAAAAATACAACAAAGCGTGCTTCGGACGAACAATCTGGATGATGGAACGCATCCGAAACTGATAGAAATAGAGGCCTTCGACATTCCGATGCCTAGAAATACTTCAAACTTCCTTCCGGAGGGCAAAACAGGACCAACGCATGGCCGAAAGCATTTTGTAGCTAGAGATTAGAGGGTGGCCGGCCTACTAGGATAGATGGCCGGCGGCCACTTCCCCGCAACCTCCAGAATTTTGACAAGTGTCCCTTGAATAGTGTTTTACCTCTCTATAAAAGCCCCAGCCTTGGAACTTATTCATTTCATCATCGTTTCTCACA